>OZ023206.1:57611399-58088899 GCA_963995525.1 Escarpia spicata
CTTGCAGGGGCTTCCGTGGCACGATCCACACGATGGGGATGTTGTAGGTAGTAGAGCACAGAGGCGACACTCGTTACGTGCAACATCAGGCGAAACTTGGTCCGTTCCGCGGGAACGTCGTGTGGACAGGGGGCCGTTCCCTCATCGTTACTCTCCCAGACTCTATCAAACCCCACGTCACAATTGTTCGGGTCTCCAAGTCTACAAGGTACGACAGATCCTTTCAGAATTATGTTTTTTATTTTTATTGCTCTCAACTTGTAGGCTAGATAGGACGTAGTTTCTTTCTTTTAGTATTTCCCCCACGGGCGGATAATTTATTATATCTAACTATTTGAGTAAATTCTATGAAATATTTTGTTGCAAATTACCCACAATTTCATCAGACCAGACCATTATGAGAAGACATATTTAAGGTATTTTAGAGTTTGATATTTGGGCGGACAGAAAAGATCGTCGCAGATCAATTATAACTTTCTTTGTTGTGTTGCAAGAACATCCTGGGTCGGCTAAGTATTAACAAGGTTGATCGGATACCCAATATGGTATTCTATCTATCGGGGAAATATGTATACTGTCGGCGAATTGAGAGGTGAGGAATCCTCTAGGGGGTGGCACTGTGGCCTTACGTTCACTTTATCGGGGAATATTGGCGCTGCGTACGCAATGCCGTAATCGGCGACAGTATGATTGATATTGTTAGCGGGAACGAATTTATGATAACAAATATACGGTACTTGCGGTAACAGTAAACTTCTGCCTTTGATTTGTTGCTTTATTGTGTGGACGTAAGGCAGGTCCAATTACGACAGAGAGTTTATGACGTTACATAGAAGGAAGATTTAGGAATTGAGAGAAGAGATTGGCATGAAATAACACCTAACATTAAAGTAAGTTTTAACAAGAAAAAGTGGAAAAGTTTCAAATTAAGGGACACGGACCCCACCCCGCAAGGGCGCAAGGGCGCAAGGGGGAGAAGAAAACGTGAGCCTGACGCTTGGAACAATAGCATTACCGAAACACTATGAACTCCGCGCTGTCAGCGTCGTCGGCGTTGAAGATGAGCCCGGTTCCAACAGGACGATTCTCCCGGGGCAGCACCTCGTTGTAAAACCGCACGTCGAGGAAGTAACTCTGGACGTTGGGGGATCGTCGCCGGACAGCGCTGCACAGCGTCACGCTGACGGACCTTCGGCGTGTGGCGGCCAACACGTGCCAACCTTCGTGCACAATTACATTGTTTCCGATACTGTCCGAAGTGGCGTAGGCGTTGTCTACAAGTGGCCAAGTTGCATGTTGTATTTTACGCCAGAGCTAAATAGTTGTTGGTCAGAGGACAATATTAACATACCATGTTAACACTAATTGGAATGTCAGTGCAGGAAATGCTAATTTCGATAGTTGCCCCCAAAATGATGATGAGACAGGTACCGGTTGAGAAAATGTAACTGTCACAGCAATAATGTTCTAAAGAGGTTGACTAGTTGAATGAGACATCATAAGACCATAATATTTTAACCACAATATATTAGTTAATTAATAGAACGTTGCCGAGGGCTAGAAACAAGTAGAACTAAACCCATAGACCGGCAGTAATTTCGAACAATTGACTTATGTCGTGATACAAAAATACTGTTCATGCAAAACAATTACTATGTTACACGTGTAGATATAATTGAGACCCGAGTCGTCTTGCTGGTACATTAGCGCTTTTGCTCGTAATTCATTCACACCATACGTCAATTAACGCAATCATACATACAGAAAAAGTATCGGAACTGGTCATTGACCAATTCTACGACATCATTTAGCGATTTTAATGACTCTACGTGGTTGTGTTGAATTACAAAAGGAACGGTTCTCACATTTCGTTCCGAGACACTGTACCCTCGCCACAGGATGGTATAGGCCATGAGCCAGAGGGTTTGTTGGTACATTTTTAGGGACGAATGCTCATAGTGATTTTTGGCTAGGCCTACATCCCTAGAGATGGAAAATTGGTGATAGCATTGCAGCACTCCCAGCTTTCTGTGAGAAATCACTCTTTTTCATACTATCCCCATATCCGCGACAACAAGTTTTCTATGGAATTGCTAATGGAGGGGGGGGGCCCATACACAAACTACTATGGAATATTTACTATACATCCCAGTAGAACGAAAATTGGATACGATGTGGTTTAAATGTCATGCTTTCCATTCATATCAAAATTATTTTCATTCCTTGAGAATTGTGGATGTTGTGGTTTTTTATCTACCACATCTCAAAATGCAATCAACGGCATTCAGGTTTTCAACAAAAGATGACTTAAAATTCTGGCTACTAACCACATGTATCCTCATTTAAGGTTCTTATTGCACCAGAATGTTGGCTTACATCCGTAGATATAGAAAATATGTGACAGCATTGCAGTAAATAGATTCGTTTGTGCGAAATCACTCTTTTTAATCCTTTCCCCATTACATAATAAGAACCTTAAATGAGGATACATGTGGTTATTAGCCAGAATTTAAAGTAATTTTGAGTTGAAAACTTGAATGCCGTGGATTGCATTTAGAGATGTGGTAGATAAATACCACAACATCCACAATTCTCAAGGAATGAACATAAAATTTTGATATGAATGGAAAGCATAACATTTAAACCACATGGCGTCCAATTTTTGTTCTACTGGGATGTATAGTAAATATTCCATAGTAGTTTGTGTATGGGCCCCCCCCCCCCCCCCATTAGCAATTCCATAGAAAACTTGTTGTCGCGGATATGGGGATAGTATGAAAAAGAGTGATTTCTCACAGAAAGCTGGGAGTGCTGCAATGCTATCACCTATTTTCCATCTCTAGGAATGTAGGCCTAGCCAAAAATCACTATGAGCATTCGTCCCTAAAAATGTACCGGTTGCCCAAATGGGGTCCTGGCTCAAGCTTATTATTACCAAACCCGATTGGAGTCAGCCATCCTGCAGACGTCTGGCGGGGAGCAATAATGGCTACCAACACGTCATTAATGTGGATGCTGGCAATATGTGCGCGCACTTGCATTGTAAATGACAACGCATTTAGGATTTACTTACTGCGCCAATTAATCGCAAAGATGTAACTATTATTGTGTTTGCTACTTTCGTAGTTTGTGTGCGCATGTTGCTGTATTAGGAAAATGTCAATCCTTCGGATGTCGCTACAGCACGCTAAAAGTCGGCGCATTAACGTCTCACGTAAAAAAGCCGCGATCTCGCGCTAGAAGCGGCACTTGCCTGGGTTAACATAAGTTAATATAAGCAACGAAAGAGTGCGTTTTGCTGAAATAATATCAAACGTTAGTTCGATAAAATACGCGTGTGAATGGACCATTACTGTGATTAATAGTGGCGCTAACGTATTTTAGAGGCAACGTTGTTTCACCGTTAAAATGTTTTAAATAAAATATTATTACTTCACTCAAAGCAACTACGACATACATAAGTATTGAAGCATCTTAAAGTTTAAAAAACACTATTTTCATAATGCAATGTATTTTACCCGACCAAAACCAAAGTCATATATTTCATTTAGAAAACTATCATTATCGTTCTGACAGCAAACATCTTGTTGGAATGTGATGACATGTGTCTGTCTATACCTTCACTGTCATTTTGAAGAATTCAGTGGGCGCCGGTCTATGTGTTAGATGCCTGCAGGGGCCAGTGTATTCGTCCGCGGTGGCCGATTTGCCACCAATGTAGTACCCAGTTTGATAGTACCGATTCGGGTTGTTGATACTGGCGAGAAATGATGATATATGTATGACTTTGAGTGTTTGAGGATTTCCATAATGCACACGTGCCCGTTACTCCTAGTGTTCTATTGTTAGGAACAACGGAACCCTGCCACGGCGGGACCGGAAGTAGGTGTGATGTGAGGAAAAATGGCAGTATATTTCTTTACTGAATCGACACAACGGTAAGCAATCATACACCAGGCGATGGAACGGTTGGTGATATATATATATTGTGGTTGCTGGATTATATACCAGCAAACAATGGGATTAATGGCCCTGTAGGTGAAGGGTCTACATTGGTAAGATATTGATAGATATTGATTAGTACGCACGCGCGCACACACACACACACACACACACACACACACACACACACACACACACACACACACACACACACACACACACACACACACACACACACACACACACACACACACACACACACACACACTACATACTCGCACACACTTGTGAAGTCTCAAAATTGCTTGATATTATTTTGTTTGCTGATGATACAAACATTTTTTATTCCGCTAGTAACACAGATGATGTAAGCACTGTTGTTAACAACGAACTAAAAAAACTAGACCTGTGGTTCCGAGCGAACAAATTATCGCTTAATGTGAACAAACCACATTTTATAACGTTTAATAATAAAAAGCAACCTAGAACAGATGTGAATATAGTTTTGAATGGGAAAAACATTGAGCAGGTATCATATACAAAATTCCTTGGAGTAACCATTGACGAAAACTTAACATGGCGAGAACACATAAAAGTGGTTGAATCAAAAGTATCAAAAAGCATAGCAGTTTTGTATAAAACTAGGCATGTTCTTGATTGTCAAGCGTTACGCACATTATATAATTCACTTGTTGAACCACAGATGTCATATTGATGTGAGATCTGGGGAAATACTTACCAATCTAGACTCAGAAAACTATCTATATTACAGAACAAAGCTATACGGATTATTTATAACCTTAATTATCGTGATCATACATCTGTATTTTTCCATCTCTCAAACATGCTTAAATTTCATGATTTAGTTTTCATGATTTAGTAAATACAAGACTATGATTACACTTTATAAAGCAAACAACCATTCTTTATATTTATGCTGATATAAAAGCTAAACAAGGGAGCCTTTATGGCAAGTGCAATGTTTTACTTAGAAAATTTTATTTTTGTTCTAAGCAAGTTAAAAATAAGTTATTCCCTTGCTATTGTAGTAATGTGTATTTGTGCTCATTATGGGTTAAATATAGAAAGTTGTCATTTCAGTGTTTCATTGTATCTTACAATAATGCATACAGGATCTTACATAACCTGCCTATGAGATGCAGTGCAAGTATCATGTTTGCCACTGCGGTTGTTAACAGTTGTAACACTCGTATTAGAAAATACATTTACAGTTTAATGAGCAGGTTATCTATTTCCACCAACTTAATTGTACAGTGCTCTCTCTCTTAACAGTGATGTATATACCACTTCTGCATTACACAGAACATGGATAGATGCATTATATAATATTTTGTAGTTGTGCTTAGTAGGTATTCTTTTTATAATTATGCACATATTCAATTACTTTACTATGGACGTACTGTATACTGTGATGTATCTTGATGTTTGAAATAAATGTTTATTATTATTATTATTATTATTATTTAAATGGTCGTGTTCAAGCAGTATCTGAACCAACCGCAGCTATACACATACATGATATCAGACAAAGCAAACTGTTCTATGTTAAAAAGACAAACACCACCCTCAAACTGCTGTCAATCACCGTCAAGGGTATAAAAACGTGGAACAATTTACCAAATAAGTTGACTCAGTTGCCAAGTTTAACACAATTTAAAAACACAAAAATTGTCATTACTTTCTACATGTTTGTGAATTGTTAATTGAGGATGATGTTTAGTTAAACCCATGTATTGGTAACACAAGCACTATAGTAACAAGTTTATATATGAGTTGTGAATATTATTTTGTAATTTATTTATAATTCGTGTTGTATTTATTCAGTTTTTTAGTTCGAGAAGGGCATAGCAACACATATGTCTATGACTTCAGCTATGTCCTTTCAGCAGCAGCAGCAGCAGCAGCAGCAGCAGCAGCAGCAGCAGCAGCAGCAGCAGCAGCAGCAGCAGCAGCAGCAGCACACCACACTGTGCATGTATTATAGTATTGTTGCTGTTGTTGTTGTTAAATACACTTTGATTCACACATTCACTAGCGTCGTGGATTGTCAATACAGCGAATAAATAATAATAATAATGAATTTATTAAGAAACCAGAAAAGATAAAGCTCCGTTCACGAGTGTATATACACACACACACGCACACACGCACACACGCACACACGCGCACACGCGCACACGCGCACACGTACACACGCACACACGCACACACGCACGCACACACACACACACACACACGCACACGTGAACGGATCTTTAGCCACCACGGATTACAAAACAGTAATAATTTATTATTATTTGTTATTGTTATATTACCATAATGTGTCACATGTCACGTGTCATCAGATGTTATGACGACCTACCAGTCCTACCTGATATCCACGATATCGTAGTTGTTGCTGTCGACGGCATTGTAGACGATACCGAGATTGCCAAACAAAGGGTACCCGTTCCCTAAGGCATTGTACAGGCTCACAGTGAGTGCACACGCCACACCTAAGAGGGAACGTGCAACGATTCTCATTGGTCAACTGACATGGAGCAGGTTGTAAGTTTCCAAACCTGCAATTGTGTATTTGTGACTTGAAATTCTGTAAAAAGCCATATGAATCCGTATACGACCCACACCCATACTCACGCACACACGCACACACGCACACACGCACACACGCACACACGCACACACGCACACACGCACACACGCACACACGCACACACGCGCACACGCGCACACGCGCACACGCGCACACGTACACACGCACACACGCACGCACACACACACACACACACGCACACGTGAACGGATCTTTAGCCACCACGGATTACAAAACAGTAATAATTTATTATTATTTGTTATTGTTATATTACCATAATGTGTCACATGTCACGTGTCATCAGATGTTATGACGACCTACCAGTCCTACCTGATATCCACGATATCGTAGTTGTTGCTGTCGACGGCATTGTAGACGATACCGAGATTGCCAAACAAAGGGTACCCGTTCCCTAAGGCATTGTACAGGCTCACAGTGAGTGCACACGCCACACCTAAGAGGGAACGTGCAACGATTCTCATTGGTCAACTGACATGGAGCAGGTTGTAAGTTTCCAAACCTGCAATTTTGTATTTGTGACTTGAAATTCTGTAAAAAGCCATATGAATCCGTATACGACCCACACCCATACTCACGCACACACGCACACACGCACACACGCACACACGCACACACGCACACACGCACACACGCACACACGCACACACGCACACACGCACACACGCACACACGCACACACGCACACACGCACACACGCACACACGCACACACGCACACACGCACACACGCACACACGCACACACGCACACACGCACGCACGTTGCCGTTGAGTTCGATCCTGCCCAGATCTTTGTTTACGACGTGAGTCCGACATCCAGTAGAAGCGTATCCGGCAACTACGGAAATTGGATCGATTACGATTGACAAATTAAACGTCATTAGTATTTATCAGTACATTTGGTGTAGTCCGGTGCGGTGCAGCGCAACGAGCGGTGATGTGAGATACAGTGCGGGGCGGTAGGTGCGTCAAGGTGCGGTGAGGTGCAGTGAGTTAAAATGAGGTGCGGTGAGGTACGGGGAGGTGCTTTTGGGTACATGCGGTGAGTAGCGTGAGGTGCGGTGATGTAGCGTGAGTTGCATAGCGGTGAGGTACACTGCGGTGAAGCTAGGTGAGGCACGGTGCGGTGAGGTGAGGTGCGTTGAGATGAAGTGCGGTGAGGTACTGTTTGGTGAAGTGCAGTGCGGTGCTGTTTGGTGAGGTGAGGTGAGATGAGGCGAGGACAGGCAAAGTGATGCGGTGCAGTGCGGTGAGGTGAGGTCTGGTGAGGTGTTGTGTGGTGCGGTGAGGTCAGGTGAGGGGCGGTGCGTGAGATACGGTAAAATGAGGTCAGGTGAGGCAAGAAGAGGTGAAGTGCGGTGAGGTGAGATGAGGGCAGGACAGGTGAAGTGCGGTGAGGTCAGGTGCGTTGAGGTGAGGTGTGGTAAGTTAGGGTAAGGTATGGCGAAGTGCGGCGAGGTGAGGTGAGGTGAGGTGTGATGTAGCATGGTGCGGTGCAGTACAGTGCGGTGAGGTACGGTGAGGTAAGGTGCTGTGAGGTGAGATGAGGTGCCTGTGGTGAGGTGCGGTACGGAGAGGTGAGGTGCGTTGAAGTGATGTCCGGTGAGGTGCTGTGCGGTGCGGTGAGGTCAGGTGAGGTGCGATGCGGGGAGGTGCGGTGCGGTAAAATGAGGTAAGTAGAGGTAAGGAGAGGTGAAGTACGGTGTGGTGAAGTCAGGTGAGGTAAGGCGAGGACAGACGAAGTGCGGCGAGGTGAGGTGAGGTGTGGTGTAGCATGGCAGTGCGGTGCTGTTACAGTGTTGTGAGGTGCTGTGAGGTGAGGTGAGGTGAAGTGAGGTGAGGTGCGGTGCGGTGAGGTGAAGTGAGGTGAGGCAAGGAGAGGTGAAGTGCGGCGCCACGTTGAGCTCTCAAATGCACTCATACGTACTGGTAATTTTTATTTTATAGCAACTCTGCCTGTCGTGTGATATTACATATTGGTTAATGCCAGTATAAAGACAGATTAATCAACACCAGGCATACTGACGATGGAGGTCAAAGTTATGCCAGCGCATGTGTGTGTTTGCGTGCGTTTTGGCGAACCTCGGTGCGTGCGTGTGTGTGTGATCCATTTAGTGTGAATGAGTAAACCAAAAGCTTATCTATGTGTGGATAAGTTTGCAAAACTAATAATAGCAATGGAATGACTTCTTTAGCACCAATATCGTCGGAAATTCCGAGCTCAGTGACGAAATAAGTTAACAACCTTAAGATGGCACGATACGGTGTCTTGTCTGGTAATAAACTGTCACTAACACTAAACAGTAACCGTTGTACAAACAGTATTCCTTTGGTGTAAGACACGTATGCCAGACTTTCGCAAGACGACTTTGGCCGGGTGTAGTTCAATGTAGGAGAATTTTATACTAAATCCATAACGGTTCCGAGCCAAAACGTTCACTCGACCGCCGGATGGGAAGCGGGCAATCAGTCGTTACAATGTCTGTCACCGTAAGTTCTACGTCCCAGTTGCTGACCAGAAAGAAGTAACACCGACGAGTCGGAATCAATTCCAGTAATAATAATAATAATAATCTACTTATATGACGCCTGCATCCCAGAAATCTGAACCGAGAGGCGCAACATGTAAACACAAATAATTAGCCAAAATCGTGAACAGGGCCTAACAATAGTCATCTTTAGAGCAAGGGACCGCCAAACGCTAGGTGGGAAAGCAATTTCAAATAAATAAGTTTTCAATTGTTTACGAAAGATTATCAGATGATTTTAAAGTGATACGGAGTCGATTCTAATTTTTTGTGCAGCTACAAAAAAGCACGTTTGCCAATGTTAAGCTTGATTTTATGAACTAAACATTGTTGTGAAACAGACGAAAAGATATATTCTTGCTAGCGTGGCGTTGTTATTCTTTTGCGTAGCGAGGAATCGTGCAACTATTACCGACAGACGGTAGCATTAATGCATACGTTCACATCGACAACGAGGTTGGTATCCTAACAAAGTTGCAGGTTTACTAATACAAGTTTATCACAACTGATATATAATTTCCAGGGTGTCGATGTTTTCAAAATATTTTCTAATGGCGTTTTTAGTCATAATCATCATCATCATCGGCCTGTTTCCCTCTGTTCTACTTGCCATGTCTGGGTCTCCACATAATGAATATTGACAATGGTTCTTCGGTGCTACGATAGCAATGGCCAGCTGGTTGTAGGCGCCTCATACAACAGCAATGGCCAGCTGATTGTAGGCGCCTCATACAACAGCGATGGCCAGCTGGTTGTAGGCGCTTCATACAACAGCGATGGCCAGCTGGTTGTAGGCGCCTCATACAACAGCGATGGCCAGCTGATTGTAGGCGCCTCATACAACAGCAATGGCCAGCTAGTTGTAGGCGCTTCATACAACAGCGTTGGCCAGCTGATTGTAGGCGCCTCATACAACAGCAATGGCCAGCTGGTTGTAGGCGCCTCATACAACAGCGAAGGCCAGCTGGTTGTAGGCGCCTCATACAACAGCGATGGCCAGCTGGTTGTAGGCGCCTCATACAACAGCGATGGCCAGTTGGTTGTAGGCGCCTCATACAACAGCGATGGCCAGCTGGTTGTAGGCGCCTCATACAACAGCGATGGCCAGCTGGTTGTAGGCGCCTCATACAACAGCGATGGCCAGCTGGTTGTAGGCGCCTCATACAACAGCGATGGCCAGTTGGTTGTAGGCGCCTCATACAACAGCGATGGCCAGCTGATTGTAGGCGCCTCATACAACAGCAATGGCCAGCTAGTTGTAGGCGCTTCATACAACAGCGATGGCCAGCTGATTGTAGGCGCCTCATAAAACAGCAATGGCCAGCTGGTTGTAGGCGCCTCATACAACAGCAATGGCCAGCTGGTTGTAGGCGCCTCATACAACAGCTATGGCCAGTTGGTTGTAGGCGCCTCATACAACAGCGATGGCCAGCTGGTTGTAGGCGCCTCATACAACAGCGATGGCCAGCTGGTTGTAGGCGCTTCATACAACAGCGATGGCCAGCTGGTTGTAGGCGCCTCATACAACAGCGATGGCCAGCTGGTTGTAGGCGCCTCATACAACAGCAATGGCCAGCTGGTTGTAGGCGCCTCATACAACAGCGATGGCCAGCTGGTTGTAGGCGCCTCATACAAGAGCGATGGCCAGCTGGTTGTAGGCGCCTCATACAACAGCGATTGCCAGCTGGTTGTAGGCGCCTCATACAACAGCGATGGCCAGCTGATTGTAGGCGCCTCATACAACAGCGATTGCCAGCTGGTTGTAGGCGCCTCATACAACAGCAATGGCCAGCTGGTTGTAGGCGCCTCATACAACAGCGATGGCCAGCTGGTTGTAGGCGCCTCATACAAGAGCGATGGCCAGCTGGTTGTAGGCGCCTCATACAACAGCGATTGCCAGCTGGTTGTAGGCGCCTCATACAACAGCGATGGCCAGCTGGTTGTAGGCGCCTCATACAACAGCAATGGCCAGCTGGTTGTAGGCGCCTCATACAACAGCGATGGCCAGCTGGTTGTAGGCGCCTCATACAACAGCGATGGCCAGCTGGTTGTAGGCGCCTCATACAACAGCAATGGCCAGCTGGTTGTAGGCGCCTCATACAACACCGATGGCCAGCTGGTTGTAGGCGCCTCATACAACAGCGATGGCCAGCTGGTTGTAGGCGCCTCATACAACAGCAATGGCCAGCTGGTTGTAGGCGCCTCATACAACAGCGATGGCCAGCTGATTGTAGGCGCCTCATACAACAGCGATTGCCAGCTGGTTGTAGGCGCCTCATACAACAGCGATGGCCAGCTGGTTGTAGGCGCCTCATACAACAGCAATGGCCAGCTGGTTGTAGGCGCCTCATACAAGAGCGATGGCCAGCTGGTTGTAGGCGCCTCATACAAGAGCGATGGCCAGCTGGTTGTAGGCGCCTCATACAACAGCGATTGCCAGCTGGTTGTAGGCGCCTCATACAACAGCGATGGCCAGCTGGTTGTAGGCGCCTCATACAACAGCGATGGCCAGCTGGTTGTAGGCGCCTCATACAACAGCGATGGCCAGCTGGTTGTAGGCGCCTCATACAACAGCGATGGCCAGCTGGTTGTAGGCGCTTCATACAACAGCAATGGCCAGCTGGTTGTATGCGCCTCATACAACAGCAATGGCCAGCTAGTTGTAGGCGCTTCATACAACAGCGATGGCCAGCTGATTGTAGGCGCCTCATACAACAGCAATGGCCAGCTGGTTGTAGGCGCCTCATACAACAGCGATGGCCAGCTGGTTGTAGGCGCCTCATACAACAGCAATGGCCAGCTGGTTGTAGGCACCTCATACAACAGCTATGGCCAGCTGATTGTAGGCGCCTCATACAATAGCAATGGCCAGCTGGTTGTAGGCGCCTCATACAACAGCAATGGCCAGCTGGTTGTAGGCGCCTCATACAACAGCAATGGCCAGCTGGTTGTAGCCGCCTCATACAACAGCAATGGCCAGCTGGTTGTAGGCGCCTCATACAACAGCGATGGCCAGCTGGTTGTAGGCGCCTCATACTGCAGCAATGGCCAGCTGGTTGTAGGCGCCTCATACAACACCGATGGCCAGCTGGTTGTAGGCGCCTCATACAACAGCAATGGCCAGCTGGTTGTAGGCGCTTCATACAACAGCGATGGCCAGCTGGTTGTAGGCGCCTCATACAACAGCGATGGCCAGCTGATTGTAGGCGCCTCATACAACAGCAATGGCCAGCTAGTTGTAGGCGCTTCATACAACAGCGATGGCCAGCTGGTTGTAGGCGCCTCATACAACAGCGATGGCCAGCTGATTGTAGGCGCCTCATACAACAGCAATGGCCAGCTAGTTGTAGGCGCTTCATACAACAGCGATGGCCAGCTGATTGTAGGCGCCTCATACAACAGCAATGGCCAGCTGGTTGTAGGCGCCTCATACAACAGCGATGGCCAGCTGGTTGTAGGCGCCTCATACAACAGCAATGGCCAGCTGGTTGTAGGCGCCTCATACAACAGCGATGGCCAGTTGGTTGTAGGCGCCTCATACAACAGCGATGGCCAGCTGGTTGTAGGCGCCTCATACAACAGCGATGGCCAGCTGGTTGTAGGCGCCTCATACAACAGCGATGGCCAGCTGGTTGTAGGCGCCTCATACAACAGCGATGGCCAGTTGGTTGTAGGCGCCTCATACAACAGCGATGGCCAGCTGATTGTAGGCGCCTCATACAACAGCAATGGCCAGCTAGTTGTAGGCGCTTCATACAACAGCGATGGCCAGCTGATTGTAGGCGCCTCATAAAACAGCAATGGCCAGCTGGTTGTAGGTACCTCATACAACAGCGATGGCCAGCTGGTTGTAGGCGGTTCATACAACAGCGATGGCCAGCTGGTTGTAGGCGCCTCATACAACAGCGATGGCCAGCTGGTTGTAGGCGCTTCATACAACAGCGATGGCCAGCTGGTTGTATGCGCCTCATACAACAGCGATGGCCAGCTGATTGTAGGCGCCTCATACAACAGCGATGGCCAGCTGGTTGTAGGCGCCTCATACAACAGCGATGGCCAGCTGATTGTAGGCGCCTCATACAACAGCAATGGCCAGCTGGTTGTAGGCGCTTCATACAACAGCAATGGCCAGCTGGTTGTAGCCGCCTCATACAACAGCGATGGCCAGCTGGTTGTAGCCGCCTCATACAACAGCGATGGCCAGTTGATTGTATGCGCCTCATACAACAGCAATGGCCAGCTGGTTGTAGGCGCGTCATACAACAGCGATGGCCAGCTGGTTGTAGGCGCCTCATACAACAGCAATGGCCAGCTGGTTGTAGGCGCCTCATACAACAGCAATGGCCAGCTGGTTGTAGGCGCCTCATACAACAGCAATGGCCAGCTGGTTGTAGGCGCCTCATACAACAGCGATGGCCAGCTGGTTGTAGGCGCCTCATACAACAGCGATTGCCAGCTGGTTGTAGGCGCCTCATACAACAGCGATGGCCAGCTGGTTGTAGGCGCCTCATACAACAGCAATGGCCAGCTGGTTGTAGGCGCCTCATACAACAGCGATGGCCAGCTGATTGTAGGCGCCTCATACAACAGCGATTGCCAGCTGGTTGTAGGCGCCTCATACAACAGCGATGGCCAGCTGGTTGTAGGCGCCTCATACAACAGCAATGGCCAGCTGGTTGTAGGCGCCTCATACAACAGCGATGGCCAGCTGGTTGTAGGCGCCTCATACAACAGCGATGGCCAGTTGGTTGTAGGCGCCTCATACAACAGCGATGGCCAGCTGGTTGTAGGCGCTTCATACAACAGCAATGGCCAGCTGGTTGTATGCGCCTCATACAACAGCAATGGCCAGCTAGTTGTAGGCGCTTCATACAACAGCGATGGCCAGCTGATTGTAGGCGCCTCATACAACAGCAATGGCCAGCTGGTTGTAGGCGCCTCATACAACAGCGATGGCCAGCTGGTTGTAGGCGCCTCATACAACAGCAATGGCCAGCTGGTTGTAGGCACCTCATACAACAGCGATGGCCAGCTGATTGTAGGCGCCTCATACAACAGCAATGGCCAGCTGGTTGTAGGCGCCTCATACAACAGCAATGGCCAGCTGGTTGTAGGCGCCTCATACAACAGCAATGGCCAGCTGGTTGTAGCCGCCTCATACAACAGCAATGGCCAGCTGGTTGTAGGCGCCTCATACAACAGCGATGGCCAGCTGGTTGTAGGCGCCTCATAGTGCAGCAATGGCCAGCTGCTTGTAGGCGCCTCATACAACACCGATGGCCAGCTGGTTGTAGGCGCCTCATACAACAGCAATGGCCAGCTGGTTGTAGGCGCTTCATACAACAGCGATGGCCAGCTGGTTGTAGGCGCCTCATACAACAGCGATGGCCAGCTGATTGTAGGCGCCTCATACAACAGCAATGGCCAGCTAGTTGTAGGCGCTTCATACAACAGCGATGGCCAGCTGGTTGTAGGCGCCTCATACAACAGCGATGGCCAGCTGATTGTAGGCGCCTCATACAACAGCAATGGCCAGCTAGTTGTAGGCGCTTCATACAACAGCGATGGCCAGCTGATTGTAGGCGCCTCATACAACAGCAATGGCCAGCTGGTTGTAGGCGCCTCATACAACAGCGATGGCCAGCTGGTTGTAGGCGCCTCATACAACAGCAATGGCCAGCTGGTTGTAGGCGCCTCATACAACAGCAATGGCCAGCTGGTTGTAGGCGCCTCATACAACAGCAATGGCCAGCTGGTTGTAGGCGCCTCATACAACAGCAATGGCCAGCTGGTTGTAGCCGCCTCATACAACAGCAATGGCCAGCTGGTTGTAGGCGCCTCATACAACAGCGATGGCCAGCTGGTTGTAGGCGCCTCATACTGCAGCAATGGCCAGCTGGTTGTAGGCGCCTCATACAACACCGATGGCCAGCTGGTTGTAGTCGCCTCATACAACAGCGATGGCCAGCTGATTGTAGGCGCCTCATACAACAGCGATGGCCAGCTAGTTGTAGGCGCTTCATACAACAGCGATGGCCAGCTGATTGTAGGCGCCTCATACAACAGCGATGGCCAGCTGGTTGTAGGCGCCTCATACAACAGCGATGGCCAGCTGGTTGTAGGCGCCTCATACAACAGCGATGGCCAGCTGGTTGTAGGCGCCTCATACAACAGCGATGGCCAGCTGGTTGTAGGCGCCTCATACAACAGCGATGGCCAGCTGATTGTAGGCGCCTCATACAACAGCGATGGCCAGCTGGTTGTAGGCGCCTCATACAACAGCGATTGCCAGCTGGTTGTAGGCGCCTCATACAACAGCGATGGCCAGCTGGTTGTAGGCGCTTCATACAACAGCGATGGCCAGCTGGTTGTAGGCGCCTCATACAACAGCGATGGCCAGCTGATTGTAGGCGCCTCATACAACAGCGATGGCCAGCTAGTTGTAGGCGCTTCATACAACAGCGATGGCCAGCTGGTTGTAGGCGCTTCATACAACAGCGATGGCCAGCTGGTTGTATGCGCCTCATACAACAGCGATGGCCAGCTGATTGTAGGCGCCTCATACAACAGCGATGGCCAGCTGATTGTAGGCGCCTCATACAACAGCAATGGCCAGCTGGTTGTAGGCGCTTCATACAACAGCAATGGCCAGCTGGTTGTAGCCGCCTCATACAACAGCGATGGCCAGCTGGTTGTAGCCGCCTCATACAACAGCGATGGCCAGTTGATTGTATGCGCCTCATACAACAGCAATGGCCAGCTGGTTGTAGGCGCGTCATACAACAGCGATGGCCAGCTGGTTGTAGTCGCCTCATACAACAGCAATGGCCAGCTGGTTGTAGGCGCCTCATACAACAGCAATGGCCAGCTGGTTGTAGGCGCCTCATACAACAGCGATGGCCAGCTGGTTGTAGCCGCCTCATACAACAGCAATGGCCAGCTGGTTGTAGGCGCCTCATACAACAGCGATTGCCAGCTGGTTGTAGGCGCCTCATACAACAGCGATGGCCAGCTGGTTGTAGGCGCCTCATACAACAGCGATGGCCAGCTGGTTGTAGGCGCCTCATACAACAGCGATGGCCAGCTGGTTGTAGGCGCCTCATACAACAGCGATGGCCAGCTGGTTGTAGGCACCTCATACAACAGCGATGGCCAGCTGATTGTAGGCGCCTCATACAACAGAGATGGCCAGCTGGTTGTAGGCGCCTCATACAACAGCGATTGCCAGCTGGTTGTAGGCGCCTCATACAACAGCGATGGCCAGCTGGTTGTAGGCGCCTCATACAACAGCAATGGCCAGCTGGTTGTAGGCGCCTCATACAACAGCGATGGCCAGCTGATTGTAGGCGCCTCATACAACAGCAATGGCCAGCTAGTTGTAGGCGCTTCATACAACAGCGATGGCCAGCTGATTGTAGGCGCCTCATAAAACAGCAATGGCCAGCTGGTTGTAGGCGCCTCATACAACAGCAATGGCCAGCTGGTTGTAGGCGCCTCATACAACAGCAATGGCCAGCTGGTTGTAGGCGCCTCATACAACAGCGATGGCCAGTTGGTTGTAGGCGCCTCATACAACAGCAATGGCCAGCTGGTTGTAGGCGCCTCATACAACAGCGATGGCCAGCTGGTTGTAGGCGCCTCATACAACAGCAATGGCCAGCTGGTTGTAGGCGCCTCATACAACAGCAATGGCCAGCTGGTTGTAGGCGCCTCATACAACAGCGATGGCCAGCTGGTTGTAGGCGCCTCATACTGCAGCAATGGCCAGCTGGTTGTAGGCGCCTCATACAACACCGATGGCCAGCTGGTTGTAGGCGCCTCATACAACAGCAATGGCCAGCTGGTTGTAGGCGCTTCATACAACAGCGATGGCCAGCTGGTTGTAGGCGCCTCATACAACAGCGATGGCCAGCTGATTGTAGGAGCCTCATACAACAGCGATGGCCAGCTAGTTGTAGGCGCTTCATACAACAGCGATGGCCAGCTGGTTGTAGGCGCCTCATACAACAGCGATGGCCAGCTGGTTGTAGCCGCCTCATACAACAGCAATGGCCAGCTGGTTGTAGGCGCCTCATACAACAGCGATGGCCAGCTGGTTGTAGGCGCCTCATACTGCAGCAATGGCCAGCTGGTTGTAGGCGCCTCATACAACACCGATGGCCAGCTGGTTGTAGTCGCCTCATACAACAGCGATGGCCAGCTGATTGTAGGCGCCTCATACAACAGCGATGGCCAGCTAGTTGTAGGCTCTTCATACAACAGCGATGGCCAGCTGATTGTAGGCGCCTCATACAACAGCGATGGCCAGCTGGTTGTAGGCGCCTCATACAACAGCGATGGCCAGCTGGTTGTAGGCGCCTCATACAACAGCGATGGCCAGCTGGTTGTAGGCGCCTCATACAACAGCGATGGCCAGCTGGTTGTAGGCGCCTCATACAACAGCGATGGCCAGCTGATTGTAGGCGCCTCATACAACAGCGATGGCCAGCTGGTTGTAGGCGCCTCATAAAACAGCGATTGCCAGCTGGTTGTAGGCGCCTCATACAACAGCGATGGCCAGCTGGTTGTAGGCGCTTCATACAACAGCGATGGCCAGCTGGTTGTAGGCGCCTCATACAACAGCGATGGCCAGCTGATTGTAGGCGCCTCATACAACAGCGATGGCCAGCTAGTTGTAGGCGCTTCATACAACAGCGATGGCCAGCTGGTTGTAGGCGCTTCATACAACAGCGATGGCCAGCTGGTTGTATGCGCCTCATACAACAGCGATGGCCAGCTGATTGTAGGCGCCTCATACAACAGCGATGGCCAGCTGATTGTAGGCGCCTCATACAACAGCAATGGCCAGCTGGTTGTAGGCGCTTCATACAACAGCAATGGCCAGCTGGTTGTAGCCGCCTCATACAACAGCGATGGCCAGCTGGTTGTAGCCGCCTCATACAACAGCGATGGCCAGTTGATTGTATGCGCCTCATACAACAGCAATGGCCAGCTGGTTGTAGGCGCGTCATACAACAGCGATGGCCAGCTGGTTGTAGGCGCCTCATACAACAGCAATGGCCAGCTGGTTGTAGGCGCCTCATACAACAGCAATGGCCAGCTGGTTGTAGGCGCCTCATACAACAGCGATGGCCAGCTGGTTGTAGCCGCCTCATACAACAGCAATGGCCAGCTGGTTGTAGGCGCCTCATACAACAGCGATTGCCAGCTGGTTGTAGGCGCCTCATACAACAGCGATGGCCAGCTGGTTGTAGGCGCCTCATACAACAGCGATGGCCAGCTGGTTGTAGGCGCCTCATACAACAGCGATGGCCAGCTGGTTGTAGGCGCCTCATACAACAGCGATGGCCAGCTGGTTGTAGGCACCTCATACAACAGCGATGGCCAGCTGATTGTAGGCGCCTCATACAACAGAGATGGCCAGCTGGTTGTAGGCGCCTCATACAACAGCGATTGCCAGCTGGTTGTAGGCGCCTCATACAACAGCGATGGCCAGCTGGTTGTAGGCGCCTCATACAACAGCAATGGCCAGCTGGTTGTAGGCGCCTCATACAACAGCGATGGCCAGCTGATTGTAGGCGCCTCATACAACAGCAATGGCCAGCTAGTTGTAGGCGCTTCATACATCAGCGATGGCCAGCTGATTGTAGGCGCCTCATAAAACAGCAATGGCCAGCTGGTTGTAGGCGCCTCATACAACAGCAATGGCCAGCTGGTTGTAGGCGCCTCATACAACAGCAATGGCCAGCTGGTTGTAGGCGCCTCATACAACAGCGATGGCCAGTTGGTTGTAGGCGCCTCATACAACAGCAATGGCCAGCTGGTTGTAGGCGCCTCATACAACAGCGATGGCCAGCTGGTTGTAGGCGCCTCATACAACAGCAATGGCCAGCTGGTTGTAGGCGCCTCATACAACAGCAATGGCCAGCTGGTTGTAGGCGCCTCATACAACAGCGATGGCCAGCTGGTTGTAGGCGCCTCATACTGCAGCAATGGCCAGCTGGTTGTAGGCGCCTCATACAACACCGATGGCCAGCTGGTTGTAGGCGCCTCATACAACAGCAATGGCCAGCTGGTTGTAGGCGCTTCATACAACAGCGATGGCCAGCTGGTTGTAGGCGCCTCATACAACAGCGATGGCCAGCTGATTGTAGGCGCCTCATACAACAGCGATGGCCAGCTAGTTGTAGGCGCTTCATACAACAGCGATGGCCAGCTGGTTGTAGGCGCCTCATACAACAGCGATGGCCAGCTGATTGTAGGCGCCTCATACAACAGCGATGACCAGCTGGTTGTAGGCGCCTCATACAACAGCGATGGCCAGCTGGTTGTAGGCGCCTCATACAACAGCGATGGCCAGCTGGTTGTAGGCACCTCATACAACAGCGATGGCCAGCTGATTGTAGGCGCCTCATACAACAGCGATGGCCAGCTGGTTGTAGGCGCCTCATACAACAGCGATTGCCAGCTAGTTGTAGGCGCCTCATACAACAGCGATGGCCAGCTGGTTGTAGACGCCTCATACAACAGCAATGGCCAGCTGGTTGTAGGCGCCTCATACAACAGCGATGGCCAGCTGGTTGTAGGCGCCTCATACAACAGCGATGGCCAGCTGATTGTAGGCGCCTCATACAACAGCGATGGCCAGCTAGTTGTAGGCGCTTCATACAACAGCGATGGCCAGCTGGTTGTAGGCGCCTCATACAACAGCGATGGCCAGCTGATTGTAGGCGCCTCATACAACAGCGATGGCCAGCTAGTTGTAGGCGCTTCATACAACAGCGATGGCCAGCTGGTTGTAGGCGCCTCATACAACAGCGATGGCCAGCTGATTGTAGGCGCCTCATACAACAGCGATGGCCAGCTGGTTGTAGGCGCCTCATACAACAGCGATGGCCAGCTGGTTGTAGGCGCCTCATACAACAGCGATGGCCAGCTGGTTGTAGGCACCTCATACAACAGCGATGGCCAGCTGATTGTAGGCGCCTCATACAACAGCGATGGCCAGCTTGTTGTAGGCGCCTCATACAACAGCGATTGCCAGCTAGTTGTAGGCGCCTCATACAACAGCGATGGCCAGCTGGTTGTAGACGCCTCATACAACAGCAATGGCCAGCTGGTTGTAGGCGCCTCATACAACAGCGATGGCCAGCTGGTTGTAGGCGCCTCATACAACAGCGATGGCCAGCTGATTGTAGGCGCCTCATACAACAGCGATGGCCAGCTAGTTGTAGGCGCTTCATACAACAGCGATGGCCAGCTGGTTGTAGGCGCCTCATACAACAGCGATGGCCAGCTGATTGTAGGCGCCTCATACAACAGCGATGGCCATCTAGTTGTAGGCGCTTCATACAACAGCGATGGCCTGCTGATTGTAGGCGCCTCATACAACAGCGATGGCCAGCTGGTTGTAGGCGCCTCATACAACAGCGATGGCCAGCTGGTTGTAGGCGCCTCATACAACAGCGATGGCCAGCTGGTTGTAGGCACCTCATACAACAGCGATGGCCAGCTGGTTGAAGGCGCCTCATACAACAGCAATGGCCAGCTGGTTGTAGGCGCCTCATACAACAGCAATGGCCAGCTGGTTGTAGGCGCCTCATACAACAGCGATTGCCAGCTGGTTGTAGGCGCCTCATACAACAGCGATGGCCAGCTGGTTGTAGGCGCCTCATACAACAGCAATGGCCAGCTGGTTGTAGGCGCCTCATACAACAGCGATGGCCAGCTGGTTGTAGCCGCCTCATACAACAGCAATGGCCAGCTGGTTGTAGGCGCCTCATACAACAGCGATTGCCAGCTGGTTGTAGGCGCCTCATACAACAGCGATGGCCAGCTGGTTGTAGGCGCCTCATACAACAGCAATGGCCAGCTGGTTGTAGGCGCCTCATACAACAGCGATGGCCAGCTGGTTGTAGGCGCCTCATACAACAGCGATGGCCAGCTGGTTGTAGGCACCTCATACAACAGCGATGGCCAGCTGATTGTAGGCGCCTCATACAACAGAGATGGCCAGCTGGTTGTAGGCGCCTCATACAACAGCGATTGCCAGCTGGTTGTAGGCGCCTCATACAACAGCGATGGCCAGCTGGTTGTAGGCGCCTCATACAACAGCAATGGCCAGCTGGTTGTAGGCGCCTCATACAACAGCGATGGCCAGCTGATTGTAGGCGCCTCATACAACAGCAATGGCCAGCTAGTTGTAGGCGCTTCATACAACAGCGATGGCCAGCTGATTGTAGGCGCCTCATAAAACAGCAATGGCCAGCTGGTTGTAGGCGCCTCATACAACAGCAATGGCCAGCTGGTTGTAGGCGCCTCATACAACAGCAATGGCCAGCTGGTTGTAGGCGCCTCATACAACAGCGATGGCCAGTTGGTTGTAGGCGCCTCATACAACAGCAATGGCCAGCTGGTTGTAGGCGCCTCATACAACAGCGATGGCCAGCTGGTTGTAGGCGCCTCATACAACAGCAATGGCCAGCTGGTTGTAGGCGCCTCATACAACAGCAATGGCCAGCTGGTTGTAGGCGCCTCATACAACAGCGATGGCCAGCTGGTTGTAGGCGCCTCATACTGCAGCAATGGCCAGCTGGTTGTAGGCGCCTCATACAACACCGATGGCCAGCTGGTTGTAGGCGCCTCATACAACAGCAATGGCCAGCTGGTTGTAGGCGCTTCATACAACAGCGATGGCCAGCTGGTTGTAGGCGCCTCATACAACAGCGATGGCCAGCTGATTGTAGGCGCCTCATACAACAGCGATGGCCAGCTAGTTGTAGGCGCTTCATACAACAGCGATGGCCAGCTGGTTGTAGGCGCCTCATACAACAGCGATGGCCAGCTGATTGTAGGCGCCTCATACAACAGCGATGGCCAGCTAGTTGTAGGCGCTTCATACAACAGCGATGGCCAGCTGATTGTAGGCGCCTCATACAACAGCGATGGCCAGCTGGTTGTAGGCGCCTCATACAACAGCGATGGCCAGCTGGTTGTAGGCACCTCATACAACAGCGATGGCCAGCTGATTGTAGGCGCCTCATACAACAGCGATGGCCAGCTGGTTGTAGGCGCCTCATACAACAGCGATTGCCAGCTGGTTGTAGGCGCCTCATACAACAGCGATGGCCAGCTGGTTGTAGACGCCTCATACAACAGCAATGGCCAGCTGGTTGTAGGCGCCTCATAAAACAGCGATGGCCAGCTGGTTGTAGGCGCCTCATACAACAGCGATGGCCAGCTGATTGTAGGCGCCTCATACAACAGCGATGGCCAGCTAGTTGTAGGCGCTTCATACAACAGCGATGGCCAGCTGGTTGTAGGCGCCTCATACAACAGCGATGGCCAGCTGATTGTAGGCGCCTCATACAACAGCGATGGCCAGCTAGTTGTAGGCGCTTCATACAACAGCGATGGCCTGCTGATTGTAGGCGCCTCATACAACAGCGATGGCCAGCTGGTTGTAGGCGCCTCATACAACAGCGATGGCCAGCTGGTTGTAGGCGCCTCATACAACAGCGATGGCCAGCTGGTTGTAGGCACCTCATACAACAGCGATGGCCAGCTGGTTGAAGGCGCCTCATACAACAGCAATGGCCAGCTGGTTGTAGGCGCCTCATACAACAGCAATGGCCAGCTGGTTGTAGGCGCCTCATACAACAGCGATTGCCAGCTGGTTGTAGGCGCCTCATACAACAGCGATGGCCAGCTGGTTGTAGGCGCCTCATACAACAGCAATGGCCAGCTGGTTGTAGGCGCCTCATACAACAGCGATGGCCAGCTGGTTGTAGCCGCCTCATACAACAGCAATGGCCAGCTGGTTGTAGGCGCCTCATACAACAGCGATTGCCAGCTGGTTGTAGGCGCCTCATACAACAGCGATGGCCAGCTGGTTGTAGGCGCCTCATACAACAGCAATGGCCAGCTGGTTGTAGGCGCCTCATACAACAGCGATGGCCAGCTGATTGTAGGCGCCTCATACAACAGCGATTGCCAGCTGGTTGTAGGCGCCTCATACAACAGCGATGGCCAGCTGGTTGTAGGCGCCTCATACAACAGCAATGGCCAGCTGGTTGTAGGCGCCTCATACAACAGCGATGGCCAGCTGGTTGTAGGCGCCTCATACAAGAGCGATGGCCAGCTGGTTGTAGGCACCTCATACAACAGCGATTGCCAGCTGGTTGTAGGCGCCTCATACAACAGCGATGGCCAGCTGATTGTAGGCGCCTCATACAACAGCAATGGCCAGCTGGTTGTAGGCGCCTCATACAACAGCGATGGCCAGCTGGTTGTAGGCGCCTCATACAACAGCGATGGCCAGCTGGTTGTAGGCGACACATACAACAGCGATGGCCAGCTGATTGTAGGCGCCTCATACAACAGCAATGGCCAGCTGGTTGTAGGCGCCTCATACAACAGCGATGGCCAGCTGGTTGTAGGCGCCTCATACAACAGCAATGGCCAGCTGGTTGTAGGCGCCTCATACAACACCGATGGCCAGCTGGTTGTAGGCGCCTCATACAACAGCAATGGCCAGCTGGTTGTAGGCGCCTCATACAACAGCGATGGCCAGCTGGTTGTAGGCGCCTCATACAACAGCGATGGCCAGCTGATTGTAGGCGCCTCATACAACAGCGATGGCCAGCTAGTTGTAGGCGCTTCATACAACAGCGATGGCCAGCTGGTTGTAGGCGCCTCATACAACAGCGATGGCCAGCTGATTGTAGGCGCCTCATACAACAGCGATGGCCAGCTAGTTGTAGACGCTTCATACAACAGCGATGGCCAGCTGATTGTAGGCGCCTCATACAACAGCGATGGCCAGCTGGTTGTAGGCGCCTCATACAACAGCGATGGCCAGCTGGTTGTAGGCGCCTCATACAACAGCGATGGCCAGCTGGTTGTAGGCATCTCATACAACAGCGATGGCCAGCTGATTGTAGGCGCCTCATACAACAGCAATGGCCAGCTGGTTGTAGGCGCCTCATACAACAGCGATTGCCAGCTGGTTGTAGGCGCCTCATACAACAGCAATTGCCAGCTGGTTGTAGGCGCCTCATACAACAGCGATGGCCAGTTGGTTGTAGGCGCCTCATACAACAGCGATGGCCAGCTGGTTGTAGGCGCTTCAAACAACAGCAATGGCCAGCTGGTTGTATGCGCCTCATACAACAGCAATGGCCAGCTAGTTGTAGGCGCTTCATACAACAGCGATGGCCAGCTGATTGTAGGCGCCTCATACAACAGCAATGGCCAGCTGGTTGTAGGCGCCTCATACAACAGCGATGGCCAGCTGGTTGTAGGCGCCTCATACAACAGCAATGGCCAGCTGGTTGTAGGCACCTCATACAACAGCGATGGCCAGCTGATTGTAGGCGCCTCATACAACAGCAATGGCCAGCTGGTTGTAGGCGCCTCATACAACAGCAATGGCCAGCTGGTTGTAGGCGCCTCATACAACAGCAATGGCCAGCTGGTTGTAGGCGCCTCATACAACAGCAATGGCCAGCTGGTTGTAGGCGCCTCATACAACAGCGATGGCCAGCTGGTTGTAGGCGCCTCATAGTGCAGCAATGGCCAGCTGCTTGTAGGCGCCTCATACAACACCGATGGCCAGCTGGTTGTAGGCGCCTCATACAACAGCAATGGCCAGCTGGTTGTAGGCGCTTCATACAACAGTGATGGCCAGCTGGTTGTAGGCGCCTCATACAACAGCGATGGCCAGCTGATTGTAGGCGCCTCATACAACAGCAATGGCCAGCTAGTTGTAGGCGCTTCATACAACAGCGATGGCCAGCTGGTTGTAGGCGCCTCATACAACAGCGATGGCCAGCTGATTGTAGGCGCCTCATACAACAGCAATGGCCAGCTAGTTGTAGGCGCTTCATACAACAGCGATGGCCAGCTGATTGTAGGCGCCTCATACAACAGCAATGGCCAGCTGGTTGTAGGCGCCTCATACAACAACGATGGCCAGCTGGTTGTAGGCGCCTCATACAACAGCAATGGCCAGCTGGTTGTAGGCGCCTCATACAACAGCAATGGCCAGCTGGTTGTAGGCGCCTCATACAACAGCAATGGCCAGCTGGTTGTAGGCGCCTCATACAACAGCAATGGCCAGCTGGTTGTAGCCGCCTCATACAACAGCAATGGCCAGCTGGTTGTAGGCGCCTCATACAACAGCGATGGCCAGCTGGTTGTAGGCGCCTCATACTGCAGCAATGGCCAGCTGGTTGTAGGCGCCTCATACAACACCGATGGCCAGCTGGTTGTAGTCGCCTCATACAACAGCGATGGCCAGCTGATTGTAGGCGCCTCATACAACAGCGATGGCCAGCTAGTTGTAGGCGCTTCATACAACAGCGATGGCCAGCTGATTGTAGGCGCCTCATACAACAGCGATGGCCAGCTGGTTGTAGGCGCCTCATACAACAGCGATGGCCAGCTGGTTGTAGGCGCCTCATACAACAGCGATGGCCAGCTGGTTGTAGGCGCCTCATACAACAGCGATGGCCAGCTGGTTGTAGGCACCTCATACAACAGCGATGGCCAGCTGATTGTAGGCGCCTCATACAACAGCGATGGCCAGCTGGTTGTAGGCGCCTCATACAACAGCGATTGCCAGCTGGTTGTAGGCGCCTCATACAACAGCGATGGCCAGCTGGTTGTAGGCGCTTCATACAACAGCGATGGCCAGCTGGTTGTAGGCGCCTCATACAACAGCGATGGCCAGCTGATTGTAGGCGCCTCATACAACAGCGATGGCCAGCTAGTTGTAGGCGCTTCATACAACAGCGATGGCCAGCTGGTTGTAGGCGCTTCATACAACAGCGATGGCCAGCTGGTTGTATGCGCCTCATACAACAGCGATGGCCAGCTGATTGTAGGCGCCTCATACAACAGCGATGGCCAGCTGATTGTAGGCGCCTCATACAACAGCAATGGCCAGCTGGTTGTAGGCGCTTCATACAACAGCAATGGCCAGCTGGTTGTAGCCGCCTCATACAACAGCGATGGCCAGCTGGTTGTAGCCGCCTCATACAACAGCGATGGCCAGTTGATTGTATGCGCCTCATACAACAGCAATGGCCAGCTGGTTGTAGGCGCGTCATACAACAGCGATGGCCAGCTGGTTGTAGGCGCCTCATACAACAGCAATGGCCAGCTGGTTGTAGGCGCCTCATACAACAGCAATGGCCAGCTGGTTGTAGGCGCCTCATACAACAGCGATGGCCAGCTGGTTGTAGCCGCCTCATACAACAGCAATGGCCAGCTGGTTGTAGGCGCCTCATACAACAGCGATTGCCAGCTGGTTGTAGGCGCCTCATACAACAGCGATGGCCAGCTGGTTGTAGGCGCCTCATACAACAGCAATGGCCAGCTGGTTGTAGGCGCCTCATACAACAGCGATGGCCAGCTGGTTGTAGGCGCCTCATACAACAGCGATAGCCAGCTGGTTGTAGGCACCTCATACAACAGCGATGGCCAGCTGATTGTAGGCGCCTCATACAACAGAGATGGCCAGCTGGTTGTAGGCGCCTCATACAACAGCGATTGCCAGCTGGTTGTAGGCGCCTCATACAACAGCGATGGCCAGCTGGTTGTAGGCGCCTCATACAACGGCAATGGCCAGCTGGTTGTAGGCGCCTCATACAACAGCGATGGCCAGCTGATTGTAGGCGCCTCATACAACAGCAATGGCCAGCTAGTTGTAGGCGCTTCATACAACAGCGATGGCCAGCTGATTGTAGGCGCCTCATAAAACAGCAATGGCCAGCTGGTTGTAGGCGCCTCATACAACAGCAATGGCCAGCTGGTTGTAGGCGCCTCATACAACAGCAATGGCCAGCTGGTTGTAGGCGCCTCATACAACAGCGATGGCCAGTTGGTTGTAGGCGCCTCATACAACAGCAATGGCCAGCTGGTTGTAGGCGCCTCATACAACAGCGATGGCCAGCTGGTTGTAGACGCCTCATACAACAGCAATGGCCAGCTGGTTGTAGGCGCCTCATACAACAGCAATGGCCAGCTGGTTGTAGGCGCCTCATACAACAGCGATGGCCAGCTGGTTGTAGGCGCCTCATACTGCAGCAATGGCCAGCTGGTTGTAGGCGCCTCATACAACACCGATGTCCAGCTGGTTGTAGGCGCCTCATACAACAGCAATGGCCAGCTGGTTGTAGGCGCTTCATACAACAGCGATGGCCAGCTGGTTGTAGGCGCCTCATACAACAGCGATGGCCAGCTGATTGTAGGCGCCTCATACAACAGCGATGGCCAGCTGGTTGTAGGCGCCTCATACAACAGCGATGGCCAGTTTGTTGTAGGCACCTCATACAACAGCGATGGCCAGCTGATTGTAGGCGCCTCATACAACAGCGATGGCCAGCTGGTTGTAGGCGCCTCATACAACAGCGATTGCCAGCTGGTTGTAGGCGCCTCATACAACAGCGATGGCCAGCTGGTTGTAGACGCCTCATACAACAGCAATGGCCAGCTGGTTGTAGGCGCCTCATACAACAGCGATGGCCAGCTGGTTGTAGGCGCCTCATACAACAGCGATGGCCAGCTGATTGTAGGCGCCTCATACAACAGCGATGGCCAGCTAGTTGTAGGCGCTTCATACAACAGCGATGGCCAGCTGGTTGTAGGCGCCTCATACAACAGCGATGGCCAGCTGATTGTAGGCGCCTCATACAACAGCGATGGCCAGCTAGTTGTAGGCGCTTCATACAACAGCGATGGCCTGCTGATTGTAGGCGCCTCATACAACAGCGATGGCCAGCTGGTTGTAGGCGCCTCATACAACAGCGATGGCCAGCTGGTTGTAGGCGCCTCATACAACAGCGATGGCCAGCTGGTTGTAGGCACCTCATACAACAGCGATGGCCAGCTGGTTGTAGGCGCCTCATACAACAGCAATGGCCAGCTGGTTGTAGGCGCCTCATACAACAGCAATGGCCAGCTGGTTGTAGGCGCCTCATACAACAGCGATTGCCAGCTGGTTGTAGGCGCCTCATACAACAGCGATGGCCAGCTGGTTGTAGGCGCCTCATACAACAGCAATGTCCAGCTGGTTGTAGGCGCCTCATACAACAGCGATGGCCAGCTGGTTGTAGCCGCCTCATACAACAGCAATGGCCAGCTGGTTGTAGGCGCCTCATACAACAGCGATTGCCAGCTGGTTGTAGGCGCCTCATACAACAGCGATGGCCAGCTGGTTGTAGGCGCTTCATACAATGGTTGTAGGCGCCTCATACAAGAGCGATGGCCAGCTGGTTGTAGGCGCCTCATACAACAGCGATTGCCAGCTGGTTGTAGGCGCCTCATACAACAGCGATGGCCAACTGGTTGTAGGCGCCTCATACAACAGCAATGACCAGCTGGTTGTAGGCGCCTCATACAACAGCGATGGCCAGCTGGTTGTAGGCGCCTCATACAACAGCGATGGCCAGTTGGTTGTAGGCGCCTCATACAACAGCGATGGCCAGCTGGTTGTAGGCGCTTCATACAACAGCGATGGCCAGCTGGTTGTATGCGCCTCATACAACAGCGATGGCCAGCTGATTGTAGGCGCCTCATACAACAGCGATGGCCATCTGGTTGTAGGCGCCTCATACAACAGCGATGGCCAGCTGATTGTAGGCGCCTCATACAACAGCAATGGCCAGCTGGTTGTAGGCGCTTCATACAACAGCAATGGCCAGCTGGTTGTAGCCGCCTCATACAACAGCGATGGCCAGCTGGTTGTAGCCGCCTCATACAACAGCGATGGCCAGTTGATTGTATGCGCCTCATACAACAGCAATGGCCAGCTGGTTGTAGGCGCGTCATACAACAGCGATGGCCAGCTGGTTGTAGGCGCCTCATACAACAGCAATGGCCAGCTGGTTGTAGGCGCCTCATACAACAACAATGGCCAGCTTGTTGTAGGCGCCTCATACAACAGCGATGGCCAGCTGGTTGTAGCCGCCTCATACAACAGCAATGGCCTGCTGGTTGTAGGCGCTTCATACAACAGCGATGGCCAGCTGGTTGTAGGCGCCTCATACAACAGCGATGGCCAGCTGGTTGTAGGCGCCTCATACAACAGCGATGGCCAGCTGATTGTAGGCGCCTCATACAACAGCAATGGCCAGCTGGTTGTAGGCGCCTCATACAACAGCGATGGCCAGCTGGTTGTAGGCGCCTCATACAAGAGCGATGGCCAGCTGGTTGTAGGCGCCTCATACAACAGCGATGGCCAGCTGGTTGTAGGCGCCTCATACAACAGCAATGGCCAGCTGGTTGTAGGCGCCTCATACAACAGCGATGGCCAGCTGGTTGTAGGCGCCTCATACAACAGCGATGGCCAGCTGGTTGTAGGCGCTTCATACAACAGCAATGGCCAGCTGGTTGTAGGCGCCTCATACAACAGCGATGGCCAGCTGGTTGTAGGCGCCTCATACAACAGCAATGGCCAGCTGGTTGTAGGCGCCTCATACAACAGCGATGGCCAGCTGGTTGTAGGCGCCTCATACAACAGCGATGGCCAGCTGGTTGTAGGCGCTTCATACAACAGCGATGGCCAGCTGGTTGTATGCGCCTCATACAACAGCGATGGCCAGCTGGTTGTAGGCGCCTCATACAACAGCGATGGCCAGCTGGTTGTAGGCGCCTCATACAACAGCGATGGCCAGCTGATTGTAGGCGCCTCATACAACAGCAATGGCCAGCTGGTTGTAGGCGCTTCATACAACAGCAATGGCCAGCTGGTTGTAGCCGCCTCATACAACAGCGATGGCCAGCTGGTTGTAGCCGCCTCATACAACAGCGATGGCCAGTTGATTGTATGCGCCTCATACAACAGCAATGGCCAGCTGGTTGTAGGCGCGTCATACAACAGCGATGGCCAGCTGATTGTAGGCGCCTCATACAACAGCAATGGCCAGCTGGTTGTAGGCGCTTCATACAACAGCAATGGCCAGCTGGTTGTAGCCGCCTCATACAACAGCGATGGCCAGCTGGTTGTAGCCGCCTCATACAACAGCGATGGCCAGTTGATTGTATGCGCCTCATACAACAGCAATGGCCAGCTGGTTGTAGGCGCGTCATACAACAGCGATGGCCAGCTGGTTGTAGACGCCTCATACAACAGCAATGGCCAGCTGGTTGTAGGCGCCTCATACAACAGCAATGGCCAGCTGGTTGTAGGCACCTCATAAAACAGCGATGGCCAGCTGATTGTAGGCGCCTCATACAACAGCAATGGCCAGCTGGTTGTAGCCGCCTCATACAACAGCGATGGCCAGCTGGTTGTAGCCGCCTCATACAACAGCGATGGCCAGTTGATTGTATGCGCCTCATACAACAGCAATGGCCAGCTGGTTGTAGGCGCGTCATACAACAGCGATGGCCAGCTGGTTGTAGGCGCCTCATACAACAGCAATGGCCAGCTGGTTGTAGGCGCCTCATACAACAGCAATGGCCAGCTGGTTGTAGGCGCTTCATACAACAGCGATGGCCAGCTGGTTGTAGCCGCCTCATACAACAGCAATGGCCAGCTGGTTGTAGGCGCCTCATACAACAGCGATTGCCTGCTGGTTGTAGGCGCCTCATACAACAGCGATGACCAGCTGGTTGTAGGCGCCTCATACAACAGCAATGGCCAGCTGGTTGTAGACGCCTCATACAACAGCGATGGCCAGCTGATTGTAGGCGCCTCCTACAACAGCGATTGCCAGCTGGTTGTAGGCGCCTCATACAACAGCGATGGCCAGCTTGTTGTAGGCGCCTCATACAACAGCAATGGCCAGCTGGTTGTAGGCGCCTCATACAACAGCGATGGCCAGCTGGTTGTAGGCGCCTCATACAAGAGCGATGGCCAGCTGGTTGTAGGCACCTCATACAACAGCGATTGCCAGCTGGTTGTAGGCGCCTCATACAACAGCGATGGCCAGCTGGTTGTAGGCGCCTCATACAACAGCGATGGCCAGCTGGTTGTAGGCGCCTCATACAACAGCGATGGCCAGCTGGTTGTAGGCGCCTCATACAACAGCGATGGCCAGCTGGTTGTAGGCGCCTCATACAACAGCGATGGCCAGCTGGTTGTAGGCGCCTCATACAACAGCAATGACCAGCTGGTTGTAGGCGCCTCATACAACAGCGATGGCCAGCTGATTGTAGGCGCCTCATACAACAGCGATGGCCAGCTAGTTGTAGGCGCTTCATACAACAGCGATGGCCAGCTGGTTGTAGGCGCCTCATACAACAGCGATGGCCAGCTGATTGTAGGCGCCTCATACAACAGCAATGGCCAGCTGGTTGTAGGCGCCTCATACAACAGCAATGGCCAGCTGGTTGTAGGCGCTTCATACAACAGCGATGGCCAGCTGGTTGTAGCCGCCTCATACAACAGCAATGGCCAGCTGGTTGTAGGCGCCTCATACAACAGCAATGGCCAGCTGATTGTAGGCGCCTCATACAACAGCGATGGCCAGCTGGTTGTAGGCGCCTCATACAACAGCAATGGCCAGCTGGTTGTAGGCGCCTCATACAACAGCGATGGCCAGCTGGTTGTAGGCGCCTCATACAAGAGCGATGGCCAGCTGGTTGTAGGCGCCTCATACAACAGCGATGGCCAGCTGATTGTAGGCGCCTCATACAACAGCAATGGCCAGCTGGTTGTAGGCGCCTCATACAACAGCGATGGCCAGCTGGTTGTAGGCGCCTCATACAACAGCAATGGCCAGCTGGTTGTAGGCGCTTCATACAACAGCAATGGCCAGCTGGTTGTAGGCGCCTCATACAACAGCGATGGCCAGCTGGTTGTAGGCGCCTCATACAACAGCAATGGCCAGCTGGTTGTAGGCGCCTCATACAACAGCGATGGCCAGCTGGTTGTAGGCGCCTCATACAACAGCGATGGCCAGCTGGTTGTAGGCGCTTCATACAACAGCGATGGCCAGCTAGTTGTAGGCGCTTCATACAACAGCGATGGCCAGCTGATTGTAGGCGCCTCATACAACAGCGATGGCCAGCTGGTTGTAGGCGCCTCATACAACAGCGATGGCCAGCTGATTGTAGGCGCCTCATACAACAGCAATGGCCAGCTGGTTGTAGGCGCTTCATACAACAGCAATGGCCAGCTGGTTGTAGCCGCCTCATACAACAGCGATGGCCAGCTGGTTGTAGCCGCCTCATACAACAGCGATGGCCAGTTGATTGTATGCGCCTCATACAACAGCAATGGCCAGCTGGTTGTAGGCGCGTCATACAACAGCGATGGCCAGCTGGTTGTAGACGCCTCATACAACAGCAATGGCCAGCTGGTTGTAGGCGCCTCGTGATTGCCAGCTGGTTGTAGGCGCCTCATACAACAGCGATGGCCAGCTGGTTGTAGGCGCCTCATACAACAGCAATGGCCAGCTGGTTGTAGGCGCCTCATACAACAGCGATGGCCAGCTGGTTGTAGGCGCCTCATACAACAGCGATGGCCAGCTGGTTGTAGGCGCTTCATACAACAGCAATGGCCAGCTGGTTGTATGCGCCTCATACAACAGCAATGGCCAGCTGATTGTAGGCGCCTCATACAACAGCGATGGCCAGCTAGTTGTAGGCGCTTCATAAAACAGCGATGGCCAGCTGGTTGTAGGCGCCTTATACAACAGCGATGGCCAGCTGATTGTAGGAGCCTCATACAACAGCGATGGCCAGCTAGTTGTAGGCGCTTCATACAACAGCGATGGCCAGCTGATTGTAGGCGCCTCATACAACAGCGATGGCCAGCTGGTTGTAGGCGCCTCATACAACAGCAATGGCCAGCTGGTTGTAGACGCCTCATACAACAGCGATGGCCAGCTGGTTGTAGGCGCCTCATACAACAGCGATGGCCAGCTGGTTGTAGGCGCTTCATACAACAGCGATGGCCAGCTGGTTGTATGCGCCTCATACAACAGCGATGGCCAGCTGATTGTAGGCGCCTCATACAACAGCGATGGCCAGCTGGTTGTAGGCGCCTCATACAACAGCGATGGCCAGCTGATTGTAGGCGCCTCATACAACAGCAATGGCCAGCTGGTTGTAGGCGCCTCATACAACAGCGATGGCAAGCTAGTTGTAGGCGCTTCATACAACAGCGATGGCCAGCTGATTGTAGGCGCCTCATACAACAGCAATGGCCAGCTGGTTGTAGGCGCCTCATATAACAGCGATGGCCAGCTGGTTGTAGGCGCCTCATACAACAGCAATGTCCAGCTGGTTGTAGGCACCTCATACAACAGCGATGGCCAGCTGATTGTAGGCGCCTCATACAACAGCAATGGCCAGCTGGTTGTAGGCGCCTCATACAACAGCAATGGCCAGCTGGTTGTATGCGCCTCATACAACAGCGATGGCCAGCTGATTGTAGGCGCCTCATACAACAGCGATGGCCAGCTGGTTGTAGGCGCCTCATACAACAGCGATGGCCAGCTGATTGTAGGCGCCTCATACAACAGCAATGGCCAGCTGGTTGTAGGCGCTTCATACAACAGCAATGGCCAGCTGGTTGTAGCCGCCTCATACAACAGCGATGGCCAGCTGGTTGTAGCCGCCTCATACAACAGCGATGGCCAGTTGATTGTATGCGCCTCATACAACAGCAATGGCCAGCTGGTTGTAGGCGCGTCATACAACAGCGATGGCCAGCTGGTTGTAGGCGCATCATACAACAGCAATGGCCAGCTGGTTGTAGGCGCCTCATACAACAGCAATGGCCAGCTGTTTGTAGGCGCCTCATACAACAGCGATGGCCAGCTGGTTGTAGCCGCCTCATACAACAGCAATGGCCAGCTGGTTGTAGGCGCCTCATACAACAGCGATTGCCTGCTGGTTGTAGGCGCCTCATACAACAGCGATGACCAGCTGGTTGTAGGCGCCTCATACAACAGCAATGGCCAGCTGGTTGTAGGCGCCTCATACAACAGCGATGGCCAGCTGATTGTAGGCGCCTCATACAACAGCGATTGCCAGCTGGTTGTAGGCGCCTCATACAACAGCGATGGCCAGTTGGTTGTAGGCGCCTCATACAACAGCAATGGCCAGCTGGTTGTAGGCGCCTCATACAACAGCGATGGCCAGCTGGTTGTAGGCGCCTCATACAAGAGCGATGGCCAGCTGGTAGTAGGCACCTCATACAACAGCGATTGCCAGTTGGTTGTAGGCACCTCATACAACAGCGATGGCCAGCTGATTGTAGGCGCCTCATACAACAGCAATGGCCAGCTGGTTGTAGGCGCCTCATACAATAGCGATGGCCAGCTGGTTGTAGGCGCCTCATACAACAGCGATGGCCAGCTGGTTGTAGGCGCTTCATACAACAGCAATGGCCAGCTGGTTGTATGCGCCTCATACAACAGCAATGGCCAGCTGATTGTAGGCGCCTCATACAACAGCGATGGCCAGCTAGTTGTAGGCGCTTCATACAACAGCGATGGCCAGCTGGTTGTAGGCGCCTCATACAACAGCGATGGCCAGCTGATTGTAGGCGCCTCATACAACAGCAATGGCCAGCTAGTTGTAGGCGCTTCATACAACAGCGATGGCCAGCTGATTGTAGGCGCCTCATACAACAGCGATGGCCAGCTGGTTGTAGGCGCCTCATACAACAGCGATGGCCAGCTGGTTGTAGGCGCCTCATACAACAGCGATGGCCAGATGGTTGTAGGCACCTCATACAACAGCGATGGCCAGCTGATTGTAGGCGCCTCATACAACAGCGATGGCCAGCTGGTTGTAGGCGCCTCATACAACAGCGATGGCCAGCTGGTTGTAGGCGCCTCATACAACAGCAATGGCCAGCTGGTTGTAGGCGCCTCATACAACAGCGATGGCCAGCTGGTTGTAGGTGCCTCATACAAGAGCGATGGCCAGCTGGTTGTAGGCGCCTCATACAACAGCGATGGCCAGCTGATTGTAGGCGCCTCATACAACAGCAATGGCCAGCTGGTTGTAGGCGCCTCATACAACAGCGATGGCCAGCTGGTTGTAGGCGCCTCATACAACAGCGATGGCCAGCTGGTTGTAGGCGCTTCATACAACAGCAATGGCCAGCTGGTTGTAGGCGCCTCATACAACAGCGATGGCCAGCTGGTTGTAGGCGCCTCATACAACAGCAATGGCCAGCTGGTTGTAGGCGCCTCATACAACAGCGATGGCCAGCTGGTTGTAGGCGCCTCATACAACAGCGATGGCCAGCTGGTTGTAGGCGCTTCATACAACAGCGATGGCCAGCTGGTTGTATGCGCCTCATACAACAGCGATGGCCAGCTGATTGTAGGCGCCTCATACAACAGCGATGGCCAGCTGGTTGTAGGCGCCTCATACAACAGCGATGGCCAGCTGATTGTAGGCGCCTCATACAACAGCAATGGCCAGCTGGTTGTAGGCGCTTCATACAACAGCAATGGCCAGCTGGTTGTAGCCGCCTCATACAACAGCGATGGCCAGCTGGTTGTAGCCGCCTCATACAACAGCGATGGCCAGTTGATTGTATGCGCCTCATACAACAGCAATGGCCAGCTGGTTGTAGGCGCGTCATACAACAGCGATGGCCAGCTGGTTGTAGACGCCTCATACAACAGCAATGGCCAGCTGGTTGTAGGCGCCTCATACAACAGCAATGGCCAGCTGGTTGTAGGCACCTCATACAACAGCGATGGCCAGCTGATTGTAGGCGCCTCATACAACAGCAATGGCCAGCTGGTTGTAGGCGCCTCATACAACAGCAATGGCCAGCTGGTTGTAGGCGCCTCATACAACAGCGATGGCCAGCTGGTTGTAGGCGCCTCATACTGCAGCAATGGCAAGCTGGTTGTAGGCGCCTCATACAACACCGATGGCCAGCTGGTTGTAGGCGCCTCATACAACAGCAATGGCCAGCTGGTTGTAGGCGCTTCATACAACAGCGATGGCCAACTGGTTGTAGGCGCCTCATACAACAGCGATGGCCAGCTGATTGTAGGCGCCTCATACAACAGCAATGGCCAGCTAGTTGTAGGCGCTTCATACAACAGCGATGGCCAGCTGGTTGTAGGCGCCTCATACAACAGCGATGGCCAGCTGATTGTAGGCGCCTCATACAACAGCGATGGCCAGCTGGTTGTAGGCGCCTCATACAACAGCGATGGCCAGCTGGTTGTAGGCGCCTCATACAACAACGATGGCCAGCTGGTTGTAGGCACCTCATACAACAGCGATGGCCAGCTGATTGTAGGCGCCTCATACAACAGCGATGGCCAGCTGGTTGTAGGCGCCTCATACAACAGCGATTGCCAGCTAGTTGTAGGCGCTTTATACAACAGCGATGGCCAGCTGGTTGTAGGCGCCTCATACAACAGCGATGGCCAGCTGATTGTAGGCGCCTCATACAACAGCGATGGCCAGCTAGTTGTAGGCGCTTCATACAACAGCGATGTCCAGCTGGTTGTAGGCGCCTCATACAACAGCAATGGCCAGCTGGTTGTAGGCGCTTCATACAACAGCGATGGCCAGCTGGTTGTAGGCGCCTCATACAACAGCGATGGCCAGCTGATTGTAGGCGCCTCATACAACAGCGATGGCCAGCTAGTTGTAGGCGCTTCATACAACAGCGATGGCCAGCTGGTTGTAGGCGCCTCATACAACAGCGATGGCCAGCTGATTGTAGGCGCCTCATACAACAGCAATGGCCAGCTGGTTGTAGGCACCTCATACAACAGCCATGGCCAGCTGATTGTAGGCGCCTCATACAACAGCGATGGCCAGCTGGTTGTAGGCGCCTCATACAACAGCGATGGCCAGCTGGTTGTAGGCGCCTCATACAACAGCGATTGCCAGCTGGTTGTAGGCGCCTCATACAACAGCGATGGCCAGCTGGTTGTAGGCGCCTCATACAACAGCAATGGCCAGCTGGTTGTAGGCGCGTCATACAACAGCGATGGCCAGCTGGTTGTAGGCGCCTCATACAACAGCGATGGCCAGCTGGTTGTAGGCGCTTCATACAACAGCAATGGCCAGCTGGTTGTATGCGCCTCATACAACAGCAATGGCTAGCTAGTTGTAGGCGCTTCATACAACAGCGATGGCCAGCTGATTGTAGGCGCCTCATACAACAGCAATGGCCAGCTGGTTGTAGGCGCCTCATACAACAGCGATGGCCAGCTGGTTGTAGGCGCCTCATACAACAGCAATGGCCAGCTGGTTGTAGGCGCCTCATACAACAGCGATGGCGAGCTGATTGTAGGCGCCTCATACAACAGCAATGGCCAGCTGATTGTAGGCGCCTCATACAACAGCAATGGCCAGCTGGTTGTAGGCGCCTCATACAACAGCAATGGCCAGCTGGTTGTAGCCGCCTCATACAACAGCGATGGCCAGCTGGTTGTAGGCGCCTCATACAACAGCGATGGCCAGCTGGTTGTAGGCGCCTCATACAACAGCGATGGCCAGCTGATTGTAGGCGCCTCATACAACAGCGATTGCCAGCTGGTTGTAGGCGCCTCATACAACAGCGATGGCCAGCTGGTTGTAGGCGCCTCATACAACAGCGATGGCCAGCTGGTTGTAGGCGCCTCATACAACAGCGATGGCCAGCTGGTTGTAGGCGCCTCATACAACAGCGATGGCCAGCTGGTTGTAGGCGCCTCATACAACAGCGATGGCCAGCTGATTGTAGGCGCCTCATACAACAGCGATGGCCAGCTGGTTGTAGGCGCCTCATACAACAGCGATGGCCAGCTGGTTGTAGGCGCCTCATACAACAGCGATGGCCAGCTGGTTGTAGGCGCCTCATACAACAGCGATGGCCAGCTGGTTGTATGCGCCTCATACAACAGCGATGGCCAGCTGGTTGTAGGCGCCTCATACAACAGCGATGGCCAGCTGGTTGTAGGCGCTTCATACAACAGCAATGGCCAGCTAGTTGTAGGCGCTTCTTACAACAGCGATGGCCAGCTGATTGTAGGCGCCTCATAAAACAGCAATGGCCAGCTGGTTGTAGGCGCCTCATACAACAGCAATGGCCAGCTGGTTGTAGGCGCCTCATAAAACAGCAATGGCCAGCTGGTTGTAGGCGCCTCATACAACAGCGATGGCCAGTTGGTTGTAGGCGCCTCATACAACAGCAATGGCCAGCTGGTTGTAGGCGCCTCATACAACAGCAATGGCCAGCTGGTTGTAGGCGCCTCATACAACAGCAATGGCCAGCTGGTTGTAGCCGCCTCATTCAACAGCAATGGCCAGCTGGTTGTAGGCGCCTCATACAACAGCGATGGCCAGGTGGTTGTATGCGCCTCATACTGCAGCAATGGCCAGCTGGTTGTAGGCGCCTCATACAACACCGATGGCCAGCTGGTTGTAGGCGCCTCATACAACAGCGATGGCCAGCTGGTTGTAGGCGCCTCATACAAGAGCGATGGCCAGCTGGTTGTAGGCGCCTCATACAACAGCGATTGCCAGCTGGTTGTAGGCGCCTCATACAACAGCGATGGCCAGCTGGTTGTAGGCGCCTCATACAACAGCAATGGCCAGCTGGTTGTAGGCGCCTCATACAACAGCGATGGCCATCTGGTTGTAGGCGCCTCATACAACGGCGATGGCCAGCTGGTTGTAGGCGCCTCATACAACAGCGATGGCCAGCTGGTTGTAGGCGCCTCATACAACAGCGATGGCCAGCTGGTTGTAGGCGCCTCATACAACAGCGATGGCCAGCTAATTGTAGGCGCCTCATACAACAGCGATGGCCAGCTGGTTGTAGGCGCCTCATACAACAGCGATGGCCAGCTGGTTGTAGGCGCCTCATACAACAGCGATGGCCAGCTGGTTGTATGCGCCTCATACAACAGCGATGGCCAGCTGGTTGTAGACGCCTCATACAACAGCGATGGCCAGTTGATTGTATGCGCCTCATACAACAGCAATGGCCAGCTGGTTGTAGGCGGGTCATACAACAGCGATGGCCAGCTGGTTGTAGGCGCCTCATACAACAGCAATGGCCAGCTGGTTGTAGACGCCTCATACAACAGCAATGGCCAGCTGGTTGTAGGCGCCTCATACAACAGCGATGGCCAGCTGGTTGTAGCCGCCTCATACAACAGCAATGGCCAGCTGATTGTAGGCGCCTCATACAACAGCAATGGCCAGCTGGTTGTAGGCGCCTCATACAACAGCGATGGCCAGCTGATTGTAGGCGCCTCATACAACAGCGATTGCCAGCTGGTTGTAGGCGCCTCATACAACAGCGATGGCCAGCTGGTTGTAGGCGCCTCATACAACAGCAATGGCCAGCTGGTTGTAGGCGCCTCATACAACAGCGATGGCCAGCTGGTTGTAGGCGCCTCATACAAGAGCGATGGCCAGCTGGTTGTAGGCGCCTCATACAACAGCGATTGCCAGCTGGTTGTAGGCGCCTCATACAACAGCGATGGCCAGCTGGTTGTAGGCGCCTCATACAACAGCAATGGCCAGCTGGTTGTAGGCGCGTCATACAACAGCGATGGCCAGCTGGTTGTATGCGCCTCATACAACAGCAATGGCTAGCTAGTTGTAGGCGCTTCATACAACAGCGATGGCCAGCTGATTGTAGGCGCCTCATACAACAGCAATGGCCAGCTGGTTGTAGGCGCCTCATACAACAGCGATGGCCAGCTGGTTGTAGGCGCCTCATACAACAGCAATGGCCAGCTGGTTGTAGGCGCCTCATACAACAGCGATGGCGAGCTGATTGTAGGCGCCTCATACAACAGCAATGGCCAGCTGATTGTAGGCGCCTCATACAACAGCAATGGCCAGCTGGTTGTAGGCGCCTCATACAACAGCAATGGCCAGCTGGTTGTAGCCGCCTCATACAACAGCGATGTCCAGCTGGTTGTAGGCGCCTCATACAACAGCGATGGCCAGCTGGTTGTAGGCGCCTCATACAACAGCGATGGCCAGCTGATTGTAGGCGCCTCATACAACAGCGATTGCCAGCTGGTTGTAGGCGCCTCATACAACAGCGATGGCCAGCTGGTTGTAGGCGCCTCATACAACAGCGATGGCCAGCTGGTTGTAGGCGCCTCATACAACAGCGATGGCCAGCTGGTTGTAGGCGCCTCATACAACAGCGATGGCCAGCTGGTTGTAGGCGCCTCATACAACAGCGATGGCCAGCTGATTGTAGGCGCCTCATACAACAGCGATGGCCAGCTGGTTGTAGGCGCCTCATACAACAGCGATGGCCAGCTGGTTGTAGGCGCCTCATACAACAGCGATGGCCAGCTGGTTGTAGGCGCCTCATACAACAGCGATGGCCAGCTGGTTGTATGCGCCTCATACAACAGCGATGGCCAGCTGGTTGTAGGCGCCTCATACAACAGCGATGGCCAGCTGGTTGTAGGCGCTTCATACAACAGCAATGGCCAGCTAGTTGTAGGCGCTTCTTACAACAGCGATGGCCAGCTGATTGTAGGCGCCTCATAAAACAGCAATGGCCAGCTGGTTGTAGGCGCCTCATACAACAGCAATGGCCAGCTGGTTGTAGGCGCCTCATACAACAGCAATGGCCAGCTGGTTGTAGGCGCCTCATACAACAGCGATGGCCAGTTGGTTGTAGGCGCCTCATACAACAGCAATGGCCAGCTGGTTGTAGGCGCCTCATACAACAGCAATGGCCAGCTGGTTGTAGGCGCCTCATACAACAGCAATGGCCAGCTGGTTGTAGCCGCCTCATACAACAGCAATGGCCAGCTGGTTGTAGGCGCCTCATACAACAGCGATGGCCAGCTGGTTGTATGCGCCTCATACTGCAGCAATGGCCAGCTGGTTGTAGGCGCCTCATACAACACCGATGGCCAGCTGGTTGTAAGCGCCTCATACAACAGCGATGGCCAGCTGGTTGTAGGCGCCTCATACAAGAGCGATGGCCAGCTGGTTGTAGGCGCCTCATACAACAGCGATTGCCAGCTGGTTGTAGGCGCCTCATACAACAGCGATGGCCAGCTGGTTGTAGGCGCCTCATACAACAGCAATGGCCAGCTGGTTGTAGGCGCCTCATACAACAGCGATGGCCATCTGGTTGTAGGCGCCTCATACAACAGCGATGGCCAGCTGGTTGTAGGCGCCTCATACAACAGCGATGGCCAGCTGGTTGTAGGCGCCTCATACAACAGCGATGGCCAGCTGGTTGTAGGCGCCTCATACAACAGCGATGGCCAGCTGATTGTAGGCGCCTCATACAACAGCGATGGCCAGCTGGTTGTAGGCGCCTCATACAACAGCGATGGCCAGCTGGTTGTAGGCGCCTCATACAACAGCGATGGCCAGCTGGTTGTATGCGCCTCATACAACAGCGATGGCCAGCTGGTTGTAGACGCCTCATACAACAGCGATGGCCAGTTGATTGTATGCGCCTCATACAACAGCAATGGCCAGCTGGTTGTAGGCGCGTCATACAACAGCGATGGCCAGCTGGTTGTAGGCGCCTCATACAACAGCAATGGCCAGCTGGTTGTAGACGCCTCATACAACAGCAATGGCCAGCTGGTTGTAGCCGCCTCATACAACAGCGATGGCCAGCTGGTTGTAGCCGCCTCATACAACAGCAATGGCCAGCTGGTTGTAGGCGCCTCATACAACAGCGATTGCCAGCTGGTTGTAGGCGCCTCATACAACAGCGATGGCCAGCTGGTTGTAGGCGCCTCATACAACAGCAATGGCCAGCTGGTTGTAGGCGCGTCATACAACAGCGATGGCCAGCTGGTTGTAGGCGCCTCATACAACAGCAATGGCCAGCTGGTTGTAGACGCCTCATACAACAGCAATGGCCAGCTGGTTGTAGCCGCCTCATACAACAGCGATGGCCAGCTGGTTGTAGCCGCCTCATACAACAGCAATGGCCATCTGGTTGTAGGCGCCTCATACAACAGCGATTGCCAGCTGGTTGTAGGCGCCTCATACAACAGCGATGGCCAGCTGGTTGTAGGCGCCTCATACAACAGCAATGGCCAGCTGGTTGTAGGCGCCTCATACAACAGCGATGGCCAGCTGATTGTAGGCGCCTCATACAACAGCGATTGCCAGCTGGTTGTAGGCGCCTCATACAACAGCGATGGCCAGCTGGTTGTAGGCGCCTCATACAACAGCAATGGCCAGCTGGTTGTAGGCGCCTCATACAACAGCGATGGCCAGCTGGTTGTAGGCGCCTCATACAACAGCGATGGCCAGCTGATTGTAGGCGCCTCATACAACAGCGATTGCCAGCTGGTTGTAGGCGCCTCATACAACAGCGATGGCCAGCTGGTTGTAGGCGCCTCATACAACAGCGATGGCCAGCTGGTTGTAGGCGCCTCATACAAGAGCGATGGCCAGCTGGTTGTAGGCGCCTCATACAAGAGCGATGGCCAGCTGGTTGTAGGCGCTTCATACAACAGCAATGGCCAGCTGGTTGTATGCGCCTCATACAACAGCAATGGCCAGCTAGTTGTAGGCGCCTCATACAACAGCGATGGCCAGCTGATTGTAGGCGCCTCATACAACAGCGATGGCCAGCTGGTTGTAGGCGCCTCATACAACAGCGATGGCCAGCTGGTTGTAGGCGCTTCATACAACAGCAATGGCCAGCTAGTTGTAGGCGCTTCATACAACAGCGATGGCCAGCTGATTGTAGGCGCCTCATAAAACAGCAATGGCCAGCTGGTTGTAGGCGCCTCATACAACAGCAATGGCCAGCTGGTTGTAGGCGCCTCATACAACAGCAATGGCCAGCTGGTTGTAGGCGCCTCATACAACAGCAATGGCCAGCTGGTTGTAGGCGCCTCATACAACAGCAATGGCCAGCTGGTTGTAGGCGCCTCATACAACAGCGATGGCCAGTTGGTTGTAGGCGCCTCATACAACAGCAATGGCCAGCTGGTTGTAGGCGCCTCATACAACAGCGATGGCCAGCTGGTTGTAGGCGCCTCATACAACAGCAATGGCCAGCTGGTTGTAGGCGCCTCATACAACAGCAATGGCCAGCTGGTTGTAGCCGCCTCATACAACAGCAATGGCCAGCTGGTTGTAGGCGCCTCATACAACAGCGATGGCCAGCTGGTTGTATGCGCCTCATACTGCAGCAATGGCCAGCTGGTTGTAGGCGCCTCATACAACACCGATGGCCAGCTGGTTGTAGGCGCCTCATACAACAGCAATGGCCAGCTGGTTGTAGGCGCTTCATACAACAGCGATGGCCAGCTGGTTGTAGGCGCCTCATACAACAGCGATGGCCAGCTGATTGTAGGCGCCTCATACAACAGCGATGGCCAGCTAGTTGTAGGCGCTTCATACAACAGCGATGGCCAGCTGGTTGTAGGCGCCTCATACAACAACGATGGCCAGCTGATTGTAGGCGCCTCATACAACAGCGATGGCCAGCTAGTTGTAGGCGCTTCATACAACAGCGATGGCCAGCTGATTGTAGGCGCCTCATACAACAGCGATGGCCAGCTGGTTGTAGGCGCCTCATACAACAGCGATGGCCAGCTGGTTGTAGGCGCCTCATACAACAGCGATGGCCAGCTTCTTGTAGGCACCTCATACAACAGCGATGGCCAGCTGATTGTAGGCGCCTCATACAACAGCGATGGCCAGCTGGTTGTAGGCGCCTCATACAACAGCGATTGCCAGCTGGTTGTAGGCGCCTCATACAACAGCGATGGCCAGCTGGTTGTAGGCGCCTCATACAACAGCAATGGCCAGCTGGTTGTAGGCGCCTCATACAACAGCGATGGCCAGCTGGTTGTAGGCGCCTCATACAACAGCGATGGCCAGCTGATTGTAGGCGCCTCATACAACAGCGATGGCCAGCTAGTTGTAGGCGCTTCATACAACAGCGATGGCCAGCTGGTTGTAGGCGCCTCATACAACAGCGATGGCCAGCTGATTGTAGGCGCCTCATACAACAGCGATGGCCAGCTAGTTGTAGGCGCTTCATACAACAGCGATGGCCAGCTGATTGTAGGCGCCTCATACAACAGCGATGGCCAGCTGGTTGTAGGCGCCTCATACAACAGCGATTGCCAGCTGGTTGTAGGCGCCTCATACAACAGCGATGGCCAGCTGGTTGTAGGCGCCTCATACAACAGCAATGGCCAGCTGGTTGTAGGCGCCTCATACAACAGCGATGGCCAGCTGGTTGTAGGCGCCTCATACAAGAGCGATGGCCAGCTGGTTGTAGGCGCCTCATACAACAGCGATTGCCAGCTGGTTGTAGGCGCCTCATACAACAGCGATGGCCAGCTGGTTGTAGGCGCCTCATACAACAGCAATGGCCAGCTGGTTGTAGGCGCCTCATACAACAGCGATGACCAGCTGGTTGTAGGCGCCTCATACAACAGCGATGGCCAGCTGATTGTAGGCGCCTCATACAACAGCGATTGCCAGCTTGTTGTAGGCGCCTCATACAACAGCAATGGCCAGCTGGTTGTAGGCGCCTCATACAACAGCAATGGCCAGCTGGTTGTAGGCGCCTCATACAACAGCGATGGCCAGTTGGTTGTAGGCGCCTCATACAACAGCAATGGCCAGCTGGTTGTAGGCGCCTCATACAACAGCGATGGCCAGCTGGTTGTAGGCGCCTCATACAACAGCAATGGCCAGCTGGTTGTAGGCGCCTCATACAACAGCAATGGCCAGCTGGTTGTAGCCGCCTCATACAACAGCAATGGCCAGCTGGTTGTAGGCGCCTCATACAACACCGATGGCCAGCTGGTTGTAGGCGCCTCATACAACAGCAATGGCCAGCTGGTTGTAGGCGCTTCATACAACAGCGATGGCCAGCTGGTTGTAGGCGCCTCATACAACAGCGATGGCCAGCTGATTGTAGGCGCCTCATACAACAGCGATGGCCAGCTAGTTGTAGGCGCTTCATACAACAGCGATGGCCAGCTGGTTGTAGGCGCCTCATACAACAACGATGGCCAGCTGATTGTAGGCGCCTCATACAACAGCGATGGCCAGCTAGTTGTAGGCGCTTCATACAACAGCGATGGCCAGCTGATTGTAGGCGCCTCATACAACAGCGATGGCCAGCTGGTTGTAGGCGCCTCATACAACAGCGATGGCCAGCTGGTTGTAGGCGCCTCATACAACAGCGATGGCCAGCTTCTTGTAGGCACCTCATACAACAGCGATGGCCAGCTGATTGTAGGCGCCTCATACAACAGCGATGGCCAGCTGGTTGTAGGCGCCTCATACAACAGCGATTGCCAGCTGGTTGTAGGCGCCTCATACAACAGCGATGGCCAGCTGGTTGTAGGCGCCTCATACAACAGCAATGGCCAGCTGGTTGTAGGCGCCTCATACAACAGCGATGGCCAGCTGGTTGTAGGCGCCTCATACAACAGCGATGGCCAGCTGATTGTAGGCGCCTCATACAACAGCGATGGCCAGCTAGTTGTAGGCGCTTCATACAACAGCGATGGCCAGCTGGTTGTAGGCGCCTCATACAACAGCGATGGCCAGCTGATTGTAGGCGCCTCATACAACAGCGATGGCCAGCTAGTTGTAGGCGCTTCATACAACAGCGATGGCCAGCTGATTGTAGGCGCCTCATACAACAGCGATGGCCAGCTGGTTGTAGGCGCCTCATACAACAGCGATTGCCAGCTGGTTGTAGGCGCCTCATACAACAGCGATGGCCAGCTGGTTGTAGGCGCCTCATACAACAGCAATGGCCAGCTGGTTGTAGGCGCCTCATACAACAGCGATGGCCAGCTGGTTGTAGGCGCCTCATACAAGAGCGATGGCCAGCTGGTTGTAGGCGCCTCATACAACAGCGATTGCCAGCTGGTTGTAGGCGCCTCATACAACAGCGATGGCCAGCTGGTTGTAGGCGCCTCATACAACAGCAATGGCCAGCTGGTTGTAGGCGCCTCATACAACAGCGATGACCAGCTGGTTGTAGGCGCCTCATACAACAGCGATGGCCAGCTGATTGTAGGCGCCTCATACAACAGCGATTGCCAGCTTGTTGTAGGCGCCTCATACAACAGCGATGGCCAGCTGGTTGTAGGCGCCTCATACAACAGCAATGGCCAGCTGGTTGTAGGCGCCTCATACAACAGCGATGGCCAGCTGGTTGTAGGCGCCTCATACAACAGCGATGGCCAGCTGATTGTAGGCGCATCATACAACAGCGATTGCCAGCTGGTTGTAGGCGCCTCATACAACAGCGATGGCCAGCTGGTTGTAGGCGCCTCATACAACAGCGATGGCCAGCTGGTTGTAGGCGCCTCATACAACAGCGATGGCCAGCTGGTTGTAGGCGCCTCATACAAGAGCGATGGCCAGCTGGTTGTAGGCGCCTCATACAAGAGCGATGGCCAGCTGGTTGTAGGCGCTTCATACAACAGCAATGACCAGCTGGTTGTATGCGCCTCATACAACAGCAATGGCCAGCTGGTTGTATGCGCCTCATACAACAGCAATGGCCAGCTAGTTGTAGGCGCCTCATACAACAGCGATGGCCAGCTGATTGTAGGCGCCTCATACAACAGCGATGGCCAGCTGGTTGTAGGCGCCTCATACAACAGCGATGGCCAGCTGGTTGTAGGCGCTTCATACAACAGCAATGGCCAGCTAGTTGTAGGCGCTTCTTACAACAGCGATGGCCAGCTGATTGTAGGCGCCTCATAAAACAGCGATGGCCAGCTGGTTGTAGGCGCCTCATACAACAGCAATGGCCAGCTGGTTGTAGGCGCCTCATACAACAGCGATGGCCAGCTGGTTGTAGGCGCCTCATACAACAGCGATGGCCAGCTGATTGTAGGCGCCTCATACAACAGCGATGGCCAGCTAGTTGTAGGCGCTTCATACAACAGCGATGGCCAGCTGGTTGTAGGCGCCTCATACAACAGCGATGGCCAGCTGATTGTAGGCGCCTCATACAACAGCGATGGCCAGCTAGTTGTAGGCGCTTCATACAACAGCGATGGCCAGCTGATTGTAGGCGCCTCATACAACAGCGATGGCCAGCTGGTTGTAGGCGCCTCATACAACAGCGATTGCCAGCTGGTTGTAGGCGCCTCATACAACAGCGATGGCCAGCTGGTTGTAGGCGCCTCATACAACAGCAATGGCCAGCTGGTTGTAGGCGCCTCATACAACAGCGATGGCCAGCTGGTTGTAGGCGCCTCATACAAGAGCGATGGCCAGCTGGTTGTAGGCGCCTCATACAACAGCGATTGCCAGCTGGTTGTAGGCGCCTCATACAACAGCGATGGCCAGCTGGTTGTAGGCGCCTCATACAACAGCAATGGCCAGCTGGTTGTAGGCGCCTCATACAACAGCGATGACCAGCTGGTTGTAGGCGCCTCATACAACAGCGATGGCCAGCTGATTGTAGGCGCCTCATACAACAGCGATTGCCAGCTTGTTGTAGGCGCCTCATACAACAGCGATGGCCAGCTGGTTGTAGGCGCCTCATACAACAGCAATGGCCAGCTGGTTGTAGGCGCCTCATACAACAGCGATGGCCAGCTGGTTGTAGGCACCTCATACAACAGCGATGGCCAGCTGATTGTAGGCGCCTCATACAACAGCGATTGCCAGCTGGTTGTAGGCGCCTCATACAACAGCGATGGCCAGCTGGTTGTAGGCGCCTCATACAACAGCGATGGCCAGCTGGTTGTAGGCGCCTCATACAACAGCGATGGCCAGCTGGTTGTAGGCGCCTCATACAAGAGCGATGGCCAGCTGGTTGTAGGCGCTTCATACAACAGCAATGGCCAGCTGGTTGTATGCGCCTCATACAACAGCAATGGCCAGCTAGTTGTAGGCGCCTCATACAACAGCGATGGCCAGCTGATTGTAGGCGCCTCATACAACAGCGATGGCCAGCTGGTTGTAGGCGCCTCATACAACAGCGATGGCCAGCTGGTTGTAGGCGCTTCATACAACAGCAATGGCCAGCTAGTTGTAGGCGCTTCTTACAACAGCGATGGCCAGCTGATTGTAGGCGCCTCATAAAACAGCGATGGCCAGCTGGTTGTAGGCGCCTCATACAACAGCAATGGCCAGCTGGTTGTAGGCGCCTCATACAACAGCAATGGCCAGCTGGTTGTAGGCGCCTCATACAACAGCGATGGCCAGTTGGTTGTAGGCGCCTCATACAACAGCAATGGCCAGCTGGTTGTAGGCGCCTCATACAACAGCAATGGCCAGCTGGTTGTAGGCGCCTCATACAACAGCAATGGCCAGCTGGTTGTAGCCGCCTCATACAACAGCAATGGCCAGCTGGTTGTAGGCGCCTCATACAACAGCGATGGCCAGCTGGTTGTATGCGCCTCATACTGCAGCAATGGCCAGCTGGTTGTAGGCGCCTCATACAACACCGATGGCCAGCTGGTTGTAGGCGCCTCATACAACAGCGATGGCCAGCTGGTTGTAGGCGCCTTATACAAGAGCGATGGCCAGCTGGTTGTAGGCGCCTCATACAACAGCGATTGCCAGCTGGTTGTAGGCGCCTCATACAACAGCGATGGCCAGCTGGTTGTAGGCGCCTCATACAACAGCAATGGCCAGCTGGTTGTAGGCGCCTCATACAACAGCGATGGCCATCTGGTTGTAGGCGCCTCATACAACAGCGATGGCCAGCTGGTTGTAGGCGCCTCATACAACAGCGATGGCCAGCTGGTTGTAGGCGCCTCATACAACAGCGATGGCCAGCTGGTTGTAGGCGCCTCATACAACAGCGATGGCCAGCTGGTTGTAGGCGCCTCATACAACAGCGATGGCCAGCTGGTTGTAGGCGCCTCATACAACAGCGATGGCCAGCTGGTTGTAGGCGCTTCATACAACAGCGATGGCCAGCTGGTTGTATGCGCCTCACACAACAGCGATGGCCAGCTGGTTGTAGCCGCCTCATACAACAGCTATGGCCAGTTGATTGTATGCGCCTCATACAACAGCAATGGCCAGCTGGTTGTAGGCGCGTCATACAACAGCGATGGCCAGCTGGTTGTAGGCGCCTCATACAACAGCAATGGCCAGCTGGTTGTAGTCGCCTCATACAACAGCAATGGCCAGCTGGTTGTAGCCGCCTCATACAACAGCGATGGCCAGCTGGTTGTAGCCGCCTCATACAACAGCAATGGCCAGCTGGTTGTAGGCGCCTCATACAACAGCGATTGCCAGCTGGTTGTAGGCGCCTCATACAACAGCGATGGCCAGCTGGTTGTAGGCGCCTCATACAACAGCAATGGCCAGCTGGTTGTAGGCGCGTCATACAACAGCGATGGCCAGCTGGTTGTAGGCGCCTCATACAACAGCAATGGCCAGCTGGTTGTAGACGCCTCATACAACAGCAATGGGCAGCTGGTTGTAGCCGCCTCATACAACAGCGATGGCCAGCTGGTTGTAGCCGCCTCATACAACAGCAATGGCCATCTGGTTGTAGGCGCCTCATACAACAGCGATTGCCAGCTGGTTGTAGGCGCCTCATACAACAGCGATGGCCAGCTGGTTGTAGGCGCCTCATACAACAGCAATGGCCAGCTGGTTGTAGGCGCCTCATACAACAGCGATGGCCAGCTGATTGTAGGCGCCTCATACAACAGCGATTGCCAGCTGGTTGTAGGCGCCTCATACAACAGCGATGGCCAGCTGGTTGTAGGCGCCTCATACAACAGCAATGGCCAGCTGGTTGTAGGCGCCTCATACAACAGCGATGGCCAGCTGGTTGTAGGCGCCTCATACAACAGCGATGGCCAGCTGATTGTAGGCGCCTCATACAACAGCGATTGCCAGCTGGTTGTAGGCGCCTCATACAACAGCGATGGCCAGCTGGTTGTAGGCGCCTCATACAACAGCGATGGCCAGCTGGTTGTAGGCGCCTCATACAACAGCGATGGCCAGCTGGTTGTAGGCGCCTCATACAAGAGCGATGGCCAGCTGGTTGTAGGCGCTTCATACAACAGCAATGGCCAGCTGGTTGTATGCGCCTCATACAACAGCAATGGCCAGCTAGTTGTAGGCGCCTCATACAACAGCGATGGCCAGCTGATTGTAGGCGCCTCATACAACAGCGATGGCCAGCTGGTTGTAGGCGCCTCATACAACAGCGATGGCCAGCTGGTTGTAGGCGCTTCATACAACAGCAATGGCCAGCTAGTTGTAGGCGCTTCATACAACAGCGATGGCCAGCTGATTGTAGGCGCCTCATAAAACAGCAATGGCCAGCTGGTTGTAGGCGCCTCATACAACAGCAATGGCCAGCTGGTTGTAGGCGCCTCATACAACAGCAATGGCCAGCTGGTTGTAGGCGCCTCATACAACAGCAATGGCCAGCTGGTTGTAGGCGCCTCATACAACAGCAATGGCCAGCTGGTTGTAGGCGCCTCATACAACAGCGATGGCCAGTTGGTTGTAGGCGCCTCATACAACAGCAATGGCCAGCTGGTTGTAGGCGCCTCATACAACAGCGATGGCCAGCTGGTTGTAGGCGCCTCATACAACAGCAATGGCCAGCTGGTTGTAGGCGCCTCATACAACAGCAATGGCCAGCTGGTTGTAGCCGCCTCATACAACAGCAATGGCCAGCTGGTTGTAGGCGCCTCATACAACAGCGATGGCCAGCTGGTTGTATGCGCCTCATACTGCAGCAATGGCCAGCTGGTTGTAGGCGCCTCATACAACACCGATGGCCAGCTGGTTGTAGGCGCCTCATACAACAGCAATGGCCAGCTGGTTGTAGGCGCTTCATACAACAGCGATGGCCAGCTGGTTGTAGGCGCCTCATACAACAGCGATGGCCAGCTGATTGTAGGCGCCTCATACAACAGCGATGGCCAGCTAGTTGTAGGCGCTTCATACAACAGCGATGGCCAGCTGGTTGTAGGCGCCTCATACAACAGCGATGGCCAGCTGATTGTAGGCGCCTCATACAACAGCGATGGCCAGCTAGTTGTAGGCGCTTCATACAACAGCGATGGCCAGCTGATTGTAGGCGCCTCATACAACAGCGATGGCCAGCTGGTTGTAGGCGCCTCATACAACAGCGATGGCCAGCTGGTTGTAGGCGCCTCATACAACAGCGATGGCCAGCTTGTTGTAGGCACCTCATACAACAGCGATGGCCAGCTGATTGTAGGCGCCTCATACAACAGCGATGGCCAGCTGGTTGTAGGCGCCTCATACAACAGCGATTGCCAGCTGGTTGTAGGCGCCTCATACAACAGCGATGGCCAGCTGGTTGTAGGCGCCTCATACAACAGCAATGGCCAGCTGGTTGTAGGCGCCTCATACAACAGCGATGGCCAGCTGGTTGTAGGCGCCTCATACAACAGCGATGGCCAGCTGATTGTAGGCGCCTCATACAACAGCGATGGCCAGCTAGTTGTAGGCGCTTCATACAACAGCGATGGCCAGCTGGTTGTAGGCGCCTCATACAACTGTAGTGCGGAGGAGCACTGTAATTAGGTCACACCCAAGATAAGTACGCACAACCGCATTACACCCTAACAATACACCCCCCACACATACACCCTATAAATACCCGTGCTACACAATAGCCAGTGTCCGTATTGCCGCCACCGCCGAGAAGCACAGCCCCTCATCGAGGAGACGCTCCCGTCGGCCTTCGGCCTCCGCTGCGGGGTACACCATTGTGCCTGCCCAAGTAAGTGCCGCGCACAATATTGGCGCTGCGAGCAGGGTATATTTCTGCTAGCGAATCTGCGTTATAGTTCCACGTTAAACCATTTATATTCTACGCGCAATTAACCAGGAGAAACCTGTCGGTTTTCAAGCGTTAATTGTTTAAACATTTACGAGCCAATTTTCCAGTGCGTATGATAGGAATCTGCCGGTTCTGCTTACGCATAAAATGAAGTAATTATACGCGCAATTAACCAGGAGAAACCTGTCGGTTTTCAAGCGTTAATTGTTTAAACATTTACGCGCCAATTTGCCTGTGCGTATGATAGGAATCTGCCGGTTCTGTCTACGCATAGTATGAAGTAATTATACGTGAGATAAGTTCTGCTAATTATCATATAGCAGTATTCAAACGCTTATTTGAAAGGTCTGCAATTACAATTTGACGTCGGGACAACCAGTATACGGGCGTGGTCGCTGGCAGCATACAACCAGCGTCGCCGTCGGTTGCTACGCGACTGCTAGCTGACTCGAACTGGGTTTAACCCTTTGATCACGCCGTGGTGTTTACATGACCCACGGATAGCTTTATAATTGAATTCTTTCTTAAGTTTAGTTAAGAGTTTATCGTGTTTATGACATTCTTGTTAATCATAAATCAAGCTATATTTTTGGTTTACTTCCTGAACTTACTAATTGGGTATTATCGCCAACGTAATTGTAATGTATCTATCGCGTGATACTGTTTACTGTTCTCACTAAAACGTGTTGGTAATTGTGCAATTATATTGATTTTCTTAAAAAAATCTGAGCTGCACTGTTCAGTTTGATTTGAATTACCTAATATATTAATAACGTTGTTAAACAGTAGGCATTATTTTGTATACACAGTTTGGCATTTACACTTACATTTATACGTCAACATGACGTCCACAATCAACTTATATACATGCACTAAAGAACAGGTTATGGAAGTAGCAGGGGTATCCACCACAAAGGCTACCAAAATACTGAATCTCAGGAAGAAAGATAAAATAGAAATTGCTGACTTAGCGACAGCCACGGGCGCTACTACAACGTTTTGGGATAACTTGCTGGAAACAGGACGAATCAGTTTAGAGAAACCCCAGACCGGAGGAGCTAGTTCGATAGATTCTAGTAACAACGAGGTAGAGATGTTAAAAGATAAACTGGAAAGGATGGAAGCACAATATCATGCGCAACTTGATGAGAGGGATTGCAGAATCAAAGAATATGAAAGAGAGAGATCAAACAGGGTCAGGGTTGGTATTGACGAGTATGAATTCATGAGGAAAGTAAAGAGAAGAGAACTGGAAGAAAGAATGGGAAAGGAGATGGAAGAATGGGATCACACAATGAATAGACGCAGGTCACAGGAAATAGGTGATGAAATGGGATGGGAAATGTATAAGAGCTCTTCCAAATCAATGGGTCATCCTTTTGATGACAAACCTCTCCTTGATGCGCATCCAAAGGATGGCATATACAGTTCCGGTCCCTCGCGGTTGTTAGGACAAGAAGTACGCAGGAAGGATACCTCACTTCAACCTACTAGCAACACAAATCTTCCAGTCGGTGTGAAACGCGAGCCAATGGGAAGAATAGACACCACACCTCAAACCGATGGACATCACACACATGAAAAAAATGAGAGTCATCACACACATGACGTAGCCCATGGTCGAAGAAGAAAGAAGAAGAAAGACGGCAAATCACATCACCGATATTCAGACGAAGACTCGTCTTCAATGTCATCATCGTCGTCTTCATCGTCTTCTGAATCTCTGAACTCAAACTCAGGATCGTCTGACGAATCAATGGAAAGGGATCGACGGGGGAAGGACACACGGCATCGTCAACGAAATAGCCCTCCCGGACCTAAACTACCTATGTTCTCGGGAGACTCTACAAACTGGGATGCCTTTCTTTACCTGTTCAATGGTACTGCTAAACACTATCACTGGGGTAGTCATCAGAAACTACGGAGACTCAAGGAATGTATGCGTGACAAAGCCATAAATTATGTACGGACACGCTCTCGCAAAGATCGCCATGATTACCATCGGCTCATGAAATGCTTGAAGAACAGATTCGGTATGAAAGAAGACTCAAGCGTAGTGCGACGGAATCTCCATGATATCAAGCAGGAAGCCAACGAATCCCTGGAAGATTATGCGGATCGAGTACAACATGCCGTCTCTCTGGGATACAAAGGAGCAGGAGACAGAGCAATAGATAAATGGGCCACTGAGCTGTTCCTCAAAGGTGCCAGGGAGAAGGGGGCAGCTTTAGCAGTCAGCGAGAGACAGCCAAGGTCAGTTCGGAAAGCCTTGAAGGAGATGAAGAGTAGCATCAGCAACCAGAAGGCTGTCTTAGGTAGAACACTGTCAGTTTCAGCGAGGCAGGTAGCATTCGAGGACGAAGTGCTGGTACGCACCACATATGCATCACCTGAGAATGATGGTCGCCATACAAAACGACCGATAGAGGATAAGTGTCAGGAACCAGTCGGTTCTGGCAATAATAACAAAGACAAAGAGGACAGTAGGATAGATGAAATATTGAGGAGACTGATCCAAGTGGAGAAAAGTCTAGATCGGGAGCGACTGACGCCACCCATGAACAGTCAACCGCAATTCAGGAGATATGGTCGATCTCCCAATAGATACCAATCACCGGATCGCATGCAGTCACCCGGCCGTGGACAATCACCGTCCTTCAATGGCAGATGTTACAATTGCGGTGAAACAGGTCACATGAGTCGCAGTTGCACTCAGAATAGGAGTAGGTCCCCGTCAAGTGCTTCGGGGAATGCCCGCAATGACAGCATGCCACTAAAAGAATAAGGGTTAGACTAGATGGCCAGAGTCTATCCCCAGAGAAACAAGGCCTGAATCATGACAAAGATAATACTGAAATGCTTATTTGTTTTGACAGTGATTCTGAGTTAATCACTCCTGTGAGTACTTCTGTAAATCATTTGGAGAATGGAACGGAATATACAAATAACACAAAAATAAGGACATATACACAGGCAAATGTCACAGTATATGAGGCTAAACTTCCAGAGACCATGGGTTGGACTATGACCATTCCGATTACCATTAAGGGTAAGAGAATATCAGCAGTGGTCGATACGGCCGCTCAAGCAACAATAATCAGTGAGGAACTCCTTAAGAATCTTAACATTCCTGTTCAGTCAAATTCGAGTATTGGTGTACGAGGTGTAGGGCACATCCAGACAGAAGGGAAATTACTCTCCCAACTTACCATTCAAGTAGGGAAGAATCACTATCCAGTAGATATGTTGGTAATGGATACAACAGACCCATTCATCGTGGGGTTAGACTTCCTGAAATCGGTGGGGGCAGTTTTAGACATTAATGCCAATATAGTCATGATAGGCGACGAGGTAATACCTGCAACTATGAAGCGGAATCTGTCCAATGAAGAAGTTGTTATCTGTCGAGTAAAACTATGTAGAAAAACAACTATACCACCAAACAGTGGACGAATGCTTAAATGTCACATGGATAATGCAACAACTGGCGATTTTGCCATCGAACCGGTCCACAGACATAAACAAGTATGGATCCCAGATTCTGTGGTAAACGGGGGTAACATCATAAACATATGTGTCATGAATCTCACAGATAAACCAGTCACGATACCCGCTAAGGAGTTGTTGGCGTGTGCCACTGAAATTTCGGGTCAGTCTGAGGGGATATCGTCAAATATGGTCCCAAATCAGGATATTGATGTACATAGCGAAGAGGGAAGTAAAACAGATATGGTAACCGATCAACCAATTACGCTATCAGCTTCTCATTCCGTTCCACCAAACTCAGAAAATTCTGTAGACAATCAGGCGCTATGTCAGAGCCGGCTGTCAACAGAAATAACTGATTGTTTATTGGATATGCCCAGTGATGAAACAGAACTAACAAAGCTCGACACTGAGCTAATGCCAAGTCAGGCTCTATGCCAGAGCCGGCTAACATCAAGCCCTAGTATCGGAACACCTTTGTCAAGTATAACAGCTAAACATGAGCTAGAGGAAGATGACTGTTGGAAAACAGCTCCACATGTACAAGAATTATACCAAAGATCAATTGTACAACTCGATGAATCAGAGTCTGAAGTTCTGAAGACATTATTATTGGACTATGAGGATGTATTTGCAAAGCACGACTTAGACTTGGGTAACTACACAGCCACTACACACCGTATTCATACTGGTGATGCGGCTCCTGTAAAGATGCGAATGAGGCGAACCCCGCTGGGTTTTCAAAAGGAAGAGGAGACTCTGTTACAATCCATGCTGGAACAGGGAATTATACAGCCATCGGAGTCTGAATGGGCTGCCGCACCAGTTATCGTGCGTAAGCGGTGTGGAGGATTACGCTATTGTGTAGATTTTAGGAAACTAAACTCTGTAACCCAGAAGGATGCATTCCCAATACCCTTAATTGAAGAATGCTTAGATAATTTGGAGGGTAATCAATACTTTAGCACACTAGATATGGCTAGCGGATATTGGCAAATAAACGTTGAACCAGAAGATCGCCACAAGACAGCATTTATCACCAGATATGGCCTCTTTGAACACGTTAGAATGGCACAAGGATTATGTAATGCACCAGCAACTTACCAGAGAGCAATGAATCGGATATTGAAGGGTATGGTTTGGAAGAACGTGTTGGCCTATTTGGATGATGTAATCGTTTTGGGAAAGGAATTTCAAGACCATATCGACAATCTACAACAGACTTTAGATCGGTTTCGTACATATAAAATGAAATTGAAACCACGAAAATGTGTACTTTTTCAAAGAGAGGTAGAATTTTTTTGGGACGAAAAGTAGGTTGTGAAGGTGTTGGCATTACACAAAGTAAAATCGAAACTGTGTTAAATTGGCCAGTCCCGAGTAACAAAACGGAAGTTGAATCATTCCTGGGGTTCGTCAATTATCACAGGGATTTCGTCCCAGATTTTGCAAAGAAAGCAAGTAGTTTGTACGAGTTAACAGGATCAAACAAAACATTCAATTGGTCGGACAATCAGCAGGAGGCTTTTGAAACTCTAAAAAAATCTATGATAACAGCTCCTGTTTTAGCATATCCTAATTCATATGATACTTTTATTTTGGATACCGACGCCAGTAATTTGGCTGTTGGAGCGGAATTGTTACAGTTGCAAGATGGCGTGGAACGAACCATAGCATATGGCAGTCACATTTTAACACCAGCTCAAAAAAAGTACTGTACCACACGAAAGGAATTGCTTGCCGTGGTTACTTTTTTAAACCAGTTTAGGTTCTATCTCCTCGGGAAACCGTTTGTAGTACGTACTGACCATAACAGCTTGACTTGGCTAATGAGCTTTAAATACACTGAAGGACAACTCGCTAGGTGGTTAGAAGTAGTTAGTCAGTTTGACATGAAAATCCTGCATCGTCCAGGTAAATTACACAACAATGCAGATGGGTTGTCACGAATGAATTTAAGCGGAGAGCAGTGTCACTACTACGAGACTGGAAGAGATTTAGCCACTTTACCATGTGGTGGTTGTAGATACTGTACTAAACTACACGCTAGTTGGGATAGGTTTGAATCCCATATCGATGACGTAACACCATTAGTAGTACGGTGTGTCGATGTATCTCCGACTGTAGATTTCGATGAAGCTAGTTGGGCGGATATCAGATCAAAGACACAATTGCGCGAAGAACAGTTAGATGATGCTGACATTAAGCCAGTATTCATGTGGTTAGAGAACTGCGAGGAACCCTCGCCAAATGAGTTGTACAATCATGGAATAGCCACTAAACATTTGTGGAGTCACAAAGACAGATTAAAAATACGCGATGGAGTTCTATACTACGAATGGGTAACTGATGGAGGCTCCCGTCGGCGCCTAAAGTTAGTAGTCCCAAAATCAATGACGGAAGAAGTACTAAGATTATCACATGATATTAAATCTGCATGTCACCCAGGCCAGAAAGAAACAGATACACGGGTGCGTCGGTCTTTCTTTTGGCACGGGATGGGGACGGATAGTAGGTTGTATGTGAGCACATGTGCAACTTGTAATAAGAACAAGAAACCTCGTGTTAAACCGAAAGCAGCCATGCAGAATTATCATGCAGGTATTCCGATGGAACGCATACATTTAGACATACTAGGACCATTTCCCTTAAGCGAGTCTGGAAATAAGTATGTTCTTGTGATGGTAGACCAATTCACGAAGTGGATTGAACTAAAGGCATTGCCAAACCAGACAGCAGAGATTGTCGCAAATGTTACAGTAACTGAGTTCATAAGCCGTATGGGCTGCGCTGATCAGATATTTACAGACCAAGGACGAAATTTCGACGGAACCCTCTTTCAGTCCCTCTGCAATCTGCTAGAAATGGCAAAGTGCAGAACAACACCCTATCGGCCAAGCTCAAATGGACAAGTAGAACGAAAGAACCGAGAGATCCTCAATAAAATTCGTTGTTACCAACTATTGGCATATTGGGTGTGGGTTTAATCAACTGTATTAAAAAAAAATATGTTGGTGTTCGGGTTTAGTTAAAGTAATAATACGGAAATACCCTTTAAAAATATATTTTAGATAATTATCAAGCTATATTTGTTTAATTGTCACATTGAGTGAATTGTCTTTGTGTAGGGTGTATGCACGGTCTTGGGTAATAATCAAATGTTTTGATTGTAATTACTCGATAATTACATAAAATGACGGATATATTTCCTGCAATACATCCCGTTCCTTTTATGATGGGGAGGAATGTAGTGCGGAGCAGCACTGTAATTAGGTCACACCCAAGATAAGTACGCACAACCGCATTACACCCTAACAATACACCCCCCACACATACACCCTATAAATACCCGTGCTACACAATAGCCAGGGTCCGTATTGCCGCCACCGCCGAGAAGCACAGCCCCTCATCGAGGAGACGCTCCCGTCGGCCTTCGGCCTCCGCTGCGGGGTACACCATTGTGCCTGCCCAAGTAAGTGCCGCGCACAATACAACAGCGATGGCCAGCTGATTGTAGGCGCCTCATACAACAGCGATGGCCAGCTAGTTGTAGGCGCTTCATACAACAGCGATGGCCAGCTGATTGTAGGCGCCTCATACAACAGCGATGGCCAGCTGGTTGTAGGCGCCTCATACAACAGCGATTGCCAGCTGGTTGTAGGCGCCTCATACAACAGCGATGGCCAGCTGGTTGTAGGCGCCTCATACAACAGCAATGGCCAGCTGGTTGTAGGCGCCTCATACAACAGCGATGGCCAGCTGGTTGTAGGCGCCTCATACAAGAGCGATGGCCAGCTGGTTGTAGGCGCCTCATACAACAGCGATTGCCAGCTGGTTGTAGGCGCCTCATACAACAGCGATGGCCAGCTGGTTGTAGGAGCCTCATACAACAGCAATGGCCAGCTGGTTGTAGGCGCCTCATACAACAGCGATGACCAGCTGGTTGTAGGCGCCTCATACAACAGCGATTGCCAGCTGGTTGTAGGCGCCTCATACAACAGCGATGGCCAGCTGGTTGTAGGCGCCTCATACAACAGCAATGGCCAGCTGGTTGTAGGCGCCTCATACAACAGCGATGGCCAGCTGGTTGTAGGCGCCTCATACAACAGCAATGGCCAGCTGGTTGTAGGCGCCTCATACAACAGCGATGGCCAGCTGGTTGTAGGCGCTTCATACAACAGCGATGGCCAGCTGGTTGTAGGCGCCTCATACTGCAGCAATGGCCAGCTGGTTGTAGGCGCCTCATACAACACCGATGGCCAGCTGGTTGTAGGCGCCTCATACAACAGCAATGGCCAGCTGGTTGTAGGCGCTTCATACAACAGCAATGGCCAGCTGGTTGTAGCCGCCTCATACAACAGCGATGACCAGCTGGTTGTAGCCGCCTCATACAACAGCGATGGCCAGTTGATTGTATGCGCCTCATACAACAGCAATGGCCAGCTGGTTGTAGGCGCGTCATACAACAGCGATGGCCAGCTGGTTGTAGGCGCCTCATACAACAGCAATGGCCAGCTGGTTGTAGGCGCCTCATACAACAGCAATGGCCAGCTGGTTGTAGGCGCCTCATACAACAGCGATGGCCAGCTGGTTGTAGCCGCCTCATACAACAGCAATGGCCAGCTGGTTGTAGGCGCCTCATACAACAGCGATTGCCAGCTGGTTGTAGGCGCCTCATACAACAGCAATGGCCAGCTGGTTGTAGGCGCCTCATACAACAGCGATGGCCAGCTGATTGTAGGCGCCTCATACAACAGCGATGGCCAGCTGGTTGTAGGCGCCTCATACAACAGCAATGGTCAGCTGGTTGTAGGCGCCTCATACAACAGCGATTGCCAGCTGGTTGTAGGCGCCTCATACAACAGCGATGGCCAGCTGGTTGTAGGCGCCTCATACAACAGCGATGGCCAGCTGGTTGTAGGCGCCTCATACAACAGCGATGGCCAGCTGGTTGTAGGCGCCTCATACAACAGCGATGGCCAGCTGGTTGTAGGCTCTTCATACAACAGCAATGGCCAGCTGGTTGTATGCGCCTCATACAACAGCAATGGCCAGCTAGTTGTAGGCGCTTCATACAACAGCGATGGCCAGCTGATTGTAGGCGCCTCATACAACAGCAATGGCCAGCTGGTTGTAGGCGCCTCATACAACAGCGATGGCCAGCTGATTGTAGGCGCCTCATACAACAGCAATGGCCAGCTAGTTGTAGGCGCTTCATACAACAGCGATGGCCAGCTGATTGTAGGCGCCTCATAAAACAGCAATGGCCAGCTGGTTGTAGGCGCCTCATACAACAGCAATGGCCAGCTGGTTGTAGGCGCCTCATACAACAGCAATGGCCAGCTGGTTGTAGGCGCCTCATACAACAGCGATGGCCAGTTGGTTGTAGGCGCCTCATACAACAGCAATGGCCAGCTGGTTGTAGGCGCCTCATACAACAGTTGTCATACAACAGCGATGGCCAGCTGGTTGTAGGCACCTCATACAACAGCGATGGCCAGCTGATTGTAGGCGCCTCATACAACAGCGATGGCCAGCTGGTTGTAGGCGCCTCATACAACAGCGATGGCCAGCTGGTTGTAGGCGCCTCATACAACAGCGATGGCCAGCTGGTTGTAGGCGCCTCATACAACAGCAATGGCCAGCTGGTTGTAGGCGCCTCATACAACAGCGATGGCCAGCTGGTTGTAGGCGCCTCATACAACAGCGATGGCCAGCTGATTGTAGGCGCCTCATACAACAGCGATGGCCAGCTAGTTGTAGGCGCTTCATACAACAGCGATGGCCAGCTGGTTGTAGGCGCCTCATACAACAGCGATGGCCAGCTGATTGTAGGCGCCTCATACAACAGCGATGGCCAGCTAGTTGTAGGCGCTTCATACAACAGCGATGGCCAGCTGATTGTAGGCGCCTCATACAACAGCGATGGCCAGCTGGTTGTAGGCGCCTCATACAACAGCGATTGCCAGCTGGTTGTAGGCGCCTCATACAACAGCGATGGCCAGCTGGTTGTAGGCGCCTCATACAACAGCAATGGCCAGCTGGTTGTAGGCGCCTCATACAACAGCGATGGCCAGCTGGTTGTAGGCGCCTCATACAAGAGCGATGGCCAGCTGGTTGTATGCGCCTCATACAACAGCGATTGCCAGCTGGTTGTAGGCGCCTCATACAACAGCGATGGCCAGCTGGTTGTAGGCGCCTCATACAACAGCGATGGCCAGCTGGTTGTAGGCGCCTCATACAACAGCGATGGCCAGCTGGTTGTAGGCGCCTCATACAACAGCGATGGCCAGCTGGTTGTAGGCGCCTCATACAACAGCGATGGCCAGCTGGTTGTAGGCGCTTCATACAACAGCGATGGCCAGCTGGTTGTATGCGCCTCATACAACAGCGATGGCCAGCTGATTGTAGGCGCCTCATACAACAGCGATGGCCAGCTGGTTGTAGGCGCCTCATACAACAGCGATGGCCAGCTGATTGTAGGCGCCTCATACAACAGCGATGGCCAGCTGGTTGTAGGCGCTTCATACAACAGCAATGGCCAGCTGGTTGTAGCCGCCTCATACAACAGCGATGGCCAGCTGGTTGTAGCCGCCTCATACAACAGCGATGGCCAGTTGATTGTATGCGCCTCATACAACAGCAATGGCCAGCTGGTTGTAGGCGCGTCATACAACAGCGATGGCCAACAGCGATGGCCAGCTGGTTGTAGGCGCCTCATACAACAGCAATGGCCAGCTGGTTGTAGGCGCCTCATACAACAGCAATGGCCAGCTGGTTGTAGGCGCCTCATACAACAGCGATGGCCAGCTGGTTGTAGCCGCCTCATACAACAGCAATGGCCAGCTGGTTGTAGGCGCCTCATACAACAGCGATTGCCAGCTGGTTGTAGGCGCCTCATACAACAGCGATGGCCAGCTGGTTGTAGGCGCCTCATACAACAGCAATGGCCAGCTGGTTGTAGGCGCCTCATACAACAGCGATGGCCAGCTGATTGTAGGCGCCTCATACAACAGCGATTGCAAGCTGGTTGTAGGCGCCTCATACAACAGCGATGGCCAGCTGGTTGTAGGCGCCTCATACAACAGCAATGGTCAGCTGGTTGTAGGCGCCTCATACAACAGCGATGGCCAGCTGGTTGTAGGCGCCTCATACAAGAGCGATGGTCAGCTGGTTGAAGGCGCCTCATACAACAGCGATTGCCAGCTGGTTGTAGGCGCCTCATACAACAGCGATGGCCAGCTGGTTGTAGGCGCCTCATACAACAGCGATGGCCAGCTGATTGTAGGCGCCTCATACAACAGAAATGGCCAGCTAGTTGTAGGCGCTTCATACAACAGCGATGGCCAGCTGATTGTAGGCGCCTCATACAACAGCAATGGCCAGCTGGTTGTAGGCGCCTCATACAACAGCGATGGCCAGCTGGTTGTAGGCGCCTCATACAACAGCGATGGCCAGCTGGTTGTAGGCGCCTCATACAACAGCGATGGCCAGTTGGTTGTAGGCGCCTCATACAACAGCGATGGCCAGCTGGTTGTAGGCGCCTCATACAACAGCGATGGCCAGCTGGTTGTAGGCGCCTCATACAACAGCGATGGCCAGCTGGTTGTAGGCGCCTCATACAACAGCGATGGCCAGTTGGTTGTAGGCGCCTCATAAAACAGCGATGGCCAGCTGATTGTAGGCGCCTCATACAACAGCAATGGCCAGCTAGTTGTAGGTGCTTCATACAACAGCGATGGCCAGCTGATTGTAGGCGCCTCATAAAACAGCAATGGCCAGCTGGTTGTAGGCGCCTCATACAACAGCAATGGCCAGCTGGTTGTAGGCGCCTCATACAACAGCAATGGCCAGCTGGTTGTAGGCGCCTCATACAACAGCGATGGCCAGTTGGTTGTAGGCGCCTCATACAATAGCAATGGCCAGCTGGTTTTAGGCGCCTCATACAAAAGCGATGGCCAGCTGGTTGTAGGCGCCTCATACAACAGCAATGGCCAGCTGGTTGTAGGCGCCTCATACAACAGCAATGGCCAGCTGGTTGTAGCCGCCTCATACAACAGCAATGGCCAGCTGGTTGTAGGCGCCTCATAAAACAGCGATGGCCAGCTGGTTGTAGGCGCCTCATACTGCAGCAATGGCCAGCTGGTTGTAGGCGCCTCATACAACACCGATGGCCAGCTGGTTGTAGGCGCCTCATACAACAGCAATGGCCAGCTGGTTGTAGGCGCTTCATACAACAGCGATGGCCAGCTGGTTGTAGGCGCCTCATACAACAGCGATGGCCAGCTGATTGTAGGCGCCTCATACAACAGCGATGGCCAGCTAGTTGTAGGCGCTTCATACAACAGCGATGGCCAGCTGGTTGTAGGCGCCTCATACAACAGCGATGGCCAGCTGATTGTAGGCGCCTCATACAACAGCGATGGCCAGCTAGTTGTAGGCGCTTCATACAACAGCGATGGCCAGCTGATTGTAGGCGCCTCATACAACAGCGATGGCCAGCTGGTTGTAGGCGCCTCATACAACAGAGATGGCCAGCTGGTTGTAGGCGCCTCATACAACAGCGATGGCCAGCTTGTTGTAGGCACCTCATACAACAGCGATGGCCAGCTGATTGTAGGCGCCTCATACAACAGCGATGGCCAGCTGGTTGTAGGCGCCTCATACAACAGCGATGGCCAGCTGATTGTAGGCGCCTCATACAACAGCGATGGCCAGCTGGTTGTAGGCGCCTCATACAACAGCGATGGCCAGCTGATTGTAGGCGCCTCATACAACAGCGATGGCCAGCTGGTTGTAGGCGCTTCATACAACAGCAATGGCCAGCTGGTTGTAGCCGCCTCATACAACAGCGATGGCCAGCTGGTTGTAGCCGCCTCATACAACAGCGATGGCCAGTTGATTGTATGCGCCTCATACAACAGCAATGGCCAGCTGGTTGTAGGCGCGTCATACAACAGCGATGGCCAACAGCGATGGCCAGCTGGTTGTAGGCGCCTCATACAACAGCAATGGCCAGCTGGTTGTAGGCGCCTCATACAACAGCAATGGCCAGCTGGTTGTAGGCGCCTCATACAACAGCGATGGCCAGCTGGTTGTAGCCGCCTCATACAACAGCAATGGCCAGCTGGTTGTAGGCGCCTCATACAACAGCGATTGCCAGCTGGTTGTAGGCGCCTCATACAACAGCGATGGCCAGCTGGTTGTAGGCGCCTCATACAACAGCAATGGCCAGCTGGTTGTAGGCGCCTCATACAACAGCGATGGCCAGCTGATTGTAGGCGCCTCATACAACAGCGATTGCAAGCTGGTTGTAGGCGCCTCATACAACAGCGATGGCCAGCTGGTTGTAGGCGCCTCATACAACAGCAATGGTCAGCTGGTTGTAGGCGCCTCATACAACAGCGATGGCCAGCTGGTTGTAGGCGCCTCATACAAGAGCGATGGTCAGCTGGTTGAAGGCGCCTCATACAACAGCGATTGCCAGCTGGTTGTAGGCGCCTCATACAACAGCGATGGCCAGCTGATTGTAGGCGCCTCATACAACAGAAATGGCCAGCTAGTTGTAGGCGCTTCATACAACAGCGATGGCCAGCTGATTGTAGGCGCCTCATACAACAGCAATGGCCAGCTGGTTGTAGGCGCCTCATACAACAGCGATGGCCAGCTGGTTGTAGGCGCCTCATACAACAGCGATGGCCAGCTGGTTGTAGGCGCCTCATACAACAGCGATGGCCAGTTGGTTGTAGGCGCCTCATACAACAGCGATGGCCAGCTGGTTGTAGGCGCCTCATACAACAGCGATGGCCAGCTGGTTGTAGGCGCCTCATACAACAGCGATGGCCAGCTGGTTGTAGGCGCCTCATACAACAGCGATGGCCAGTTGGTTGTAGGCGCCTCATAAAACAGCGATGGCCAGCTGATTGTAGGCGCCTCATACAACAGCAATGGCCAGCTAGTTGTAGGTGCTTCATACAACAGCGATGGCCAGCTGATTGTAGGCGCCTCATAAAACAGCAATGGCCAGCTGGTTGTAGGCGCCTCATACAACAGCAATGGCCAGCTGGTTGTAGGCGCCTCATACAACAGCAATGGCCAGCTGGTTGTAGGCGCCTCATACAACAGCGATGGCCAGTTGGTTGTAGGCGCCTCATACAATAGCAATGGCCAGCTGGTTTTAGGCGCCTCATACAAAAGCGATGGCCAGCTGGTTGTAGGCGCCTCATACAACAGCAATGGCCAGCTGGTTGTAGGCGCCTCATACAACAGCAATGGCCAGCTGGTTGTAGCCGCCTCATACAACAGCAATGGCCAGCTGGTTGTAGGCGCCTCATAAAACAGCGATGGCCAGCTGGTTGTAGGCGCCTCATACTGCAGCAATGGCCAGCTGGTTGTAGGCGCCTCATACAACACCGATGGCCAGCTGGTTGTAGGCGCCTCATACAACAGCAATGGCCAGCTGGTTGTAGGCGCTTCATACAACAGCGATGGCCAGCTGGTTGTAGGCGCCTCATACAACAGCGATGGCCAGCTGATTGTAGGCGCCTCATACAACAGCGATGGCCAGCTAGTTGTAGGCGCTTCATACAACAGCGATGGCCAGCTGGTTGTAGGCGCCTCATACAACAGCGATGGCCAGCTGATTGTAGGCGCCTCATACAACAGCGATGGCCAGCTAGTTGTAGGCGCTTCATACAACAGCGATGGCCAGCTGATTGTAGGCGCCTCATACAACAGCGATGGCCAGCTGGTTGTAGGCGCCTCATACAACAGAGATGGCCAGCTGGTTGTAGGCGCCTCATACAACAGCGATGGCCAGCTTGTTGTAGGCACCTCATACAACAGCGATGGCCAGCTGATTGTAGGCGCCTCATACAACAGCGATGGCCAGCTGGTTGTAGGCGCCTCATACAACAGCGATTGCCAGCTGGTTGTAGGCGCCTCATACAACAGCGATGGCCAGCTAGTTGTAGGCGCTTCATACAACAGCGATGGCCAGCTGATTGTAGGCGCCTCATACAACAGCGATGGCCAGCTGGTTGTAGGCGCCTCATACAACAGCGATGGCCAGCTGGTTGTAGGCGCCTCATACAAGAGCGATGGCCAGCTGGTTGTAGGCGCTTCATACAACAGCAATGGCCAGCTAGTTGTAGGCGCCTCATACAACAGCGATGGCCAGCTGGTTGTAGGCGCCTCATACAACAGCGATGGCCAGCTGATTGTAGGCGCCTCATACAACAGCGATGGCCAGCTGGTTGTAGGCGCCTCATACAACAGCGATGGCCAGCTGGTTGTAGGCGCTTCATACAACAGCGATGGCCAGCTGGTTGTAGGCGCCTCATAAAACAGCAATGGCCAGCTGGTTGTAGGCGCCTCATACAACAGCAATGGCCAGCTGGTTGTAGGCGCCTCATACAACAGCAATGGCCAGCTGGTTGTAGGCGCCTCATACAACAGCGATGGCCAGTTGGTTGTAGGCGCCTCATACAACAGCGATGGCCAGCTGATTTTAGGCGCCTCATACAACAGCGATGGCCAGCTGGTTGTAGGCGCCTCATACAACAGCGATGGCCAGCTGGTTGTAGGCGCCTCATACAACAGCGATGGCCAGCTGGTTGTAGGCGCCTCATACAACAGCGATGGCCAGCTGGTTGTAGGCGCTTCATACAACAGCGATGGCCAGCTGGTTGTATGCGCCTCATACAACAGCGATGGCCAGCTGGTTGTAGCCGCCTCATACAACAGCGATGGCCAGTTGATTGTATGCGCCTCATACAACAGCAATGGCCAGCTGGTTGTAGGCGCGTCATACAACAGCGACGGCCAGCTGGTTGTAGGCGCCTCATACAACAGCGACGGCCAGCTGGTTGTAGGCGCCTCATACAACAGCGATGGCCAGCTGGTTGTAGGCGCCTCATACAACAGCGATGGCCAGCTGGTTGTAGGCGCCTCATACAAGAGCGATGGCCAGCTGGTTGTAGGCGCTTCATACAACAGCAATGGCCAGCTGGTTGTATGCGCCTCATACAACAGCAATGGCCAGCTAGTTGTAGGCGCCTCATACAACAGCGATGGCCAGCTGATTGTAGGCGCCTCATACAACAGCGATGGCCAGCTGGTTGTAGGCGCCTCATACAACAGCGATGGCCAGCTGGGTGTAGGCGCTTCATACAACAGCAATGGCCAGCTAGTTGTAGGCGCTTCATACAACAGCGATGGCCAGCTGATTGTAGGCGCCTCATAAAACAGCAATGGCCAGCTGGTTGTAGGCGCCTCATACAACAGCAATGGCCAGCTGGTTGTAGGCGCCTCATAAAACAGCAATGGCCAGCTGGTTGTAGGCGCCTCATACAACAGCGATGGCCAGTTGGTTGTAGGCGCCTCATACAACAGCAATGGCCAGCTGGTTGTAGGCGCCTCATACAACAGCGATGGCCAGCTGGTTGTAGGCGCCTCATACAACAGCAATGGCCAGCTGGTTGTAGGCGCCTCATACAACAGCAATGGCCAGCTGGTTGTAGCCGCCTCATACAACAGCAATGGCCAGCTGGTTGTAGGCGCCTCATACAACAGCGATGGCCAGCTGGTTGTAGGCGCCTCATACTGCAGCAATGGCCAGCTGGTTGTAGGCGCCTCATACAACACCGATGGCCAGCTGGTTGTAGGCGCCTCATACAACAGCAATGGCCAGCTGGTTGTAGGCGCTTCATACAACAGCGATGGCCAGCTGGTTGTAGGCGCCTCATACAACAGCGATGGCCAGCTGATTGTAGGCGACTCATACAACAGCGATGGCCAGCTAGTTGTAGGCGCTTCATACAACACCGATGGCCAGCTGGTTGTAGGCGCCTCATACAACAGCGATGGCCAGCTGATTGTAGGCGCCTCATACAACAGCGATGGCCAGCTAGTTGTAGGCGCCTCATACAACAGCGATGGCCAGTTGGTTGTAGGTGCTTCATACAACAGCGATGGCCAGCTGATTGTAGGCGCCTCATAAAACAGCAATGGCCAGCTGGTTGTAGGCGCCTCATACAACAGCAATGGCCAGCTGGTTGTAGGCGCCTCATACAACAGCAATGGCCAGCTGGTTGTAGGCGCCTCATACAACAGCGATGGCCAGTTGGTTGTAGGCGCCTCATACAATAGCAATGGCCAGCTGGTTTTAGGCGCCTCATACAAAAGCGATGGCCAGCTGGTTGTAGGCGCCTCATACAACAGCAATGGCCAGCTGGTTGTAGGCGCCTCATACAACAGCAATGGCCAGCTGGTTGTAGCCGCCTCATACAACAGCAATGGCCAGCTGGTTGTAGGCGCCTCATAAAACAGCGATGGCCAGCTGGTTGTAGGCGCCTCATACTGCAGCAATGGCCAGCTGGTTGTAGGCGCCTCATACAACACCGATGGCCAGCTGGTTGTAGGCGCCTCATACAACAGCAATGGCCAGCTGGTTGTAGGCGCTTCATACAACAGCGATGGCCAGCTGGTTGTAGGCGCCTCATACAACAGCGATGGCCAGCTGATTGTAGGCGCCTCATACAACAGCGATGGCCAGCTAGTTGTAGGCGCTTCATACAACAGCGATGGCCAGCTGGTTGTAGGCGCCTCATACAACAGCGATGGCCAGCTGATTGTAGGCGCCTCATACAACAGCGATGGCCAGCTAGTTGTAGGCGCTTCATACAACAGCGATGGCCAGCTGATTGTAGGCGCCTCATACAACAGCGATGGCCAGCTGGTTGTAGGCGCCTCATACAACAGAGATGGCCAGCTGGTTGTAGGCGCCTCATACAACAGCGATGGCCAGCTTGTTGTAGGCACCTCATACAACAGCGATGGCCAGCTGATTGTAGGCGCCTCATACAACAGCGATGGCCAGCTGGTTGTAGGCGCCTCATACAACAGCGATGGCCAGCTGATTGTAGGCGCCTCATACAACAGCGATGGCCAGCTGGTTGTAGGCGCCTCATACAACAGCGATGGCCAGCTGATTGTAGGCGCCTCATACAACAGCGATGGCCAGCTGGTTGTAGGCGCTTCATACAACAGCAATGGCCAGCTGGTTGTAGCCGCCTCATACAACAGCGATGGCCAGCTGGTTGTAGCCGCCTCATACAACAGCGATGGCCAGTTGATTGTATGCGCCTCATACAACAGCAATGGCCAGCTGGTTGTAGGCGCGTCATACAACAGCGATGGCCAACAGCGATGGCCAGCTGGTTGTAGGCGCCTCATACAACAGCAATGGCCAGCTGGTTGTAGGCGCCTCATACAACAGCAATGGCCAGCTGGTTGTAGGCGCCTCATACAACAGCGATGGCCAGCTGGTTGTAGCCGCCTCATACAACAGCAATGGCCAGCTGGTTGTAGGCGCCTCATACAACAGCGATTGCCAGCTGGTTGTAGGCGCCTCATACAACAGCGATGGCCAGCTGGTTGTAGGCGCCTCATACAACAGCAATGGCCAGCTGGTTGTAGGCGCCTCATACAACAGCGATGGCCAGCTGATTGTAGGCGCCTCATACAACAGCGATTGCAAGCTGGTTGTAGGCGCCTCATACAACAGCGATGGCCAGCTGGTTGTAGGCGCCTCATACAACAGCAATGGTCAGCTGGTTGTAGGCGCCTCATACAACAGCGATGGCCAGCTGGTTGTAGGCGCCTCATACAAGAGCGATGGTCAGCTGGTTGAAGGCGCCTCATACAACAGCGATTGCCAGCTGGTTGTAGGCGCCTCATACAACAGCGATGGCCAGCTGATTGTAGGCGCCTCATACAACAGAAATGGCCAGCTAGTTGTAGGCGCTTCATACAACAGCGATGGCCAGCTGATTGTAGGCGCCTCATACAACAGCAATGGCCAGCTGGTTGTAGGCGCCTCATACAACAGCGATGGCCAGCTGGTTGTAGGCGCCTCATACAACAGCGATGGCCAGCTGGTTGTAGGCGCCTCATACAACAGCGATGGCCAGTTGGTTGTAGGCGCCTCATACAACAGCGATGGCCAGCTGGTTGTAGGCGCCTCATACAACAGCGATGGCCAGCTGGTTGTAGGCGCCTCATACAACAGCGATGGCCAGCTGGTTGTAGGCGCCTCATACAACAGCGATGGCCAGTTGGTTGTAGGCGCCTCATAAAACAGCGATGGCCAGCTGATTGTAGGCGCCTCATACAACAGCAATGGCCAGCTAGTTGTAGGTGCTTCATACAACAGCGATGGCCAGCTGATTGTAGGCGCCTCATAAAACAGCAATGGCCAGCTGGTTGTAGGCGCCTCATACAACAGCAATGGCCAGCTGGTTGTAGGCGCCTCATACAACAGCAATGGCCAGCTGGTTGTAGGCGCCTCATACAACAGCGATGGCCAGTTGGTTGTAGGCGCCTCATACAATAGCAATGGCCAGCTGGTTTTAGGCGCCTCATACAAAAGCGATGGCCAGCTGGTTGTAGGCGCCTCATACAACAGCAATGGCCAGCTGGTTGTAGGCGCCTCATACAACAGCAATGGCCAGCTGGTTGTAGCCGCCTCATACAACAGCAATGGCCAGCTGGTTGTAGGCGCCTCATAAAACAGCGATGGCCAGCTGGTTGTAGGCGCCTCATACTGCAGCAATGGCCAGCTGGTTGTAGGCGCCTCATACAACACCGATGGCCAGCTGGTTGTAGGCGCCTCATACAACAGCAATGGCCAGCTGGTTGTAGGCGCTTCATACAACAGCGATGGCCAGCTGGTTGTAGGCGCCTCATACAACAGCGATGGCCAGCTGATTGTAGGCGCCTCATACAACAGCGATGGCCAGCTAGTTGTAGGCGCTTCATACAACAGCGATGGCCAGCTGGTTGTAGGCGCCTCATACAACAGCGATGGCCAGCTGATTGTAGGCGCCTCATACAACAGCGATGGCCAGCTAGTTGTAGGCGCTTCATACAACAGCGATGGCCAGCTGATTGTAGGCGCCTCATACAACAGCGATGGCCAGCTGGTTGTAGGCGCCTCATACAACAGAGATGGCCAGCTGGTTGTAGGCGCCTCATACAACAGCGATGGCCAGCTTGTTGTAGGCACCTCATACAACAGCGATGGCCAGCTGATTGTAGGCGCCTCATACAACAGCGATGGCCAGCTGGTTGTAGGCGCCTCATACAACAGCGATTGCCAGCTGGTTGTAGGCGCCTCATACAACAGCGATGGCCAGCTAGTTGTAGGCGCTTCATACAACAGCGATGGCCAGCTGATTGTAGGCGCCTCATACAACAGCGATGGCCAGCTGGTTGTAGGCGCCTCATACAACAGCGATGGCCAGCTGGTTGTAGGCGCCTCATACAAGAGCGATGGCCAGCTGGTTGTAGGCGCTTCATACAACAGCAATGGCCAGCTAGTTGTAGGCGCCTCATACAACAGCGATGGCCAGCTGGTTGTAGGCGCCTCATACAACAGCGATGGCCAGCTGATTGTAGGCGCCTCATACAACAGCGATGGCCAGCTAGTTGTAGGCGCTTCATACAACACCGATGGCCAGCTGGTTGTAGGCGCCTCATACAACAGCAATGGCCAGCTGGTTGTAGGCGCCTCATACAACAGCGATGGCCAGCTGGTTGTAGGCGCCTCATACAACAGCGATGGCCAGCTGGTTGTAGGCGCCTCATACAACAGCGATGGCCAGCTGGTTGTAGGCGCCTCATACAACAGCGATGGCCAGCTGGTTGTAGGCGCCTCATACAACAGCGATGGCCAGCTGATTGTAGGCGCCTCATACAACAGCGATGGCCAGCTGGTTGTAGGCGCCTCATACAACAGCGATGGCCAGCTGGTTGTAGGCGCCTCATACAACAGCGATGGCCAGCTGGTTGTAGGCGCCTCATACAACAGCGATGGCCAGCTGGTTGTAGGCGCTTCATACAACAGCGATGGCCAGCTGGTTGTATGCGCCTCATACAACAGCGATGGCCAGCTGGTTGTAGCCGCCTCATACAACAGCGATGGCCAGTTGATTGTATGCGCCTCATACAACAGCAATGGCCAGCTGGTTGTAGGCGCGTCATACAACAGCGACGGCCAGCTGGTTGTAGGCGCCTCATACAACAGCGACGGCCAGCTGGTTGTAGGCGCCTCATACAACAGCGATGGCCAGCTGGTTGTAGGCGCCTCATACAACAGCGATGGCCAGCTGGTTGTAGGCGCCTCATACAAGAGCGATGGCCAGCTGGTTGTAGGCGCTTCATACAACAGCAATGGCCAGCTGGTTGTATGCGCCTCATACAACAGCAATGGCCAGCTAGTTGTAGGCGCCTCATACAACAGCGATGGCCAGCTGATTGTAGGCGCCTCATACAACAGCGATGGCCAGCTGGTTGTAGGCGCCTCATACAACAGCGATGGCCAGCTGGGTGTAGGCGCTTCATACAACAGCAATGGCCAGCTAGTTGTAGGCGCTTCATACAACAGCGATGGCCAGCTGATTGTAGGCGCCTCATAAAACAGCAATGGCCAGCTGGTTGTAGGCGCCTCATACAACAGCAATGGCCAGCTGGTTGTAGGCGCCTCATAAAACAGCAATGGCCAGCTGGTTGTAGGCGCCTCATACAACAGCGATGGCCAGTTGGTTGTAGGCGCCTCATACAACAGCAATGGCCAGCTGGTTGTAGGCGCCTCATACAACAGCGATGGCCAGCTGGTTGTAGGCGCCTCATACAACAGCAATGGCCAGCTGGTTGTAGGCGCCTCATACAACAGCAATGGCCAGCTGGTTGTAGCCGCCTCATACAACAGCAATGGCCAGCTGGTTGTAGGCGCCTCATACAACAGCGATGGCCAGCTGGTTGTAGGCGCCTCATACTGCAGCAATGGCCAGCTGGTTGTAGGCGCCTCATACAACACCGATGGCCAGCTGGTTGTAGGCGCCTCATACAACAGCAATGGCCAGCTGGTTGTAGGCGCTTCATACAACAGCGATGGCCAGCTGGTTGTAGGCGCCTCATACAACAGCGATGGCCAGCTGATTGTAGGCGACTCATACAACAGCGATGGCCAGCTAGTTGTAGGCGCTTCATACAACACCGATGGCCAGCTGGTTGTAGGCGCCTCATACAACAGCGATGGCCAGCTGATTGTAGGCGCCTCATACAACAGCGATGGCCAGCTAGTTGTAGGCGCCTCATACAACAGCGATGGCCAGCTGATTGTAGGCGCCTCATACAACAGCGATGGCCAGCTGGTTGTAGGCGCCTCATACAACAGCGATGGCCAGCTGGTTGTAGGCGCCTCATACAACAGCGATGGCCAGCTTGTTGTAGGCACCTCATACAACAGCGATGGCCAGCTGATTGTAGGCGCCTCATACAACAGCGATGGCCAGCTGGTTGTAGGCGCCTCATACAACAGCGATTGCCAGCTGGTTGTAGGCGCCTCATACAACAGCGATGGCCAGCTGGATGTAGGCGCCTCATACAACAGCGATGGCCAGCTAGTTGTAGGCGCTTCATACAACAGCGATGGCCAGCTGGTTGTAGGCGCCTCATACAACAGCGATTGCCAGCTGATTGTAGGCGCCTCATACAACAGCGATGGCCAGCTAGTTGTAGGCGCTTCATACAACAGCGATGGCCAGCTGATTGTAGGCGCCTCATACAACAGCGATGGCCAGCTGGTTGTAGGCGCCTCATACAACAGCGATTGCCAGCTGGTTGTAGGCGCCTCATACAACAGCGATTGCCAGCTGGTTGTAGGCGCCTCATACAACAGCGATGGCCAGCTGCTTGTAGGCGCCTCATACAACAGCAATGGCCAGCTGGTTGTAGGCGCCTCATACAACAGCGATGGCCAGCTGGTTGTAGGCGCCTCATACAACAGCGATGGCCAGCTGGTTGTAGGCGCTTCATACAACAGCAATGGCCAGCTGGTTGTATGCGCCTCATACAACAGCAATGGCCAGCTAGTTGTAGGCGCTTCATACAACAGCGATGGCCAGCTGATTGTAGGCGCCTCATACAACAGCAATGTCCAGCTGGTTGTAGGCGCCTCATACAACAGCGATGGCCAGCTGGTTGTAGGCGCCTCATACAACAGCGATGGCCAGCTGGGTGTAGGCGCTTCATACAACAGCAATGGCCAGCTAGTTGTAGGCGCTTCATACAACAGCGATGGCCAGCTGATTGTAGGCGCCTCATAAAACAGCAATGGCCAGCTGGTTGTAGGCGCCTCATACAACAGCAATGGCCAGCTGGTTGTAGGCGCCTCATAAAACAGCAATGGCCAGCTGGTTGTAGGCGCCTCATACAACAGCGATGGCCAGTTGGTTGTAGGCGCCTCATACAACAGCAATGGCCAGCTGGTTGTAGGCGCCTCATACAACAGCGATGGCCAGCTGGTTGTAGGCGCCTCATACAACAGCAATGGCCAGCTGGTTGTAGGCGCCTCATACAACAGCAATGGCCAGCTGGTTGTAGCCGCCTCATACAACAGCAATGGCCAGCTGGTTGTAGGCGCCTCATACAACAGCGATGGCCAGCTGGTTGTAGGCGCCTCATACTGCAGCAATGGCCAGCTGGTTGTAGGCGCCTCATACAACACCGATGGCCAGCTGGTTGTAGGCGCCTCATACAACAGCAATGGCCAGCTGGTTGTAGGCGCCTCATACAACAGCGATGGCCAGCTGGTTGTAGGCGCCTCATACAACAGCGATGGCCAGCTGGTTGTAGGCGCCTCATACAAGAGCGATGGCCAGCTGGTTGTAGGCGCTTCATACAACAGCAATGGCCAGCTGGTTGTATGCGCCTCATACAACAGCAATGGCCAGCTAGTTGTAGGCGCCTCATACAACAGCGATGGCCAGCTGATTGTAGGCGCCTCATACAACAGCGATGGCCAGCTGGTTGTAGGCGCCTCATACAACAGCGATGGCCAGCTGGTTGTAGGCGCTTCATACAACAGCAATGGCCAGCTAGTTGTAGGCGCTTCATACAACAGCGATGGCCAGCTGATTGTAGGCGCCTCATAAAACAGCAATGGCCAGCTGGTTGTATGCGCCTCATACAACAGCGATGGCCAGCTGGTTGTAGCCGCTTCATACAACACCGATGGCCAGCTGGTTGTAGGCGCGTCATACAACAGCGACGGCCAGCTGGTTGTAGGCGCCTCATACAACAGCGACGGCCAGCTGGTTGTAGGCGCCTCATACAACAGCGATGGCCAGCTGGTTGTAGGCGCCTCATACAACAGCGATGGCCAGCTGGTTGTAGGCGCCTCATACAAGAGCGATGGCCAGCTGGTTGTAGGCGCTTCATACAACAGCAATGGCCAGCTGGTTGTATGCGCCTCATACAACAGCAATGGCCAGCTAGTTGTAGGCGCCTCATACAACAGCGATGGCCAGCTGATTGTAGGCGCCTCATACAACAGCGATGGCCAGCTGGTTGTAGGCGCCTCATACAACAGCGATGGCCAGCTGGTTGTAGGCGCTTCATACAACAGCAATGGCCAGCTAGTTGTAGGCGCTTCATACAACAGCGATGGCCAGCTGATTGTAGGCGCCTCATAAAACAGCAATGGCCAGCTGGTTGTAGGCGCTTCATACAACAGCGATGGCCAGCTGGTTGTAGGCGCCTCATAAAACAGCAATGGCCAGCTGGTTGTAGGCGCCTCATACAACAGCAATGGCCAGCTGGTTGTAGGCGCCTCATACAACAGCAATGGCCAGCTGGTTGTAGGCGCCTCATACAACAGCGATGGCCAGTTGGTTGTAGGCGCCTCATACAACAGCGATGGCCAGCTGATTTTAGGCGCCTCATACAACAGCGATGGCCAGCTGGTTGTAGGCGCCTCATACAACAGCGATGGCCAGCTGGTTGTAGGCGCCTCATACAACAGCGATGGCCAGCTGGTTGTAGGCGCCTCATACAACAGCGATGGCCAGCTGGTTGTAGGCGCTTCATACAACAGCGATGGCCAGCTGGTTGTATGCGCCTCATACAACAGCGATGGCCAGCTGGTTGTAGCCGCCTCATACAACAGCGATGGCCAGTTGATTGTATGCGCCTCATACAACAGCAATGGCCAGCTGGTTGTAGGCGCGTCATACAACAGCGACGGCCAGCTGGTTGTAGGCGCCTCATACAACAGCGACGGCCAGCTGGTTGTAGGCGCCTCATACAACAGCGATGGCCAGCTGGTTGTAGGCGCCTCATACAACAGCGATGGCCAGCTGGTTGTAGGCGCCTCATACAAGAGCGATGGCCAGCTGGTTGTAGGCGCTTCATACAACAGCAATGGCCAGCTGGTTGTATGCGCCTCATACAACAGCAATGGCCAGCTAGTTGTAGGCGCCTCATACAACAGCGATGGCCAGCTGATTGTAGGCGCCTCATACAACAGCGATGGCCAGCTGGTTGTAGGCGCCTCATACAACAGCGATGGCCAGCTGGGTGTAGGCGCTTCATACAACAGCAATGGCCAGCTAGTTGTAGGCGCTTCATACAACAGCGATGGCCAGCTGATTGTAGGCGCCTCATAAAACAGCAATGGCCAGCTGGTTGTAGGCGCCTCATACAACAGCAATGGCCAGCTGGTTGTAGGCGCCTCATAAAACAGCAATGGCCAGCTGGTTGTAGGCGCCTCATACAACAGCGATGGCCAGTTGGTTGTAGGCGCCTCATACAACAGCAATGGCCAGCTGGTTGTAGGCGCCTCATACAACAGCGATGGCCAGCTGGTTGTAGGCGCCTCATACAACAGCAATGGCCAGCTGGTTGTAGGCGCCTCATACAACAGCAATGGCCAGCTGGTTGTAGCCGCCTCATACAACAGCAATGGCCAGCTGGTTGTAGGCGCCTCATACAACAGCGATGGCCAGCTGGTTGTAGGCGCCTCATACTGCAGCAATGGCCAGCTGGTTGTAGGCGCCTCATACAACACCGATGGCCAGCTGGTTGTAGGCGCCTCATACAACAGCAATGGCCAGCTGGTTGTAGGCGCTTCATACAACAGCGATGGCCAGCTGGTTGTAGGCGCCTCATACAACAGCGATGGCCAGCTGATTGTAGGCGACTCATACAACAGCGATGGCCAGCTAGTTGTAGGCGCTTCATACAACACCGATGGCCAGCTGGTTGTAGGCGCCTCATACAACAGCGATGGCCAGCTGATTGTAGGCGCCTCATACAACAGCGATGGCCAGCTAGTTGTAGGCGCCTCATACAACAGCGATGGCCAGCTGATTGTAGGCGCCTCATACAACAGCGATGGCCAGCTGGTTGTAGGCGCCTCATACAACAGCGATGGCCAGCTGGTTGTAGGCGCCTCATACAACAGCGATGGCCAGCTTGTTGTAGGCACCTCATACAACAGCGATGGCCAGCTGATTGTAGGCGCCTCATACAACAGCGATGGCCAGCTGGTTGTAGGCGCCTCATACAACAGCGATTGCCAGCTGGTTGTAGGCGCCTCATACAACAGCGATGGCCAGCTGGATGTAGGCGCCTCATACAACAGCGATGGCCAGCTAGTTGTAGGCGCTTCATACAACAGCGATGGCCAGCTGGTTGTAGGCGCCTCATACAACAGCGATTGCCAGCTGATTGTAGGCGCCTCATACAACAGCGATGGCCAGCTAGTTGTAGGCGCTTCATACAACAGCGATGGCCAGCTGATTGTAGGCGCCTCATACAACAGCGATGGCCAGCTGGTTGTAGGCGCCTCATACAACAGCGATTGCCAGCTGGTTGTAGGCGCCTCATACAACAGCGATTGCCAGCTGGTTGTAGGCGCCTCATACAACAGCGATGGCCAGCTGCTTGTAGGCGCCTCATACAACAGCAATGGCCAGCTGGTTGTAGGCGCCTCATACAACAGCGATGGCCAGCTGGTTGTAGGCGCCTCATACAACAGCGATGGCCAGCTGGTTGTAGGCGCTTCATACAACAGCAATGGCCAGCTGGTTGTATGCGCCTCATACAACAGCAATGGCCAGCTAGTTGTAGGCGCTTCATACAACAGCGATGGCCAGCTGATTGTAGGCGCCTCATACAACAGCAATGTCCAGCTGGTTGTAGGCGCCTCATACAACAGCGATGGCCAGCTGGTTGTAGGCGCCTCATACAACAGCGATGGCCAGCTGGGTGTAGGCGCTTCATACAACAGCAATGGCCAGCTAGTTGTAGGCGCTTCATACAACAGCGATGGCCAGCTGATTGTAGGCGCCTCATAAAACAGCAATGGCCAGCTGGTTGTAGGCGCCTCATACAACAGCAATGGCCAGCTGGTTGTAGGCGCCTCATAAAACAGCAATGGCCAGCTGGTTGTAGGCGCCTCATACAACAGCGATGGCCAGTTGGTTGTAGGCGCCTCATACAACAGCAATGGCCAGCTGGTTGTAGGCGCCTCATACAACAGCGATGGCCAGCTGGTTGTAGGCGCCTCATACAACAGCAATGGCCAGCTGGTTGTAGGCGCCTCATACAACAGCAATGGCCAGCTGGTTGTAGCCGCCTCATACAACAGCAATGGCCAGCTGGTTGTAGGCGCCTCATACAACAGCGATGGCCAGCTGGTTGTAGGCGCCTCATACTGCAGCAATGGCCAGCTGGTTGTAGGCGCCTCATACAACACCGATGGCCAGCTGGTTGTAGGCGCCTCATACAACAGCAATGGCCAGCTGGTTGTAGGCGCTTCATACAACAGCGATGGCCAGCTGGTTGTAGGCGCCTCATACAACAGCGATGGCCAGCTGATTGTAGGCGACTCATACAACAGCGATGGCCAGCTAGTTGTAGGCGCTTCATACAACACCGATGGCCAGCTGGTTGTAGGCGCCTCATACAACAGCGATGGCCAGCTGATTGTAGGCGCCTCATACAACAGCGATGGCCAGCTAGTTGTAGGCGCTTCATACAACAGCGATGGCCAGCTGATTGTAGGCGCCTCATACAACAGCGATGGCCAGCTGGTTGTAGGCGCCTCATACAACAGCGATGGCCAGCTGGTTGTAGGCGCCTCATACAACAGCGATGGCCAGCTTGTTGTAGGCACCTCATACAACAGCGATGGCCAGCTGATTGTAGGCGCCTCATACAACAGCGATGGCCAGCTGGTTGTAGGCGCCTCATACAACAGCGATTGCCAGCTGGTTGTAGGCGCCTCATACAACAGCGATGGCCAGCTGGATGTAGGCGCCTCATACAACAGCGATGGCCAGCTAGTTGTAGGCGCTTCATACAACAGCGATGGCCAGCTGGTTGTAGGCGCCTCATACAACAGCGATTGCCAGCTGATTGTAGGCGCCTCATACAACAGCGATGGCCAGCTAGTTGTAGGCGCTTCATACAACAGCGATGGCCAGCTGATTGTAGGCGCCTCATACAACAGCGATGGCCAGCTGGTTGTAGGCGCCTCATACAACAGCGATTGCCAGCTGGTTGTAGGCGCCTCATACAACAGCGATTGCCAGCTGGTTGTAGGCGCCTCATACAACAGCGATGGCCAGCTGCTTGTAGGCGCCTCATACAACAGCAATGGCCAGCTGGTTGTAGGCGCCTCATACAACAGCGATGGCCAGCTGGTTGTAGGCGCCTCATACAACAGCGATGGCCAGCTGGTTGTAGGCGCTTCATACAACAGCAATGGCCAGCTGGTTGTATGCGCCTCATACAACAGCAATGGCCAGCTAGTTGTAGGCGCTTCATACAACAGCGATGGCCAGCTGATTGTAGGCGCCTCATACAACAGCAATGTCCAGCTGGTTGTAGGCGCCTCATACAACAGCGATGGCCAGCTAGTTGTAGGCGCTTCATACAACAGCGATGGCCAGCTGATTGTAGGCGCCTCATAAAACAGCAATGGCCAGCTGGTTGTAGGCGCCTCATAAAACAGCAATGGCCAGCTGGTTGTAGGCGCCTCATACAACAGCAATGGCCAGCTGGTTGTAGGCGCCTCATACAACAGCAATGGCCAGCTGGTTGTAGCCGCCTCATACAACAGCAATGGCCAGCTGGTTGTAGGCGCATCATACAACAGCGATGGCCAGCTGGTTGTAGGCGCCTCATACTGCAGCAATGGCCAGCTGGTTGTAGGCGCCTCATACAACACCGATGGCCAGCTGGTTGTAGGCGCCTCATACAACAGCAATGGCCAGCTGGTTGTAGGCGCTTCATACAACAGCGATGGCCAGCTGGTTGTAGGCGCCTCATACAACAGCGATGGCCAGCTGATTGTAGGCGCCTCATACAACAGCGATGGCCAGCTAGTTGTAGGCGCTTCATACAACAGCGATGGCCAGCTGGTTGTAGGCGCCTCATACAACAGCGATGGCCAGCTGATTGTAGGCGCCTCATACAACAGCGATGGCCAGCTAGTTGTAGGCGCTTCATACAACAGCGATGGCCAGCTGATTGTAGGCGCCTCATACAACAGCGATGGCCAGCTGGTTGTAGGCGCCTCATACAACAGCGATGGCCAGCTGGTTGTAGGCGCCTCATACAACAGCGATGGCCAGCTGGTTGTAGGCACCTCATACAACAGCGATGGCCAGCTGATTGTAGGCGCCTCATACAACAGCGATGGCCAGCTGGTTGTAGGCGCCTCATACAACAGCGATGGCCAGTTGGTTGTAGGCGCCTCATACAACAGCGATGGCCAGCTGGTTGTAGGCGCCTCATACAACAGCAATGGCCAGCTGGTTGTAGGCGCCTCATACAACAGCAATGGCCAGCTGGTTGTAGGCGCCTCATACAACAGCGATGGCCAGCTGGTTGTAGGCGCCTCATACAACAGCGATGGCCAGCTGGTTGTAGGCGCTTCATACAACAGCAATGGCCAGCTGGTTGTATGCGCCTCATACAACAGCAATGGCCAGCTAGTTGTAGGCGCTTCATACAACAGCGATGGCCAGCTGATTGTAGGCGCCTCATACAACAGCAATGTCCAGCTGGTTGTTGGCGCCTCATACAACAGCGATGGCCAGCTGATTGTAGGCGCCTCATACAACAGCAATGGCCAGCTAGTTGTAGGCGCTTCATACAACAGCGATGGCCAGCTGATTGTAGGCGCCTCATAAAACAGCAATGGCCAGCTGGTTGTAGGCGCCTCATACAACAGCAATGGCCAGCTGGTTGTAGCCGCCTCATACAACAGCAATGGCCAGCTGGTTGTAGGCGCATCATACAACAGCGATGGCCAGCTGGTTGTAGGCGCCTCATACTGCAGCAATGGCCAGCTGGTTGTAGGCGCCTCATACAACACCGATGGCCAGCTGGTTGTAGGCGCCTCATACAACAGCAATGGCCAGCTGGTTGTAGGCGCCTCATACAACAGCGATGGCCAGCTGGTTGTAGGCGCCTCATACAACAGCGATGGCCAGCTGATTGTAGGCGCCTCATACAACAGCGATGGCCAGCTAGTTGTAGGCGCTTCATACAACAGCGATGGCCAGCTGGTTGTAGGCGCCTCATACAACAGCGATGGCCAGCTGATTGTAGGCGCCTCATACAACAGCGATGGCCAGCTAGTTGTAGGCGCTTCATACAACAGCGATGGCCAGCTGATTGTAGGCGCCTCATACAACAGCGATGGCCAGCTGGTTGTAGGCGCCTCATACAACAGCGATGGCCAGCTGGTTGTAGACGCCTCATACAACAGCGATGGCCAGCTGGTTGTAGGCACCTCATACAACAGCGATGGCCAGCTGATTGTAGGCGCCTCATACAACAGCGATGGCCAGCTGGTTATAGGCGCCTCATACAACAGCGATGGCCAGCTGGTTGTAGGCGCCTCATACAACAGCGATGGCCAGCTGGTTGTAGGCGCCTCATACAACAGCAATGGCCAGCTGGTTGTAGGCGCCTCATACAACAGCGATGGCCAGCTGGTTGTAGGCGCCTCATACAACAGCGATGGCCAGCTGATTGTAGGCGCCTCATACAACAGCGATGGCCAGCTAGTTGTAGGCGCTTCATACAACAGCGATGGCCAGCTGGTTGTAGGCGCCTCATACAACAGCGATGGCCAGCTGATTGTAGGCGCCTCATACAACAGCGATGGCCAGCTAGTTGTAGGCGCTTCATACAACAGCGATGGCCAGCTGATTGTAGGCGCCTCATACAACAGCGATGGCCAGCTAGTTGTAGGCGCTTCATACAACAGCGATGGCCAGCTGATTGTAGGCGCCTCATACAACAGCGATGGCCAGCTGGTTGTAGGCGCCTCATACAACAGCGATGGCCAGCTGGTTGTAGGCGCCTCATACAACAGCGATGGCCAGCTTGTTGTAGGCACCTCATACAACAGCGATGGCCAGCTGATTGTAGGCGCCTCATACAACAGCGATGGCCAGCTGGTTGTAGGCGCCTCATACAACAGCGATTGCCAGCTGGTTGTAGGCGCCTCATACAACAGCGATGGCCAGCTGGATGTAGGCGCCTCATACAACAGCGATGGCCAGCTAGTTGTAGGCGCTTCATACAACAGCGATGGCCAGCTGGTTGTAGGCGCCTCATACAACAGCGATTGCCAGCTGATTGTAGGCGCCTCATACAACAGCGATGGCCAGCTAGTTGTAGGCGCTTCATACAACAGCGATGGCCAGCTGATTGTAGGCGCCTCATACAACAGCGATGGCCAGCTGGTTGTAGGCGCCTCATACAACAGCGATTGCCAGCTGGTTGTAGGCGCCTCATACAACAGCGATGGCCAGCTGGTTGTAGGCGCCTCATACAACAGCAATGGCCAGCTGGTTGTAGGCGCCTCATACAACAGCGATGGCCAGCTGGTTGTAGGCGCCTCATACAACAGCGATGGCCAGCTGATTGTAGGCGCCTCATACAACAGCGATGGCCAGCTAGTTGTAGGCGCTTCATACAACAGCGATGGCCAGCTGGTTGTAGGCGCCTCATACAACAGCGATGGCCAGCTGATTGTAGGCGCCTCATACAACAGCGATGGCCAGCTAGTTGTAGGCGCTTCATACAACAGCGATGGCCAGCTGATTGTAGGCGCCTCATACAACAGCGATGGCCAGCTGGTTGTAGGCGCCTCATACAACAGCGATTGCCAGCTGGTTGTAGGCGCCTCATACAACAGCGATGGCCAGCTGGTTGTAGGCGCCTCATACAACAGCAATGGCCAGCTGGTTGTAGGCGCCTCATACAACAGCAATGGCCAGCTGGTTGTAGGCGCCTCATACAAGAGCGATGGCCAGCTGGTTGTAGGCGCCTCATACAACAGCGATTGCCAGCTGGTTGTAGGCGCCTCATACAACAGCGATGGCCAGCTGGTTGTAGGCGCCTCATACAACAGCAATGGCCAGCTGGTTGTAGGCGCCTCATACAACAGCGATGACCAGCTGGTTGTAGGCGCCTCATACAACAGCGATGGCCAGCTGATTGTAGGCGCCTCATACAACAGCGATTGCCAGCTTGTTGTAGGCGCCTCATACAACAGCGATGGCCAGCTGGTTGTAGGCGCCTCATACAACAGCAATGGCCAGCTGGTTGTAGGCGCCTCATACAACAGCGATGGCCAGCTGGTTGTAGGCGCCTCATACAACAGCGATGGCCAGCTGATTGTAGGCGCATCATACAACAGCGATTGCCAGCTGGTTGTAGGCGCCTCATACAACAGCGATGGCCAGCTGGTTGTAGGCGCCTCATACAACAGCGATGGCCAGCTGGTTGTAGGCGCCTCATACAACAGCGATGGCCAGCTGGTTGTAGGCGCCTCATACAAGAGCGATGGCCAGCTGGTTGTAGGCGCTTCATACAACAGCAATGGCCAGCTGGTTGTATGCGCCTCATACAACAGCAATGGCCAGCTGGTTGTATGCGCCTCATACAACAGCAATGGCCAGCTAGTTGTAGGCGCCTCATACAACAGCGATGGCCAGCTGATTGTAGGCGCCTCATACAACAGCGATGGCCAGCTGGTTGTAGGCGCCTCATACAACAGCGATGGCCAGCTGGTTGTAGGCGCTTCATACAACAGCAATGGCCAGCTAGTTGTAGGCGCTTCTTACAACAGCGATGGCCAGCTGATTGTAGGCGCCTCATAAAACAGCGATGGCCAGCTGGTTGTAGGCGCCTCATACAACAGCAATGGCCAGCTGGTTGTAGGCGCCTCATACAACAGCGATGGCCAGCTGGTTGTAGGCGCCTCATACAACAGCGATGGCCAGCTGATTGTAGGCGCCTCATACAACAGCGATGGCCAGCTAGTTGTAGGCGCTTCATACAACAGCGATGGCCAGCTGGTTGTAGGCGCCTCATACAACAGCGATGGCCAGCTGATTGTAGGCGCCTCATACAACAGCGATGGCCAGCTAGTTGTAGGCGCTTCATACAACAGCGATGGCCAGCTGATTGTAGGCGCCTCATACAACAGCGATGGCCAGCTGGTTGTAGGCGCCTCATACAACAGCGATTGCCAGCTGGTTGTAGGCGCCTCATACAACAGCGATGGCCAGCTGGTTGTAGGCGCCTCATACAACAGCAATGGCCAGCTGGTTGTAGGCGCCTCATACAACAGCGATGGCCAGCTGGTTGTAGGCGCCTCATACAAGAGCGATGGCCAGCTGGTTGTAGGCGCCTCATACAACAGCGATTGCCAGCTGGTTGTAGGCGCCTCATACAACAGCGATGGCCAGCTGGTTGTAGGCGCCTCATACAACAGCAATGGCCAGCTGGTTGTAGGCGCCTCATACAACACCGATGACCAGCTGGTTGTAGGCGCCTCATACAACAGCGATGGCCAGCTGATTGTAGGCGCCTCATACAACAGCGATTGCCAGCTTGTTGTAGGCGCCTCATACAACAGCGATGGCCAGCTGGTTGTAGGCGCCTCATACAACAGCGATGGCCAGCTGGTTGTAGGCGCCTCATACAACAACGATGGCCAGCTGGTTGTAGGCGCTTCATACAACAGCGATGGCCAGCTGGTTGTATGCGCCTCATACAACAGCGATGGCCAGCTGATTGTAGGCGCCTCATACAACAGCGATGGCCAGCTGGTTGTAGGCGCCTCATACAACAGCGATGGCCAGCTGATTGTAGGCGCCTCATACAACAGCGATGGCCAGCTGGTTGTAGGCGCTTCATACAACAGCAATGGCCAGCTGGTTGTAGGCGCCTCATAAAACAGCGATGGCCAGCTGGTTGTAGGCACCTCATACAACAGCGATTGCCAGCTGGTTGTAGGCGCCTCATACAACAGCGATGGCCAGCTGGTTGTAGGCGCCTCATACAACAGCAATGGCCAGCTGGTTGTAGGCGCCTCATACAACAGCGATGGCCAGCTGGTTGTAGGCGCCTCATACAACAGCGATGGCCAGCTGGTTGTAGGCGCCTCATACAACAGCGATGGCCAGCTGGTTGTAGGCGCCTCATACAACAGCGATGGCCAGCTGGTTGTAGGCGCCTCATACAACAGCGATGGCCAGCTGATTGTAGGCGCCTCATACAACAGCGATGGCCAGCTGGTTGTAGGCGCCTCATACAACAGCGATGGCCAGCTGGTTGTAGGCGCCTCATACAACAGCGATGGCCAGCTGGTTGTAGGCGCCTCATACAACAGCGATTGCCAACTGGTTGTAGGCGCCTCATACAACAGCGATGGCCAGCTGGTTGTAGGCGCCTCATACAACAGCAATGGCCAGCTGGTTGTAGGCGCCTCATACAACAGCGATGGCCAGCTGGTTGTAGGCGCCTCATACAAGAGCGATGGCCAGCTGGTTGTAGGCGCCTCATACAACAGCGATTGCCAGCTGGTTGTAGGCGCCTCATACAACAGCGATGGCCAGCTGGTTGTAGGCGCCTCATACAACAGCGATGGCCAGCTGGTTGTAGGCGCCTCATACAACAGCGATGGCCAGCTGGTTGTAGGCGCCTCATACAACAGCGATGGCCAGCTGGTTGTAGGCGCCTCATACAACAACGATGGCCAGCTGGTTGTAGGCGCTTCATACAACAGCGATGGCCAGCTGGTTGTAGGCGCCTCATACAACAGCGATGGCCAGCTGGTTGTAGGCGCCTCATACAACAGCGATGGCCAGCTGGTTGTAGGCGCCTCATACAACAGCGATGGCCAGCTGGTTGTATGCGCCTCATACAACAGCGATGGCCAGCTGGTTGTAGCCGCCTCATACAACAGCGATGGCCAGTTGATTGTATGCGCCTCATACAACAGCAATGGCCAGCTGGTTGTAGGCGCGTCATACAACAGCGACGGCCAGCTGGTTGTAGGCGCCTCATACAACAGCGACGGCCAGCTGGTTGTAGGCGCCTCATACAACAGCGATGGCCAGCTGGTTGTAGGCGCCTCATACAACAGCGATGGCCAGCTGGTTGTAGGCGCCTCATACAAGAGCGATGGCCAGCTGGTTGTAGGCGCTTCATACAACAGCAATGGCCAGCTGGTTGTATGCGCCTCATACAACAGCAATGGCCAGCTAGTTGTAGGCGCCTCATACAACAGCGATGGCCAGCTGATTGTAGGCGCCTCATACAACAGCGATGGCCAGCTGGTTGTAGGCGCCTCATACAACAGCGATGGCCAGCTGGTTGTAGGCGCTTCATACAACAGCAATGGCCAGCTAGTTGTAGGCGCTTCATACAACAGCGATGGCCAGCTGATTGTAGGCGCCTCATAAAACAGCAATGGCCAGCTGGTTGTAGGCGCCTCATACAACAGCAATGGCCAGCTGGTTGTAGGCGCCTCATACAACAGCGATGGCCAGCTGGTTGTAGGCGCCTCATACAACAGCGATGGCCAGCTGGTTGTAGGCGCTTCATACAACAGCGATGGCCAGCTGGTTGTAGGCGCCTCATAAAACAGCAATGGCCAGCTGGTTGTAGGCGCCTCATACAACAGCAATGGCCAGCTGGTTGTAGGCGCCTCATACAACAGCAATGGCCAGCTGGTTGTAGGCGCCTCATACAACAGCGATGGCCAGTTGGTTGTAGGCGCCTCATACAACAGCGATGGCCAGCTGATTTTAGGCGCCTCATACAACAGCGATGGCCAGCTGGTTGTAGGCGCCTCATACAACAGCGATGGCCAGCTGGTTGTAGGCGCCTCATACAACAGCGATGGCCAGCTGGTTGTAGGCGCCTCATACAACAGCGATGGCCAGCTGGTTGTAGGCGCTTCATACAACAGCGATGGCCAGCTGGTTGTATGCGCCTCATACAACAGCGATGGCCAGCTGGTTGTAGCCGCCTCATACAACAGCGATGGCCAGTTGATTGTATGCGCCTCATACAACAGCAATGGCCAGCTGGTTGTAGGCGCGTCATACAACAGCGACGGCCAGCTGGTTGTAGGCGCCTCATACAACAGCGACGGCCAGCTGGTTGTAGGCGCCTCATACAACAGCGATGGCCAGCTGGTTGTAGGCGCCTCATACAACAGCGATGGCCAGCTGGTTGTAGGCGCCTCATACAAGAGCGATGGCCAGCTGGTTGTAGGCGCTTCATACAACAGCAATGGCCAGCTGGTTGTATGCGCCTCATACAACAGCAATGGCCAGCTAGTTGTAGGCGCCTCATACAACAGCGATGGCCAGCTGATTGTAGGCGCCTCATACAACAGCGATGGCCAGCTGGTTGTAGGCGCCTCATACAACAGCGATGGCCAGCTGGGTGTAGGCGCTTCATACAACAGCAATGGCCAGCTAGTTGTAGGCGCTTCATACAACAGCGATGGCCAGCTGATTGTAGGCGCCTCATAAAACAGCAATGGCCAGCTGGTTGTAGGCGCCTCATACAACAGCAATGGCCAGCTGGTTGTAGGCGCCTCATAAAACAGCAATGGCCAGCTGGTTGTAGGCGCCTCATACAACAGCGATGGCCAGTTGGTTGTAGGCGCCTCATACAACAGCAATGGCCAGCTGGTTGTAGGCGCCTCATACAACAGCGATGGCCAGCTGGTTGTAGGCGCCTCATACAACAGCAATGGCCAGCTGGTTGTAGGCGCCTCATACAACAGCAATGGCCAGCTGGTTGTAGCCGCCTCATACAACAGCAATGGCCAGCTGGTTGTAGGCGCCTCATACAACAGCGATGGCCAGCTGGTTGTAGGCGCCTCATACTGCAGCAATGGCCAGCTGGTTGTAGGCGCCTCATACAACACCGATGGCCAGCTGGTTGTAGGCGCCTCATACAACAGCAATGGCCAGCTGGTTGTAGGCGCTTCATACAACAGCGATGGCCAGCTGGTTGTAGGCGCCTCATACAACAGCGATGGCCAGCTGATTGTAGGCGACTCATACAACAGCGATGGCCAGCTAGTTGTAGGCGCTTCATACAACACCGATGGCCAGCTGGTTGTAGGCGCCTCATACAACAGCGATGGCCAGCTGATTGTAGGCGCCTCATACAACAGCGATGGCCAGCTAGTTGTAGGCGCCTCATACAACAGCGATGGCCAGCTGATTGTAGGCGCCTCATACAACAGCGATGGCCAGCTGGTTGTAGGCGCCTCATACAACAGCGATGGCCAGCTGGTTGTAGGCGCCTCATACAACAGCGATGGCCAGCTTGTTGTAGGCACCTCATACAACAGCGATGGCCAGCTGATTGTAGGCGCCTCATACAACAGCGATGGCCAGCTGGTTGTAGGCGCCTCATACAACAGCGATTGCCAGCTGGTTGTAGGCGCCTCATACAACAGCGATGGCCAGCTGGATGTAGGCGCCTCATACAACAGCGATGGCCAGCTAGTTGTAGGCGCTTCATACAACAGCGATGGCCAGCTGGTTGTAGGCGCCTCATACAACAGCGATTGCCAGCTGATTGTAGGCGCCTCATACAACAGCGATGGCCAGCTAGTTGTAGGCGCTTCATACAACAGCGATGGCCAGCTGATTGTAGGCGCCTCATACAACAGCGATGGCCAGCTGGTTGTAGGCGCCTCATACAACAGCGATTGCCAGCTGGTTGTAGGCGCCTCATACAACAGCGATTGCCAGCTGGTTGTAGGCGCCTCATACAACAGCGATGGCCAGCTGCTTGTAGGCGCCTCATACAACAGCAATGGCCAGCTGGTTGTAGGCGCCTCATACAACAGCGATGGCCAGCTGGTTGTAGGCGCCTCATACAACAGCGATGGCCAGCTGGTTGTAGGCGCTTCATACAACAGCAATGGCCAGCTGGTTGTATGCGCCTCATACAACAGCAATGGCCAGCTAGTTGTAGGCGCTTCATACAACAGCGATGGCCAGCTGATTGTAGGCGCCTCATACAACAGCAATGTCCAGCTGGTTGTAGGCGCCTCATACAACAGCGATGGCCAGCTGGTTGTAGGCGCCTCATACAACAGCGATGGCCAGCTGGGTGTAGGCGCTTCATACAACAGCAATGGCCAGCTAGTTGTAGGCGCTTCATACAACAGCGATGGCCAGCTGATTGTAGGCGCCTCATAAAACAGCAATGGCCAGCTGGTTGTAGGCGCCTCATACAACAGCAATGGCCAGCTGGTTGTAGGCGCCTCATAAAACAGCAATGGCCAGCTGGTTGTAGGCGCCTCATACAACAGCGATGGCCAGTTGGTTGTAGGCGCCTCATACAACAGCAATGGCCAGCTGGTTGTAGGCGCCTCATACAACAGCAATGGCCAGCTGGTTGTAGGCGCCTCATACAACAGCGATGGCCAGCTGGTTGTAGGCGCCTCATACTGCAGCAATGGCCAGCTGGTTGTAGGCGCCTCATACAACACCGATGGCCAGCTGGTTGTAGGCGCCTCATACAACAGCAATGGCCAGCTGGTTGTAGGCGCTTCATACAACAGCGATGGCCAGCTGGTTGTAGGCGCCTCATACAACAGCGATGGCCAGCTGATTGTAGGCGACTCATACAACAGCGATGGCCAGCTAGTTGTAGGCGCTTCATACAACACCGATGGCCAGCTGGTTGTAGGCGCCTCATACAACAGCGATGGCCAGCTGATTGTAGGCGCCTCATACAACAGCGATGGCCAGCTAGTTGTAGGCGCTTCATACAACAGCGATGGCCAGCTGATTGTAGGCGCCTCATACAACAGCGATGGCCAGCTGGTTGTAGGCGCCTCATACAACAGCGATGGCCAGCTGGTTGTAGGCGCCTCATACAACAGCGATGGCCAGCTTGTTGTAGGCACCTCATACAACAGCGATGGCCAGCTGATTGTAGGCGCCTCATACAACAGCGATGGCCAGCTGGTTGTAGGCGCCTCATACAACAGCGATTGCCAGCTGGTTGTAGGCGCCTCATACAACAGCGATGGCCAGCTGGATGTAGGCGCCTCATACAACAGCGATGGCCAGCTAGTTGTAGGCGCTTCATACAACAGCGATGGCCAGCTGGTTGTAGGCGCCTCATACAACAGCGATTGCCAGCTGATTGTAGGCGCCTCATACAACAGCGATGGCCAGCTAGTTGTAGGCGCTTCATACAACAGCGATGGCCAGCTGATTGTAGGCGCCTCATACAACAGCGATGGCCAGCTGGTTGTAGGCGCCTCATACAACAGCGATTGCCAGCTGGTTGTAGGCGCCTCATACAACAGCGATTGCCAGCTGGTTGTAGGCGCCTCATACAACAGCGATGGCCAGCTGCTTGTAGGCGCCTCATACAACAGCAATGGCCAGCTGGTTGTAGGCGCCTCATACAACAGCGATGGCCAGCTGGTTGTAGGCGCCTCATACAACAGCGATGGCCAGCTGGTTGTAGGCGCTTCATACAACAGCAATGGCCAGCTGGTTGTATGCGCCTCATACAACAGCAATGGCCAGCTAGTTGTAGGCGCTTCATACAACAGCGATGGCCAGCTGATTGTAGGCGCCTCATACAACAGCAATGTCCAGCTGGTTGTAGGCGCCTCATACAACAGCGATGGCCAGCTAGTTGTAGGCGCTTCATACAACAGCGATGGCCAGCTGATTGTAGGCGCCTCATAAAACAGCAATGGCCAGCTGGTTGTAGGCGCCTCATAAAACAGCAATGGCCAGCTGGTTGTAGGCGCCTCATACAACAGCAATGGCCAGCTGGTTGTAGGCGCCTCATACAACAGCAATGGCCAGCTGGTTGTAGCCGCCTCATACAACAGCAATGGCCAGCTGGTTGTAGGCGCATCATACAACAGCGATGGCCAGCTGGTTGTAGGCGCCTCATACTGCAGCAATGGCCAGCTGGTTGTAGGCGCCTCATACAACACCGATGGCCAGCTGGTTGTAGGCGCCTCATACAACAGCAATGGCCAGCTGGTTGTAGGCGCTTCATACAACAGCGATGGCCAGCTGGTTGTAGGCGCCTCATACAACAGCGATGGCCAGCTGATTGTAGGCGCCTCATACAACAGCGATGGCCAGCTAGTTGTAGGCGCTTCATACAACAGCGATGGCCAGCTGGTTGTAGGCGCCTCATACAACAGCGATGGCCAGCTGATTGTAGGCGCCTCATACAACAGCGATGGCCAGCTAGTTGTAGGCGCTTCATACAACAGCGATGGCCAGCTGATTGTAGGCGCCTCATACAACAGCGATGGCCAGCTGGTTGTAGGCGCCTCATACAACAGCGATGGCCAGCTGGTTGTAGGCGCCTCATACAACAGCGATGGCCAGCTGGTTGTAGGCACCTCATACAACAGCGATGGCCAGCTGATTGTAGGCGCCTCATACAACAGCGATGGCCAGCTGGTTGTAGGCGCCTCATACAACAGCGATGGCCAGTTGGTTGTAGGCGCCTCATACAACAGCGATGGCCAGCTGGTTGTAGGCGCCTCATACAACAGCAATGGCCAGCTGGTTGTAGGCGCCTCATACAACAGCAATGGCCAGCTGGTTGTAGGCGCCTCATACAACAGCGATGGCCAGCTGGTTGTAGGCGCCTCATACAACAGCGATGGCCAGCTGGTTGTAGGCGCTTCATACAACAGCAATGGCCAGCTGGTTGTATGCGCCTCATACAACAGCAATGGCCAGCTAGTTGTAGGCGCTTCATACAACAGCGATGGCCAGCTGATTGTAGGCGCCTCATACAACAGCAATGTCCAGCTGGTTGTTGGCGCCTCATACAACAGCGATGGCCAGCTGATTGTAGGCGCCTCATACAACAGCAATGGCCAGCTAGTTGTAGGCGCTTCATACAACAGCGATGGCCAGCTGATTGTAGGCGCCTCATAAAACAGCAATGGCCAGCTGGTTGTAGGCGCCTCATACAACAGCAATGGCCAGCTGGTTGTAGCCGCCTCATACAACAGCAATGGCCAGCTGGTTGTAGGCGCATCATACAACAGCGATGGCCAGCTGGTTGTAGGCGCCTCATACTGCAGCAATGGCCAGCTGGTTGTAGGCGCCTCATACAACACCGATGGCCAGCTGGTTGTAGGCGCCTCATACAACAGCAATGGCCAGCTGGTTGTAGGCGCCTCATACAACAGCGATGGCCAGCTGGTTGTAGGCGCCTCATACAACAGCGATGGCCAGCTGATTGTAGGCGCCTCATACAACAGCGATGGCCAGCTAGTTGTAGGCGCTTCATACAACAGCGATGGCCAGCTGGTTGTAGGCGCCTCATACAACAGCGATGGCCAGCTGATTGTAGGCGCCTCATACAACAGCGATGGCCAGCTAGTTGTAGGCGCTTCATACAACAGCGATGGCCAGCTGATTGTAGGCGCCTCATACAACAGCGATGGCCAGCTGGTTGTAGGCGCCTCATACAACAGCGATGGCCAGCTGGTTGTAGACGCCTCATACAACAGCGATGGCCAGCTGGTTGTAGGCACCTCATACAACAGCGATGGCCAGCTGATTGTAGGCGCCTCATACAACAGCGATGGCCAGCTGGTTATAGGCGCCTCATACAACAGCGATGGCCAGCTGGTTGTAGGCGCCTCATACAACAGCGATGGCCAGCTGGTTGTAGGCGCCTCATACAACAGCAATGGCCAGCTGGTTGTAGGCGCCTCATACAACAGCGATGGCCAGCTGGTTGTAGGCGCCTCATACAACAGCGATGGCCAGCTGATTGTAGGCGCCTCATACAACAGCGATGGCCAGCTAGTTGTAGGCGCTTCATACAACAGCGATGGCCAGCTGGTTGTAGGCGCCTCATACAACAGCGATGGCCAGCTGATTGTAGGCGCCTCATACAACAGCGATGGCCAGCTAGTTGTAGGCGCTTCATACAACAGCGATGGCCAGCTGATTGTAGGCGCCTCATACAACAGCGATGGCCAGCTAGTTGTAGGCGCTTCATACAACAGCGATGGCCAGCTGATTGTAGGCGCCTCATACAACAGCGATGGCCAGCTGGTTGTAGGCGCCTCATACAACAGCGATGGCCAGCTGGTTGTAGGCGCCTCATACAACAGCGATGGCCAGCTTGTTGTAGGCACCTCATACAACAGCGATGGCCAGCTGATTGTAGGCGCCTCATACAACAGCGATGGCCAGCTGGTTGTAGGCGCCTCATACAACAGCGATTGCCAGCTGGTTGTAGGCGCCTCATACAACAGCGATGGCCAGCTGGATGTAGGCGCCTCATACAACAGCGATGGCCAGCTAGTTGTAGGCGCTTCATACAACAGCGATGGCCAGCTGGTTGTAGGCGCCTCATACAACAGCGATTGCCAGCTGATTGTAGGCGCCTCATACAACAGCGATGGCCAGCTAGTTGTAGGCGCTTCATACAACAGCGATGGCCAGCTGATTGTAGGCGCCTCATACAACAGCGATGGCCAGCTGGTTGTAGGCGCCTCATACAACAGCGATTGCCAGCTGGTTGTAGGCGCCTCATACAACAGCGATGGCCAGCTGGTTGTAGGCGCCTCATACAACAGCAATGGCCAGCTGGTTGTAGGCGCCTCATACAACAGCGATGGCCAGCTGGTTGTAGGCGCCTCATACAACAGCGATGGCCAGCTGATTGTAGGCGCCTCATACAACAGCGATGGCCAGCTAGTTGTAGGCGCTTCATACAACAGCGATGGCCAGCTGGTTGTAGGCGCCTCATACAACAGCGATGGCCAGCTGATTGTAGGCGCCTCATACAACAGCGATGGCCAGCTAGTTGTAGGCGCTTCATACAACAGCGATGGCCAGCTGATTGTAGGCGCCTCATACAACAGCGATGGCCAGCTGGTTGTAGGCGCCTCATACAACAGCGATTGCCAGCTGGTTGTAGGCGCCTCATACAACAGCGATGGCCAGCTGGTTGTAGGCGCCTCATACAACAGCAATGGCCAGCTGGTTGTAGGCGCCTCATACAACAGCAATGGCCAGCTGGTTGTAGGCGCCTCATACAAGAGCGATGGCCAGCTGGTTGTAGGCGCCTCATACAACAGCGATTGCCAGCTGGTTGTAGGCGCCTCATACAACAGCGATGGCCAGCTGGTTGTAGGCGCCTCATACAACAGCAATGGCCAGCTGGTTGTAGGCGCCTCATACAACAGCGATGACCAGCTGGTTGTAGGCGCCTCATACAACAGCGATGGCCAGCTGATTGTAGGCGCCTCATACAACAGCGATTGCCAGCTTGTTGTAGGCGCCTCATACAACAGCGATGGCCAGCTGGTTGTAGGCGCCTCATACAACAGCAATGGCCAGCTGGTTGTAGGCGCCTCATACAACAGCGATGGCCAGCTGGTTGTAGGCGCCTCATACAACAGCGATGGCCAGCTGATTGTAGGCGCATCATACAACAGCGATTGCCAGCTGGTTGTAGGCGCCTCATACAACAGCGATGGCCAGCTGGTTGTAGGCGCCTCATACAACAGCGATGGCCAGCTGGTTGTAGGCGCCTCATACAACAGCGATGGCCAGCTGGTTGTAGGCGCCTCATACAAGAGCGATGGCCAGCTGGTTGTAGGCGCTTCATACAACAGCAATGGCCAGCTGGTTGTATGCGCCTCATACAACAGCAATGGCCAGCTGGTTGTATGCGCCTCATACAACAGCAATGGCCAGCTAGTTGTAGGCGCCTCATACAACAGCGATGGCCAGCTGATTGTAGGCGCCTCATACAACAGCGATGGCCAGCTGGTTGTAGGCGCCTCATACAACAGCGATGGCCAGCTGGTTGTAGGCGCTTCATACAACAGCAATGGCCAGCTAGTTGTAGGCGCTTCTTACAACAGCGATGGCCAGCTGATTGTAGGCGCCTCATAAAACAGCGATGGCCAGCTGGTTGTAGGCGCCTCATACAACAGCAATGGCCAGCTGGTTGTAGGCGCCTCATACAACAGCGATGGCCAGCTGGTTGTAGGCGCCTCATACAACAGCGATGGCCAGCTGATTGTAGGCGCCTCATACAACAGCGATGGCCAGCTAGTTGTAGGCGCTTCATACAACAGCGATGGCCAGCTGGTTGTAGGCGCCTCATACAACAGCGATGGCCAGCTGATTGTAGGCGCCTCATACAACAGCGATGGCCAGCTAGTTGTAGGCGCTTCATACAACAGCGATGGCCAGCTGATTGTAGGCGCCTCATACAACAGCGATGGCCAGCTGGTTGTAGGCGCCTCATACAACAGCGATTGCCAGCTGGTTGTAGGCGCCTCATACAACAGCGATGGCCAGCTGGTTGTAGGCGCCTCATACAACAGCAATGGCCAGCTGGTTGTAGGCGCCTCATACAACAGCGATGGCCAGCTGGTTGTAGGCGCCTCATACAAGAGCGATGGCCAGCTGGTTGTAGGCGCCTCATACAACAGCGATTGCCAGCTGGTTGTAGGCGCCTCATACAACAGCGATGGCCAGCTGGTTGTAGGCGCCTCATACAACAGCAATGGCCAGCTGGTTGTAGGCGCCTCATACAACACCGATGACCAGCTGGTTGTAGGCGCCTCATACAACAGCGATGGCCAGCTGATTGTAGGCGCCTCATACAACAGCGATTGCCAGCTTGTTGTAGGCGCCTCATACAACAGCGATGGCCAGCTGGTTGTAGGCGCCTCATACAACAGCGATGGCCAGCTGGTTGTAGGCGCCTCATACAACAACGATGGCCAGCTGGTTGTAGGCGCTTCATACAACAGCGATGGCCAGCTGGTTGTATGCGCCTCATACAACAGCGATGGCCAGCTGATTGTAGGCGCCTCATACAACAGCGATGGCCAGCTGGTTGTAGGCGCCTCATACAACAGCGATGGCCAGCTGATTGTAGGCGCCTCATACAACAGCGATGGCCAGCTGGTTGTAGGCGCTTCATACAACAGCAATGGCCAGCTGGTTGTAGGCGCCTCATAAAACAGCGATGGCCAGCTGGTTGTAGGCACCTCATACAACAGCGATTGCCAGCTGGTTGTAGGCGCCTCATACAACAGCGATGGCCAGCTGGTTGTAGGCGCCTCATACAACAGCAATGGCCAGCTGGTTGTAGGCGCCTCATACAACAGCGATGGCCAGCTGGTTGTAGGCGCCTCATACAACAGCGATGGCCAGCTGGTTGTAGGCGCCTCATACAACAGCGATGGCCAGCTGGTTGTAGGCGCCTCATACAACAGCGATGGCCAGCTGGTTGTAGGCGCCTCATACAACAGCGATGGCCAGCTGATTGTAGGCGCCTCATACAACAGCGATGGCCAGCTGGTTGTAGGCGCCTCATACAACAGCGATGGCCAGCTGGTTGTAGGCGCCTCATACAACAGCGATGGCCAGCTGGTTGTAGGCGCCTCATACAACAGCGATTGCCAACTGGTTGTAGGCGCCTCATACAACAGCGATGGCCAGCTGGTTGTAGGCGCCTCATACAACAGCAATGGCCAGCTGGTTGTAGGCGCCTCATACAACAGCGATGGCCAGCTGGTTGTAGGCGCCTCATACAAGAGCGATGGCCAGCTGGTTGTAGGCGCCTCATACAACAGCGATTGCCAGCTGGTTGTAGGCGCCTCATACAACAGCGATGGCCAGCTGGTTGTAGGCGCCTCATACAACAGCGATGGCCAGCTGGTTGTAGGCGCCTCATACAACAGCGATGGCCAGCTGGTTGTAGGCGCCTCATACAACAGCGATGGCCAGCTGGTTGTAGGCGCCTCATACAACAACGATGGCCAGCTGGTTGTAGGCGCTTCATACAACAGCGATGGCCAGCTGGTTGTATGCGCCTCATACAACAGCGATGGCCAGCTGATTGTAGGCGCCTCATACAACAGCGATGGCCAGCTGGTTGTAGGCGCTTCATACAACAGCAATGGCCAGCTGGTTGTAGGCGCCTCATAAAACAGCGATGGCCAGCTGGTTGTAGGCACCTCATACAACAGCGATTGCCAGCTGGTTGTAGGCGCCTCATACAACAGCGATGGCCAGCTGGTTGTAGGCGCCTCATACAACAGCAATGGCCAGCTGGTTGTAGGCGCCTCATACAACAGCGATGGCCAGCTGGTTGTAGGCGCCTCATACAACAGCGATGGCCAGCTGGTTGTAGGCGCCTCATACAACAGCGATGGCCAGCTGGTTGTAGGCGCCTCATACAACAGCGATGGCCAGCTGGTTGTAGGCGCCTCATACAACAGCGATGGCCAGCTGATTGTAGGCGCCTCATACAACAGCGATGGCCAGCTGGTTGTAGGCGCCTCATACAACAGCGATGGCCAGCTGGTTGTAGGCGCCTCATACAACAGCGATGGCCAGCTGGTTGTAGGCGCTTCATACAACAGCGATGGCCAGCTGGTTGTATGCGCCTCATACAACAGCGATGACCAGCTGGTTGTAGCCGCCTCATACAACAGCGATGGCCAGTTGATTGTATGCGCCTCATACAACAGCAATGGCCAGCTGGTTGTAGGCGCGTCATACAACAGCGATGGCCAGCTGGTTGTAGGCGCCTCATACAACAGCAATGGCCAGCTGGTTGTAGACGCCTCATACAACAGCAATGGCCAGCTGGTTGTAGCCGCCTCATAAAACAGCGATGGCCAGCTGGTTGTAGCCGCCTCATACTGCAGCAATGGCCAGCTGGTTGTAGGCGCCTCATACAACACCGATGGCCAGCTGGTTGTAGGCGCCTCATACAACAGCGATGGCCAGTTGGTTGTAGGCGCCTCATACAACAGCGATGGCCAGCTGGTTGTAGGCGCCTCATACAACAGCAATGGCCAGCTGGTTGTAGGCGCCTCATACAACAGCGATGGCCAGCTGGTTGTAGGCGCTTCATACAACAGCGATGGCCAGCTGGTTGTATGCGCCTCATACAACAGCGATGGCCAGCTGGTTGTAGCCGCCTCATACAACAGCGATGGCCAGTTGATTGTATGCGCCTCATACAACAGCAATGGCCAGCTGGTTGTAGGCGCGTCATACAACAGCGATGGCCAGCTGGTTGTAGGCGCCTCATACAACAGCAATGGCCAGCTGGTTGTAGACGCCTCATACAACAGCAATGGCCAGCTGGTTGTAGCCGCCTCATACAACAGCGATGGCCAGCTGGTTGTAGGCGCCTCATACAACAGCGATGGCCAGCTGGTTGTAGGCGCTTCATACAACAGCGATGGCCAGCTGATTGTAGGCGCCTCATACAACAGCGATGGCCAGCTGGTTGTAGGCGCCTCATACAACAGCGATGGCCAGCTGGTTGTAGGCGCCTCATACAACAGCGATGGCCAGCTGGTTGTAGGCGCTTCATACAACAGCGATGGCCAGCTGGTTGTATGCGCCTCATACAACAGCGATGGCCAGCTGGTTGTAGCCGCCTCATACAACAGCGATGGCCAGTTGATTGTATGCGCCTCATACAACAGCAATGGCCAGCTGGTTGTAGGCGCGTCATACAACAGCGATGGCCAGCTGGTTGTAGGCGCCTCATACAACAGCAATGGCCAGCTGGTTGTAGACGCCTCATACAACAGCAATGGCCAGCTGGTTGTAGCCGCCTCATACAACAGCGATGGCCAGCTGGTTGTAGCCGCCTCATACTGCAGCAATGGCCAGCTGGTTGTAGGCGCCTCATACAACACCGATGGCCAGCTGGTTGTAGGCGCCTCATACAACAGCAATGGCCAGCTGGTTGTAGGCGCGTCATACAACAGCGATGGCCAGCTGGTTGTAGGCGCCTCATACAACAGCAATGGCCAGCTGGTTGTAGACGCCTCATACAACAGCAATGGCCAGCTGGTTGTAGCCGCCTCATACAACAGCGATGGCCAGCTGGTTGTAGGCGCCTCATACAACAGCGATGGCCAGCTGGTTGTAGGCGCCTCATACAACAGCGATGGCCAGCTGATTGTAGGCGCCTCATACAACAGCGATGGCCAGCTGGTTGTAGGCGCCTCATACAACAGCGATGGCCAGCTGGTTGTAGGCGCCTCATACAACAGCGATGGCCAGCTGGTTGTAGGCGCTTCATACAACAGCGATGGCCAGCTGGTTGTATGCGCCTCATACAACAGCGATGGCCAGCTGGTTGTAGCCGCCTCATACAACAGCGATGGCCAGTTGATTGTATGCGCCTCATACAACAGCAATGGCCAGCTGGTTGTAGGCGCGTCATACAACAGCGATGGCCAGCTGGTTGTAGGCGCCTCATACAACAGCAATGGCCAGCTGGTTGTAGACGCCTCATACAACAGCAATGGCCAGCTGGTTGTATGCGCCTCATACAACAGTGATGGCCAGCTGGTTGTAGCCGCCTCATACTGCAGCAATGGCCAGCTGGTTGTAGGCGCCTCATACAACACCGATGGCCAGCTGGTTGTAGGCGCCTCATACAACAGCAATGGCCAGCTGGTTGTAGCCGCCTCATAAAACAGCGATGGCCAGCTGGTTGTAGCCGCCTCATACTGCAGCAATGGCCAGCTGGTTGTAGGCGCCTCATACAACACCGATGGCCAGCTGGTTGTAGGCGCCTCATACAACAGCGATGGCCAGTTGGTTGTAGGCGCCTCATACAACAGCGATGGCCAGCTGGTTGTAGGCGCCTCATACAACAGCAATGGCCAGCTGGTTGTAGGCGCCTCATACAACAGCGATGGCCAGCTGGTTGTAGGCGCTTCATACAACAGCGATGGCCAGCTGGTTGTATGCGCCTCATACAACAGCGATGGCCAGCTGGTTGTAGCCGCCTCATACAACAGCGATGGCCAGTTGATTGTATGCGCCTCATACAACAGCAATGGCCAGCTGGTTGTAGGCGCGTCATACAACAGCGATGGCCAGCTGGTTGTAGGCGCCTCATACAACAGCAATGGCCAGCTGGTTGTAGACGCCTCATACAACAGCAATGGCCAGCTGGTTGTAGCCGCCTCATACAACAGCGATGGCCAGCTGGTTGTAGGCGCCTCATACAACAGCGATGGCCAGCTGGTTGTAGGCGCTTCATACAACAGCGATGGCCAGCTGATTGTAGGCGCCTCATACAACAGCGATGGCCAGCTGGTTGTAGGCGCCTCATACAACAGCGATGGCCAGCTGGTTGTAGGCGCCTCATACAACAGCGATGGCCAGCTGGTTGTAGGCGCTTCATACAACAGCGATGGCCAGCTGGTTGTATGCGCCTCATACAACAGCGATGGCCAGCTGGTTGTAGGCGCCTCATACAACAGCAATGGCCAGCTGGTTGTAGACGCCTCATACAACAGCAATGGCCAGCTGGTTGTAGCCGCCTCATACAACAGCGATGGCCAGCTGGTTGTAGCCGCCTCATACTGCAGCAATGGCCAGCTGGTTGTAGGCGCCTCATACAACACCGATGGCCAGCTGGTTGTAGGCGCCTCATACAACAGCAATGGCCAGCTGGTTGTAGGCGCGTCATACAACAGCGATGGCCAGCTGGTTGTAGGCGCCTCATACAACAGCAATGGCCAGCTGGTTGTAGACGCCTCATACAACAGCAATGGCCAGCTGGTTGTAGCCGCCTCATACAACAGCGATGGCCAGCTGGTTGTAGGCGCCTCATACAACAGCGATGGCCAGCTGGTTGTAGGCGCCTCATACAACAGCGATGGCCAGCTGATTGTAGGCGCCTCATACAACAGCGATGGCCAGCTGGTTGTAGGCGCCTCATACAACATCGATGGCCAGCTGGTTGTAGGCGCCTCATACAACAGCGATGGCCAGCTGGTTGTAGGCGCTTCATACAACAGCGATGGCCAGCTGGTTGTATGCGCCTCATACAACAGCGATGGCCAGCTGGTTGTAGCCGCCTCATACAACAGCGATGGCCAGTTGATTGTATGCGCCTCATACAACAGCAATGGCCAGCTGGTTGTAGGCGCGTCATACAACAGCGATGGCCAGCTGGTTGTAGGCGCCTCATACAACAGCAATGGCCAGCTGGTTGTAGACGCCTCATACAACAGCAATGGCCAGCTGGTTGTATGCGCCTCATACAACAGTGATGGCCAGCTGGTTGTAGCCGCCTCATACTGCAGCAATGGCCAGCTGGTTGTAGGCGCCTCATACAACACCGATGGCCAGCTGGTTGTAGGCGCCTCATACAACAGCGATGGCCAGTTGGTTGTAGGCGCCTCATACAACAGCGATGGCCAGCTGGTTGTAGGCGCCTCATACAACAGCGATGGCCAGCTGATTGTAGGCGCCTCATACAACAGCGATGGCCAGCTGGTTGTAGGCGCCTCATACAACAGCGATGGCCAGCTGGTTGTAGGCGCTTCATACAACAGCAATGGCCAGCTAGTTGTAGGCGCTTCTTACAACAGCGATGGCCAGCTGATTGTAGGCGCCTCATAAAACAGCGATGGCCAGCTGGTTGTAGGCGCCTCATACAACAGCAATGGCCAGCTGGTTGTAGGCGCCTCATACAACAGCGATGGCCAGCTGGTTGTAGGCGCCTCATACAACAGCGATGGCCAGCTGATTGTAGGCGCCTCATACAACAGCGATGGCCAGCTAGTTGTAGGCGCTTCATACAACAGCGATGGCCAGCTGGTTGTAGGCGCCTCATACAACAGCGATGGCCAGCTGATTGTAGGCGCCTCATACAACAGCGATGGCCAGCTAGTTGTAGGCGCTTCATACAACAGCGATGGCCAGCTGATTGTAGGCGCCTCATACAACAGCGATGGCCAGCTGGTTGTAGGCGCCTCATACAACAGCGATTGCCAGCTGGTTGTAGGCGCCTCATACAACAGCGATGGCCAGCTGGTTGTAGGCGCCTCATACAACAGCAATGGCCAGCTGGTTGTAGGCGCCTCATACAACAGCGATGGCCAGCTGGTTGTAGGCGCCTCATACAAGAGCGATGGCCAGCTGGTTGTAGGCGCCTCATACAACAGCGATTGCCAGCTGGTTGTAGGCGCCTCATACAACAGCGATGGCCAGCTGGTTGTAGGCGCCTCATACAACAGCAATGGCCAGCTGGTTGTAGGCGCCTCATACAACAGCGATGACCAGCTGGTTGTAGGCGCCTCATACAACAGCGATGGCCAGCTTATTGTAGGCGCCTCATACAACAGCGATTGCCAGCTTGTTGTAGGCGCCTCATACAACAGCGATGGCCAGCTGGTTGTAGGCGCCTCATACAACAGCGATGGCCAGCTGGTTGTAGGCGCCTCATACAACAACGATGGCCAGCTGGTTGTAGGCGCTTCATACAACAGCGATGGCCAGCTGGTTGTATGCGCCTCATACAACAGCGATGGCCAGCTGATTGTAGGCGCCTCATACAACAGCGATGGCCAGCTGGTTGTAGGCGCCTCATACAACAGCGATGGCCAGCTGATTGTAGGCGCCTCATACAACAGCGATGGCCAGCTGGTTGTAGGCGCTTCATACAACAGCAATGGCCAGCTGGTTGTAGGCGCCTCATAAAACAGCGATGGCCAGCTGGTTGTAGGCACCTCATACAACAGCGATTGCCAGCTGGTTGTAGGCGCCTCATACAACAGCGATGGCCAGCTGGTTGTAGGCGCCTCATACAACAGCGATGGCCAGCTGGTTGTAGGCGCCTCATACAACAGCGATGGCCAGCTGGTTGTAGGCGCCTCATACAACAGCGATGGCCAGCTGGTTGTAGGCGCCTCATACAACAGCGATGGCCAGCTGGTTGTAGGCGCCTCATACAACAGCGATGGCCAGCTGGTTGTAGGCGCCTCATACAACAGCGATGGCCAGCTGATTGTAGGCGCCTCATACAACAGCGATGGCCAGCTGGTTGTAGGCGCCTCATACAACAGCGATGGCCAGCTGGTTGTAGGCGCCTCATACAACAGCGATGGCCAGCTGGTTGTAGGCGCCTCATACAACAGCGATTGCCAACTGGTTGTAGGCGCCTCATACAACAGCGATGGCCAGCTGGTTGTAGGCGCCTCATACAACAGCAATGGCCAGCTGGTTGTAGGCGCCTCATACAACAGCGATGGCCAGCTGGTTGTAGGCGCCTCATACAAGAGCGATGGCCAGCTGGTTGTAGGCGCCTCATACAACAGCGATTGCCAGCTGGTTGTAGGCGCCTTATACAACAGCGATGGCCAGCTGGTTGTAGGCGCCTCATACAACAGCGATGGCCAGCTGGTTGTAGGCGCCTCATACAACAGCGATGGCCAGCTGGTTGTAGGCGCCTCATACAACAGCGATGGCCAGCTGGTTGTAGGCGCCTCATACAACAACGATAGCCAGCTGGTTGTAGGCGCTTCATACAACAGCGATGGCCAGCTGGTTGTATGCGCCTCATACAACAGCGATGGCCAGCTGATTGTAGGCGCCTCATACAACAGCGATGGCCAGCTGGTTGTAGGCGCCTCATACAACAGCGATGGCCAGCTGATTGTAGGCGCCTCATACAACAGCGATGGCCAGCTGGTTGTAGGCGCTTCATACAACAGCAATGGCCAGCTGGTTGTAGGCGCCTCATAAAACAGCGATGGCCAGCTGGTTGTAGGCACCTCATACAACAGCGATTGCCAGCTGGTTGTAGGCGCCTCATACAACAGCGATGGCCAGCTGGTTGTAGGCGCCTCATACAACAGCAATGGCCAGCTGGTTGTAGGCGCCTCATACAACAGCGATGGCCAGCTGGTTGTAGGCGCCTCATACAACAGCGATGGCCAGCTGGTTGTAGGCGCCTCATACAACAGCGATGGCCAGCTGGTTGTAGGCGCCTCATACAACAGCGATGGCCAGCTGGTTGTAGGCGCCTCATACAACAGCGATGGCCAGCTGATTGTAGGCGCCTCATACAACAGCGATGGCCAGCTGGTTGTAGGCGCCTCATACAACAGCGATGGCCAGCTGGTTGTAGGCGCCTCATACAACAGCGATGGCCAGCTGGTTGTAGGCGCTTCATACAACAGCGATGGCCAGCTGGTTGTATGCGCCTCATACAACAGCGATGGCCAGCTGGTTGTAGCCGCCTCATACAACAGCGATGGCCAGTTGATTGTATGCGCCTCATACAACAGCAATGGCCAGCTGGTTGTAGGCGCGTCATACAACAGCGATGGCCAGCTGGTTGTAGGCGCCTCATACAACAGCAATGGCCAGCTGGTTGTAGACGCCTCATACAACAGCAATGGCCAGCTGGTTGTAGCCGCCTCATACAACAGCGATGGCCAGCTGGTTGTAGCCGCCTCATACTGCAGCAATGGCCAGCTGGTTGTAGGCGCCTCATACAACACCGATGGCCAGCTGGTTGTAGGCGCTTCATACAACAGCGATGGCCAGTTGGTTGTAGGCGCCTCATACAACAGCGATGGCCAGCTGGTTGTAGGCGCCTCATACAACAGCAATGGCCAGCTGGTTGTAGGCGCCTCATACAACAGCGATGGCCAGCTGGTTGTAGGCGCTTCATACAACAGCGATGGCCAGCTGGTTGTATGCGCCTCATACAACAGCGATGGCCAGCTGGTTGTAGCCGCCTCATACAACAGCGATGGCCAGTTGATTGTATGCGCCTCATACAACAGCAATGGCCAGCTGGTTGTAGGCGCGTCATACAACAGCGATGGCCAGCTGGTTGTAGACGCCTCATACAACAGCAATGGCCAGCTGGTTGTAGCCGCATCATACAACAGCGATGGCCAGCTGGTTGTAGGCGCCTCATACAACAGCGATGGCCAGCTGGTTGTAGGCGCCTCATACAACAGCGATGGCCAGCTGATTGTAGGCGCCTCATACAACAGCGATGGCCAGCTGGTTGTAGGCGCCTCATACAACAGCGATGGCCAGCTGGTTGTAGGCGCCTCATACAACAGCGATGGCCAGCTGGTTGTAGGCGCTTCATACAACAGCGATGGCCAGCTGGTTGTATGCGCCTCATACAACAGCGATGGCCAGCTGGTTGTAGCCGCCTCATACAACAGCGATGGCCAGTTGATTGTATGCGCCTCATACAACAGCAATGGCCAGCTGGTTGTAGGCGCGTCATACAACAGCGATGGCCAGCTGGTTGTAGGCGCCTCATACAACAGCAATGGCCAGCTGGTTGTAGACGCCTCATACAACAGCAATGGCCAGCTGGTTGTAGCCGCCTCATACAACAGCGATGGCCAGCTGGTTGTAGCCGCCTCATACTGCAGCAATGGCCAGCTGGTTGTAGGCGCCTCATACAACACCGATGGCCAGCTGGTTGTAGGCGCCTCATACAACAGCAATGGCCAGCTGGTTGTAGGCGCGTCATACAACAGCGATGGCCAGCTGGTTGTAGGCGCCTCATACAACAGCAATGGCCAGCTGGTTGTAGACGCCTCATACAACAGCAATGGCCAGCTGGTTGTAGCCGCCTCATACAACAGCGATGGCCAGCTGGTTGTAGGCGCCTCATACAACAGCGATGGCCAGCTGGTTGTAGGCGCCTCATACAACAGCGATGGCCAGCTGATTGTAGGCGCCTCATACAACAGCGATGGCCAGCTGGTTGTAGGCGCCTCATACAACAGCGATGGCCAGCTGGTTGTAGGCGCCTCATACAACAGCGATGGCCAGCTGGTTGTAGGCGCTTCATACAACAGCGATGGCCAGCTGGTTGTATGCGCCTCATACAACAGCGATGGCCAGCTGGTTGTAGCCGCCTCATACAACAGCGATGGCCAGTTGATTGTATGCGCCTCATACAACAGCAATGGCCAGCTGGTTGTAGGCGCGTCATACAACAGCGATGGCCAGCTGGTTGTAGGCGCCTCATACAACAGCAATGGCCAGCTGGTTGTAGACGCCTCATACAACAGCAATGGCCAGCTGGTTGTATGCGCCTCATACAACAGCGATGGCCAGTTGGTTGTAGGCGCCTCATACAACAGCGATGGCCAGCTGGTTGTAGGCGCCTCATACAACAGCAATGGCCAGCTGGTTGTAGGCGCCTCATACAACAGCGATGGCCAGCTGGTTGTAGGCGCCTCATACTGCAGCAATGGCCAGCTGGTTGTAGGCGCCTCATACAACACCGATGGCCAGCTGGTTGTAGGCGCCTCATACAACAGCGATGGCCAGTTGGTTGTAGGCGCCTCATACAATAGCAATGGCCAGCTGGTTTTAGGCGCCTCATACAACAGCGATGGCCAGCTGGTTGTAGGCGCCTCATACAACAGCAATGGCCAGCTGGTTGTAGGCGCCTCATACAACAGCAATGGCCAGCTGGTTGTAGCCGCCTCATACAACAGCAATGGCCAGCTGGTTGTAGGCGCCTCATAAAACAGCGATGGCCAGCTGGTTGTAGGCGCCTCATACTGCAGCAATGGCCAGCTGGTTGTAGGCGCCTCATACAACAGCAATGGCCAGCTGGTTGTAGGCGCCTCATACAACAGCGATGGCCAGCTGGTTGTAGGCGCCTCATACAACAGCGATGGCCAGCTGGTTGTAGGCGCCTCATACAACAGCGATGGCCAGCTGGTTGTAGGCGCCTCATACAACAGCGATGGCCAGCTGGTTGTAGGCGCCTCATACAACAGCGATGGCCAGCTGATTGTAGGCGCCTCATACAACAGCGATGGCCAGCTGGTTGTAGGCGCCTCATACAACAGCGATGGCCAGCTGGTTGTAGGCGCCTCATACAACAGCGATGGCCAGCTGGTTGTAGGCGCCTCATACAACAGCGATGGCCAGCTGGTTGTATGCGCCTCATACAACAGCGATGGCCAGCTGGTTGTAGCCGCCTCATACAACAGCGATGGCCAGTTGATTGTATGCGCCTCATACAACAGCAATGGCCAGCTGGTTGTAGGCGCGTCATACAACAGCGATGGCCAGCTGGTTGTAGGCGCCTCATACAACAGCAATGGCCAGCTGGTTGTAGACGCCTTATACAACAGCAATGGCCAGCTGGTTGTAGCCGCCTCATACAACAGCGATGGCCAGCTGGTTGTAGCCGCCTCATACAACAGCAATGGCCAGCTGGTTGTAGGCGCCTCATACAACAGCGATTGCCAGCTGGTTGTAGGCGCCTAATACAACAGCGATGGCCAGCTGGTTGTAGGCGCCTCATACAACAGCAATGGCCAGCTGGTTGTAGGCGCCTCATACAACAGCGATGGCCAGCTGATTGTAGGCGCCTCATACAACAGCGATTGCCAGCTGGTTGTAGGCGCCTCATACAACAGCGATGGCCAGCTGGTTGTAGGCGCCTCATACAACAGCAATGGCCAGCTGGTTGTAGGCGCCTCATACAACAGCAATGGCCAGCTGGTTGTAGGCGCCTCATACGACAGCGATGGCCAGCTGGTTGTAGGCGCCTCATACAACAGCGATGGCCAGCTGATTGTAGGCGCCTCATACAACAGCGATTGCCAGCTGGTTGTAGGCGCCTCATACAACAGCGATGGCCAGCTGGTTGTAGGCGCCTCATACAACAGCGATGGCCAGCTGGTTGTAGGCGCCTCATACAACAGCGATGGCCAGCTGGTTGTAGGCGCCTCATACAAGAGCGATGGCCAGCTGGTTGTAGGCGCTTCATACAACAGCAATGGCCAGCTGGTTGTATGCGCCTCATACAACAGCAATGGCCAGCTGGTTGTAGGCGCCTCATACAACAGCAATGGCCAGCTGGTTGTAGGCGCCTCATACAACAGCGATGGCCAGTTGGTTGTAGGCGCCTCATACAACAGCCATGGCCAGCTGGTTGTAGGCGCCTCATACAACAGCGATGGCCAGCTGGTTGTAGGCGCCTCATACAACAGCAATGGCCAGCTGGTTGTAGGCGCCTCATACAACAGCAATGGCCAGCTGGTTGTAGCCGCCTCATACAACAGCAATGGCCAGCTGGTTGTAGGCGCCTCATACAACAGCGATGGCCAGCTGGTTGTAGGCGCCTCATACTGCAGCAATGGCCAGCTGGTTGTAGGCGCCTCATACAACACCGATGGCCAGCTGGTTGTAGGCGCCTCATACAACAGCAATGGCCAGCTGGTTGTAGGCGCTTCATACAACAGCGATGGCCAGCTGGTTGTAGGCGCCTCATACAACAGCGATGGCCAGCTGATTGTAGGCGCCTCATACAACAGCGATGGCCAGCTAGTTGTAGGCGCTTCATACAACAGCGATGGCCAGCTGGTTGTAGGCGCCTCATACAACAGCGATGGCCAGCTGATTGTAGGCGCCTCATACAACAGCGATGGCCAGCTAGTTGTAGGCGCTTCATACAACAGCGATGGCCAGCTGATTGTAGGCGCCTCATACAACAGCGATGGCCATCTGGTTGTAGGCGCCTCATACAACAGCGATGGCCAGCTGGTTGTAGGCGCCTCATACAACAGCGATGGCCAGCTTGTTGTAGGCACCTCATACAACAGCGATGGCCAGCTGATTGTAGGCGCCTCATACAACAGCGATGGCCAGCTGGTTGTAGGCGCCTCATACAACAGCGATTGCCAGCTGGTTGTAGGCGCCTCATACAACAGCGATGGCCAGCTGGTTGTAGGCGCCTCATACAACAGCAATGGCCAGCTGGTTGTAGGCGCCTCATACAACAGCGATGGCCAGCTGGTTGTAGGCGCCTCATACAACAGCGATGGCCAGCTGATTGTAGGCGCCTCATACAACAGCGATGGCCAGCTAGTTGTAGGCGCTTCATACAACAGCGATGGCCAGCTGGTTGTAGGCGCCTCATACAACAGCGATGGCCAGCTGATTGTAGGCGCCTCATACAACAGCGATGGCCAGCTAGTTGTAGGCGCTTCATACAACAGCGATGGCCAGCTGATTGTAGGCGCCTCATACAACAGCGATGGCCAGCTGGTTGTAGGCGCCTCATACAACAGCGATTGCCAGCTGGTTGTAGGCGCATCATACAACAGCGATGGCCAGCTGGTTGTAGGCGCCTCATACAACAGCGATGGCCAGCTGGTTGTAGGCGCCTCATACAACAGCGATGGCCAGCTGGTTGTAGGCGCCTCATACAACAGCGATGGCCAGCTGATTGTAGGCGCCTCATACAACAGCGATGGCCAGCTGGTTGTAGGCGCCTCATACAACAGCGATGGCCAGCTGGTTGTAGGCGCCTCATACAACAGCGATGGCCAGCTGGTTGTAGGCGCTTCATACAACAGCGATGGCCAGCTGGTTGTATGCGCCTCATACAACAGCGATGGCCAGCTGGTTGTAGCCGCCTCATACAACAGCGATGGCCAGTTGATTGTATGCGCCTCATACAACAGCAATGGCCAGCTGGTTGTAGGCGCGTCATACAACAGCGATGGCCAGCTGGTTGTAGGCGCCTCATACAACAGCAATGGCCAGCTGGTTGTAGACGCCTCATACAACAGCAATGGCCAGCTGGTTGTAGCCGCCTCATACAACAGCGATGGCCAGCTGGTTGTAGCCGCCTCATACAACAGCAATGGCCAGCTGGTTGTAGGCGCCTCATACAACAGCGATTGCCAGCTGGTTGTAGGCGCCTCATACAACAGCGATGGCCAGCTGGTTGTAGGCGCCTCATACAACAGCAATGGCCAGCTGGTTGTAGGCGCCTCATACAACAGCGATGGCCAGCTGATTGTAGGCGCCTCATACAACAGCGATTGCCAGCTGGTTGTAGGCGCCTCATACAACAGCGATGGCCAGCTGGTTGTAGGCGCCTCATACAACAGCAATGGCCAGCTGGTTGTAGGCGCCTCATACAACAGCGATGGCCAGCTGGTTGTAGGCGCCTCATACAACAGCGATTGCCAGCTGGTTGTAGGCGCCTCATACAACAGCGATGGCCAGCTGGTTGTAGGCGCCTCATACAACAGCAATGGCCAGCTGGTTGTAGGCGCCTCATACAACAGCGATGGCCAGCTGGTTGTAGGCGCCTCATACAACAGCGATGGCCAGCTGGTTGTAGGCGCCTCATACAACAGCGATTGCCAGCTGGTTGTAGGCGCCTCATACAACAGCGATGGCCAGCTGGTTGTAGGCGCCTCATACAACAGCAATGGCCAGCTGGTTGTAGGCGCCTCATACAACAGCAATGGCCAGCTGGTTGTAGGCGCCTCATACAACAGCGATGGCCAGCTGGTTGTAGGCGCCTCATACAACAGCGATTGCCAGCTTGTTGTAGGCGCCTCATACAACAGCGATGGCCAGCTGGTTGTAGGCGCCTCATACAACAGCAATGGCCAGCTGGTTGTAGGCGCCTCATACAACAGCGATGGCCAGCTGGTTGTAGGCGCCTCATACAACAGCGATGGCCAGCTGGTTGTAGGCGCCTCATACTGCAGCAATGGCCAGCTGGTTGTAGGCGCCTCATACAACAGCGATTGCCAGCTGGTTGTAGGCGCCTCATACAACAGCGATGGCCAGCTGGTTGTAGGCGCCTCATACAACAGCGATGGCCAGCTGGTTGTAGGCGCCTCATACAACAGCGATGGCCAGCTGGTTGTAGGCGCCTCATACAAGAGCGATGGCCAGCTGGTTGTAGGCGCTTCATACAACAGCAATGGCCAGCTGGTTGTATGCGCCTCATACAACAGCAATGGCCAGCTAGTTGTAGGCGCCTCATACAACAGCGATGGCCAGCTGATTGTAGGCGCCTCATACAACAGCGATGGCCAGCTGGTTGTAGGCGCCTCATACAACAGCGATGGCCAGCTGGTTGTAGGCGCTTCATACAACAGCAATGGCCAGCTAGTTGTAGGCGCTTCATACAACAGCGATGGCCAGCTGATTGTAGGCGCCTCATAAAACAGCAATGGCCAGCTGGTTGTAGGCGCCTCATACAACAGCAATGGCCAGCTGGTTGTAGGCGCCTCATACAACAGCAATGGCCAGCTGGTTGTAGGCGCCTCATACAACAGCGATGGCCAGTTGGTTGTAGGCGCCTCATACAACAGCAATGGCCAGCTGGTTGTAGGCGCCTCATACAACAGCGATGGCCAGCTGGTTGTAGGCGCCTCATACAACAGCAATGGCCAGCTGGTTGTAGGCGCCTCATACAACAGCAATGGCCAGCTGGTTGTAGCCGCCTCATACAACAGCAATGGCCAGCTGGTTGTAGGCGCCTCATACAACAGCGATGGCCAGCTGGTTGTAGGCGCCTCATACTGCAGCAATGGCCAGCTGGTTGTAGGCGCCTCATACAACACCGATGGCCAGCTGGTTGTAGGCGCCTCATACAACAGCAATGGCCAGCTGGTTGTAGGCGCTTCATACAACAGCGATGGCCAGCTGGTTGTAGGCGCCTCATACAACAGCGATGGCCAGCTGATTGTAGGCGCCTCATAAAACAGCGATGGCCAGCTAGTTGTAGGCGCTTCATACAACAGCGATGGCCAGCTGGTTGTAGGCGCCTCATACAACAGCGATGGCCAGCTGATTGTAGGCGCCTCATACAACAGCGATGGCCAGCTAGTTGTAGGCGCTTCATACAACAGCGATGGCCAGCTGATTGTAGGCGCCTCATACAACAGCGATGGCCAGCTGGTTGTAGGCGCCTCATACAACAGCGATGGCCAGCTGGTTGTAGGCGCCTCATACAACAGCGATGGCCAGCTTGTTGTAGGCGCCTCATACAACAGCGATGGCCAGCTGATTGTAGGCGCCTCATACAACAGCGATGGCCAGCTGGTTGTAGGCGCCTCATACAACAGCGATTGCCAGCTGGTTGTAGGCGCCTCATACAACAGCGATGGCCAGCTGGTTGTAGGCGCCTCATACAACAGCAATGGCCAGCTGGTTGTAGGCGCCTCATACAACAGCGATGGCCAGCTGGTTGTAGGCGCCTCATACAACAGCGATGGCCAGCTGATTGTAGGCGCCTCATACAACAGCGATGGCCAGCTAGTTGTAGGCGCTTCATACAACAGCGATGGCCAGCTGGTTGTAGGCGCCTCATACAACAGCGATGGCCAGCTGATTGTAGGCGCCTCATACAACAGCGATGGCCAGCTAGTTGTAGGCGCTTCATACAACAGCGATGGCCAGCTGATTGTAGGCGCCTCATACAACAGCGATGGCCAGCTGGTTGTAGGCGCCTCATACAACAGCAATGGCCAGCTGGTTGTAGGCGCCTCATACAACAGCGATGGCCAGCTGGTTGTAGGCGCTTCATACAACAGCGATGGCCAGCTGGTTGTATGCGCCTCATACAACAGCGATGGCCAGCTGGTTGTAGCCGCCTCATACAACAGCGATGGCCAGTTGATTGTATGCGCCTCATACAACAGCAATGGCCAGCTGGTTGTAGGCGCGTCATACAACAGCGATGGCCAGCTGGTTGTAGGCGCCTCATACAACAGCAATGGCCAGCTGGTTGTAGACGCCTCATACAACAGCAATGGCCAGCTGGTTGTAGCCGCCTCATACAACAGCGATGGCCAGCTGGTTGTAGCCGCCTCATACAACAGCAATGGCCAGCTGGTTGTAGGCGCCTCATACAACAGCGATTGCCAGCTGGTTGTAGGCGCCTCATACAACAGCGATGGCCAGCTGGTTGTAGGCGCCTCATACAACAGCAATGGCCAGCTGGTTGTAGGCGCCTCATACAACAGCGATGGCCAGCTGATTGTAGGCGCCTCATACAACAGCGATTGCCAGCTGGTTGTAGGCGCCTCATACAACAGCGATGGCCAGCTGGTTGTAGGCGCCTCATACAACAGCAATGGCCAGCTGGTTGTAGGCGCCTCATACAACAGCGATGGCCAGCTGGTTGTAGGCGCCTCATACAACAGCGATTGCCAGCTGGTTGTAGGCGCCTCATACAACAGCGATGGCCAGCTGGTTGTAGGCGCCTCATACAAGAGCGATGGCCAGCTGGTTGTAGGCGCCTCATACAACAGCGATTGCCAGCTGGTTGTAGGCGCCTCATACAACAGCGATGGCCAGCTGGTTGTAGGCGCCTCATACAACAGCAATGGCCAGCTGGTTGTAGGCGCCTCATACAACAGCAATGGCCAGCTGGTTGTAGGCGCCTCATACAACAGCGATGGCCAGCTGGTTGTAGGCGCCTCATACAACAGCGATTGCCAGCTTGTTGTAGGCGCCTCATACAACAGCGATGGCCAGCTGGTTGTAGGCGCCTCATACAACAGCAATGGCCAGCTGGTTGTAGGCGCCTCATACAACAGCGATGGCCAGCTGGTTGTAGGCGCCTCATACAACAGCGATGGCCAGCTGGTTGTAGGCGCCTCATACTGCAGCAATGGCCAGCTGGTTGTAGGCGCCTCATACAACAGCGATTGCCAGCTGGTTGTAGGCGCCTCATACAACAGCGATGGCCAGCTAGTTGTAGGCGCTTCATACAACAGCGATGGCCAGCTGATTGTAGGCGCCTCATACAACAGCGATGGCCAGCTGGTTGTAGGCGCCTCATACAACAGCGATGGCCAGCTGGTTGTAGGCGCCTCATACAACAGCGATGGCCAGCTTGTTGTAGGCGCCTCATACAACAGCGATGGCCAGCTGATTGTAGGCGCCTCATACAACAGCGATGGCCAGCTGGTTGTAGGCGCCTCATACAACAGCGATGGCCAGCTGGTTGTAGGCGCCTCATACAACAGCGATGGCCAGCTGGTTGTAGGCGCCTCATACAACAGCGATGGCCAGCTGGTTGTAGGCGCCTCATACAACAGCGATGGCCAGCTGGTTGTAGGCGCCTCATACAACAGCGAGTGGCCAGCTGATTGTAGGGGCCTCATACAACAGCGATGGCCAGCTGGTTGTAGGCGCTTCATACAACAGCGATGGCCAGCTGGTTGTAGGCGCCTCATACAACAGCGATGGCCAGCTGATTGTAGGCGCCTCATACAACAGCGATGGCCAGCTGGTTGTAGGCGCTTCATACAACAGCGATGGCCAGCTGGTTGTAGGCGCCTCATACAACAGCGATGGCCAGCTGGTTGTAGGCGCCTCATACAACAGCAATGGCCAGCTGGTTGTAGGCGCCTCATACAACAGCGATGGCCAGCTGGTTGTAGGCGCCTCATACAACAGCGATGGCCAGCTGGTTGTAGGCGCCTCATACAACAGCGATGGCCAGCTGGTTGTAGGCGCCTCATACAACAGCGATGGCCAGTTGATTGTATGCGCCTCATACAACAGCAATGGCCAGCTGGTTGTAGGCGCCTCATACAACAGCGATGGCCAGCTGGTTGTAGGCGCCTCATACAACAGCAATGGCCAGCTGGTTGTAGACGCCTCATACAACAGCGATGGCCAGCTGGTTGTAGGCGCCTCATACAACAGCGATGGCCAGCTGGTTGTAGGCGCCTCATACAACAGCAATGGCCAGCTGGTTGTAGGCGCCTCATACAACAGCGATGGCCAGCTGGTTGTAGGCGCCTCATACAACAGCGATGGCCAGCTGGTTGTAGGCGCCTCATACAACAGCAATGGCCAGCTGGTTGTAGGCGCCTCATACAACAGCGATGGCCAGCTGGTTGTAGGCGCCTCATACAACAGCGATTGCCAGCTGGTTGTAGGCGCCTCATACAACAGCGATGGCCAGCTGGTTGTAGGCGCCTCATACAACAGCAATGGCCAGCTGGTTGTAGGCGCCTCATACAACAGCGATGGCCAGCTGGTTGTAGGCGCCTCATACAACAGCGATGCCAGCTGGTTGTAGGCGCCTCATACAACAGCGATGGCCAGCTGGTTGTAGGCGCCTCATACAAACAGCGATGGCCAGCTGGTTGTAGGGCCTCATACAACAGCGATGGCCAGCTAGTTGTAGGCGCTTCATACAACAGCGATGGCCAGCTGATTGTAGGCGCCTCATACAACAGCGATGGCCAGCTGGTTGTAGGCGCCTCATACAACAGCGATGGCCAGCTGGTTGTAGGCGCCTCATACAACAGCGATGGCCAGCTGGTTGTAGGCACCTCATACAACAGCGATGGCCAGCTGATTGTAGGCGCCTCATACAACAGCGATGGCCAGCTGGTTGTAGGCGCCTCATACAACAGCGATGGCCAGCTGGTTGTAGGCGCCTCATACAACAGCGATGGCCAGCTGATTGTAGGCGCCTCATACAACAGCAATGGCCAGCTGGTTGTAGGCGCCTCATACAACAGCGATGGCCAGCTGGTTGTAGGCGCCTCATACAACAGCGATGGCCAGCTGATTGTAGGCGCCTCATACAACAGCGATGGCCAGCTAGTTGTAGGCGCTTCATACAACAGCGATGGCCAGCTGGTTGTAGGCGCCTCATACAACAGCGATGGCCAGCTGATTGTAGGCGCCTCATACAACAGCGATGGCCAGCTAGTTGTAGGCGCTTCATACAACAGCGATGGCCAGCTGATTGTAGGCGCCTCATACAACAGCGATGGCCAGCTGGTTGTAGGCGCCTCATACAACAGCGATTGCCAGCTGGTTGTAGGCGCCTCATACAACAGCGATGGCCAGCTGGTTGTAGGCGCCTCATACAACAGCGATGGCCAGCTGGTTGTAGGCGCCTCATACAACAGCGATGGCCAGTTGGTTGTAGGCGCCTCATACAACAGCAATGGCCAGCTGGTTGTAGGCGCCTCATACAACAGCGATGGCCAGCTGGTTGTAGGCGCCTCATACAACAGCAATGGCCAGCTGGTTGTAGGCGCCTCATACAACAGCAATGGCCAGCTGGTTGTAGCCGCCTCATACAACAGCAATGGCCAGCTGGTTGTAGGCGCCTCATACAACAGCGATGGCCAGCTGGTTGTAGGCGCCTCATACTGCAGCAATGGCCAGCTGGTTGTAGGCGCCTCATACAACACCGATGGCCAGCTGGTTGTAGGCGCCTCATACAACAGCAATGGCCAGCTGGTTGTAGGCGCTTCATACAACAGCGATGGCCAGCTGGTTGTAGGCGCCTCATACAACAGCGATGGCCAGCGGATTGTAGGCGCCTCATAAAACAGCGATGGCCAGCTAGTTGTAGGCGCTTCATACAACAGCGATGGCCAGCTGGTTGTAGGCGCCTCATACAACAGCGATGGCCAGCTGATTGTAGGCGCCTCATACAACAGCGATGGCCAGCTAGTTGTAGGCGCTTCATACAACAGCGATGGCCAGCTAGTTGTAGGCGCTTCATACAACAGCGATGGCCAGCTGGTTGTAGGCGCCTCATACAACAGCGATGGCCAGCTGATTGTAGGCGCCTCATACAACAGCGATGGCCAGCTAGTTGTAGGCGCTTCATACAACAGCGATGGCCAGCTGATTGTAGGCGCCTCATACAACAGCGATGGCCAGCTGGTTGTAGGCGCCTCATACAACAGCGATGGCCAGCTGGTTGTAGGCGCCTCATACAACAGCGATGGCCAGCTGGTTGTAGGCACCTCATACAACAGCGATGGCCAGCTGATTGTAGGCGCCTCATACAACAGCGATGGCCAGCTGGTTGTAGGCGCCTCATACAACAGCGATGGCCAGCTGGTTGTAGGCGCCTCATACAACAGCGATGGCCAGCTGATTGTAGGCGCCTCATACAACAGCAATGGCCAGCTGGTTGTAGGCGCCTCATACAACAGCGATGGCCAGCTGGTTGTAGGCGCCTCATACAACAGCGATGGCCAGCTGATTGTAGGCGCCTCATACAACAGCGATGGCCAGCTAGTTGTAGGCGCTTCATACAACAGCGATGGCCAGCTGGTTGTAGGCGCCTCATACAACAGCGATGGCCAGCTGATTGTAGGCGCCTCATACAACAGCGATGGCCAGCTAGTTGTAGGCGCTTCATACAACAGCGATGGCCAGCTGATTGTAGGCGCCTCATACAACAGCGATGGCCAGCTGGTTGTAGGCGCCTCATACAACAGCGATTGCCAGCTGGTTGTAGGCGCCTCATACAACAGCGATGGCCAGCTGGTTGTAGGCGCCTCATACAACAGCAATGGCCAGCTGGTTGTAGGCGCCTCATACAACAGCGATGGCCAGCTGGTTGTAGGCGCCTCATACAACAGCGATGGCCAGCTAGTTGTAGGCGCTTCATACAACAGCGATGGCCAGCTGATTGTAGGCGCCTCATACAACAGCGATGGCCAGCTGGTTGTAGGCGTCTCATACAACAGCGATTGCCAGCTGGTTGTAGGCGCCTCATACAACAGCGATGGCCAGCTAGTTGTAGGCGCTTCATACAACAGCGATGGCCAGCTGATTGTAGGCGCCTCATACAACAGCGATGGCCAGCTGGTTGTAGGCGCCTCATACAACAGCAATGGCCAGCTGGTTGTAGGCGCCTCATACAACAGCGATGGCCAGCTGGTTGTAGGCGCCTCATACAACAGCGATGGCCAGCTGGTTGTAGGCGCCTCATACAACAGCGATGGCCAGCTGGTTGTAGGCGCCTCATACAACAGCGATGGCCAGCTGGTTGTAGGCGCCTCATACAACAGCGATGGCCAGCTGATTGTAGGCGCCTCATACAACAGCGATGGCCAGCTGGTTGTAGGCGCCTCATACAACAGCGATGGCCAGCTGGTTGTAGGCGCCTCATAAAACAGCGATGGCCAGCTGGTTGTAGGCGCCTCATACAACAGCGATGGCCAGCTGGTTGTATGCGCCTCATACAACAGTGATGGCCAGCTGGTTGTAGCCGCCTCATACAACAGCGATGGCCAGTTGATTGTATGCGCCTCATACAACAGCAATGGCCAGCTGGTTGTAGGCGCGTCATACAACAGCGATGGCCAGCTGGTTGTAGGCGCCTCATACAACAGCAATGGCCAGCTGGTTGTAGACGCCTCATACAACAGCGATGGCCAGCTGGTTGTAGCCGCCTCATACAACAGCGATGGCCAGCTTGTTGTAGGCACCTCATACAACAGCGATGGCCAGCTGATTGTAGGCGCCTCATACAACAGCGATGGCCAGGTGGTTGTAGGCGTCTCATACAACAGCGATTGCCAGCTGGTTGTAGGCGCCTCATACAACAGCGATGGCCAGCTAGTTGTAGGCGCCTCATACAACAGCGATGGCCAGCTGGTTGTAGGCGCCTCATACTGCAGCAATGGCCAGCTGGTTGTAGGCGCCTCATACAACAGCGATTGCCAGCTGGTTGTAGGCGCCTCATACAACAGCGATGGCCAGCTGGTTGTAGGCGCCTCATACAACAGCGATGGCCAGCTGGTTGTAGGCGCCTCATACAACAGCGATGGCCAGCTGGTTGTAGGCGCCTCATACAAGAGCGATGGCCAGCTGGTTGTAGGCGCTTCATACAACAGCAATGGCCAGCTGGTTGTATGCGCCTCATACAACAGCAATGGCCAGCTAGTTGTAGGCGCCTCATACAACAGCGATGGCCAGCTGATTGTAGGCGCCTCATACAACAGCGATGGCCAGCTGGTTGTAGGCGCCTCATACAACAGCGATGGCCAGCTGGTTGTAGGCGCTTCATACAACAGCAATGGCCAGCTAGTTGTAGGCGCTTCATACAACAGCGATGGCCAGCTGGTTGTAGGCGCCTCATACAACAGCGATGGCCAGCTGATTGTAGGCGCCTCATAAAACAGCGATGGCCAGCTAGTTGTAGGCGCTTCATACAACAGCGATGGCCAGCTGGTTGTAGGCGCCTCATACAACAGCGATGGCCAGCTGATTGTAGGCGCCTCATACAACAGCGATGGCCAGCTAGTTGTAGGCGCTTCATACAACAGCGATGGCCAGCTGATTGTAGGCGCCTCATACAACAGCGATGGCCAGCTGGTTGTAGGCGCCTCATACAACAGCGATGGCCAGCTGGTTGTAGGCGCCTCATACAACAGCGATGGCCAGCTTGTTGTAGGCGCCTCATACAACAGCGATGGCCAGCTGGTTGTAGGCGCCTCATACAACAGCGATGGCCAGTTGGTTGTAGGCGCCTCATACAACAGCAATGGCCAGCTGGTTGTAGGCGCCTCATACAACAGCGATGGCCAGCTGGTTGTAGGCGCCTCATACAACAGCAATGGCCAGCTGGTTGTAGGCGCCTCATACAACAGCAATGGCCAGCTGGTTGTAGCCGCCTCATACAACAGCAATGGCCAGCTGGTTGTAGGCGCCTCATACAACAGCGATGGCCAGCTGGTTGTAGGCGCCTCATACTGCAGCAATGGCCAGCTGGTTGTAGGCGCCTCATACAACACCGATGGCCAGCTGGTTGTAGGCGCCTCATACAACAGCAATGGCCAGCTGGTTGTAGGCGCTTCATACAACAGCGATGGCCAGCTGGTTGTAGGCGCCTCATACAACAGCGATGGCCAGCTGATTGTAGGCGCCTCATAAAACAGCGATGGCCAGCTAGTTGTAGGCGCTTCATACAACAGCGATGGCCAGCTGGTTGTAGGCGCCTCATACAACAGCGATGGCCAGCTGATTGTAGGCGCCTCATACAACAGCGATGGCCAGCTAGTTGTAGGCGCTTCATACAACAGCGATGGCCAGCTAGTTGTAGGCGCTTCATACAACAGCGATGGCCAGCTGGTTGTAGGCGCCTCATACAACAGCGATGGCCAGCTGATTGTAGGCGCCTCATACAACAGCGATGGCCAGCTAGTTGTAGGCGCTTCATACAACAGCGATGGCCAGCTGATTGTAGGCGCCTCATACAACAGCGATGGCCAGCTGGTTGTAGGCGCCTCATACAACAGCGATGGCCAGCTGGTTGTAGGCGCCTCATACAACAGCGATGGCCAGCTGGTTGTAGGCACCTCATACAACAGCGATGGCCAGCTGATTGTAGGCGCCTCATACAACAGCGATGGCCAGCTGGTTGTAGGCGCCTCATACAACAGCGATGGCCAGCTGGTTGTAGGCGCCTCATACAACAGCGATGGCCAGCTGATTGTAGGCGCCTCATACAACAGCAATGGCCAGCTGGTTGTAGGCGCCTCATACAACAGCGATGGCCAGCTGGTTGTAGGCGCCTCATACAACAGCGATGGCCAGCTGATTGTAGGCGCCTCATACAACAGCGATGGCCAGCTAGTTGTAGGCGCTTCATACAACAGCGATGGCCAGCTGGTTGTAGGCGCCTCATACAACAGCGATGGCCAGCTGATTGTAGGCGCCTCATACAACAGCGATGGCCAGCTAGTTGTAGGCGCTTCATACAACAGCGATGGCCAGCTGATTGTAGGCGCCTCATACAACAGCGATGGCCAGCTGGTTGTAGGCGCCTCATACAACAGCGATTGCCAGCTGGTTGTAGGCGCCTCATACAACAGCGATGGCCAGCTGGTTGTAGGCGCCTCATACAACAGCAATGGCCAGCTGGTTGTAGGCGCCTCATACAACAACGATGGCCAGCTGGTTGTAGGCGCCTCATACAACAGCGATGTCCAGCTAGTTGTAGGCCCTTCATACAACAGCGATGGCCAGCTGATTGTAGGCGCCTCATACAACAGCGATGGCCAGCTAGTTGTAGGCGTCTCATACAACAGCGATTGCCAGCTGGTTGTAGGCGCCTCATACAACAGCGATGGCCAGCTAGTTGTAGGCGCCTCATACAACAGCGATGGCCAGCTGATTGTAGGCGCCTCATACAACAGCGATGGCCAGCTGGTTGTAGGCGCCTCATACAACAGCGATGGCCAGCTGGTTGTAGGCGCCTCATACAACAGCGATGGCCAGCTGGTTGTAGGCGCCTCATACAACAGCGATGGCCAGCTGGTTGTAGGCGCCTCATACAACAGCGATGGCCAGCTGGTTGTAGGCGCCTCATACAACAGCGATGGCCAGCTGGTTGTAGGCGCCTCATACAACAGCGATGGCCAGCTGATTGTAGGCGCCTCATACAACAGCGATGGCCAGCTGGTTGTATGCGCCTCATACAACAGCAATGGCCAGCTAGTTGTAGGCGCTTCATACAACAGCGATGGCCAGCTGATTGTAGGCGCCTCATACAACAGCAATGTCCAGCTGGTTGTAGGCGCCTCATACAACAGCGATGGCCAGCTGATTGTAGGCGCCTCATACAACAGCAATGGCCAGTTAGTTGTAGGCGCTTCATACAACAGCGATGGCCAGCTGATTGTAAGCGCCTCATAAAACAGCAATGGCCAGCTGGTTGTAGGCGCCTCATACAACAGCAATGGCCAGCTGGTTGTAGGCGCCTCATACAACAGCAATGGCCAGCTGGTTGTAGGCGCCTCATACAACAGCGATGGCCAGTTGGTTGTAGGCGCCTCATACAACAGCAATGGCCAGCTGGTTGTAGGCGCCTCATACAACAGCGATGGCCAGCTGGTTGTAGGCGCCTCATACAACAGCAATGGCCAGCTGGTTGTAGGCGCCTCATACAACAGCAATGGCCAGCTGGTTGTAGCCGCCTCATACAACAGCAATGGCCAGCTGGTTGTAGGCGCATCATACAACAGCGATGGCCAGCTGGTTGTAGGCGCCTCATACTGCAGCAATGGCCAGCTGGTTGTAGGCGCCTCATACAACACCGATGGCCAGCTGGTTGTAGGCGCCTCATACAACAGCAATGGCCAGCTGGTTGTAGGCGCTTCATACAACAGCGATGGCCAGCTGGTTGTAGGCGCCTCATACAACAGCGATGGCCAGCTGATTGTAGGCGCCTCATACAACAGCGATGGCCAGCTAGTTGTAGGCGCTTCATACAACAGCGATGGCCAGCTGGTTGTAGGCGCCTCATACAACAGCGATGGCCAGCTGATTGTAGGCGCCTCATACAACAGCGATGGCCAGCTAGTTGTAGGCGCTTCATACAACAGCGATGGCCAGCTGATTGTAGGCGCCTCATACAACAGCGATGGCCAGCTGGTTGTAGGCGCCTCATACAACAGCGATGGCCAGCTGGTTGTAGGCGCCTCATACAACAGCGATGGCCAGCTGGTTGTAGGCACCTCATACAACAGCGATGGCCAGCTGATTGTAGGCGCCTCATACAACAGCGATGGCCAGCTGGTTGTAGGCGCCTCATACAACAGCGATGGCCAGCTGGTTGTAGGCGCCTCATACAACAGCGATGGCCAGCTGGTTGTAGGCGCCTCATACAACAGCGATGGCCAGCTGGTTGTAGGCGCCTCATACAACAGCGATGGCCAGCTGGTTGTAGGCGCCTCATACAACAGCGATGGCCAGCTGATTGTAGGCGCCTCATACAACAGCGATGGCCAGCTAGTTGTAGGCGCTTCATACAACAGCGATGGCCAGCTGGTTGTAGGCGCCTCATACAACAGCGATGGCCAGCTGGTTGTAGGCGCTTCATACAACAGCGATGGCCAGCTGGTTGTAGCCGCCTCATACAACAGCGATGGCCAGCTGGTTGTAGCCGCCTCATACAACAGCGATGGCCAGTTGATTGTATGCGCCTCATACAACAGCAATGGCCAGCTGGTTGTAGGCGCGTCATACAACAGCGATGGCCAGCTGGTTGTAGGCGCCTCATACAACAGCAATGGCCAGCTGGTTGTAGACGCCTCATACAACAGCAATGGCCAGCTGGTTGTAGCCGCCTCATACAACAGCGATGGCCAGCTGGTTGTAGCCGCCTCATACAACAGCAATGGCCAGCTGGTTGTAGGCGCCTCATACAACAGCGATTGCCAGCTGGTTGTAGGCGCCTCATACAACAGCGATGGCCAGCTGGTTGTAGGCGCCTCATACAACAGCAATGGCCAGCTGGTTGTAGGCGCCTCATACAACAGCGATGGCCAGCTGATTGTAGGCGCCTCATACAACAGCGATTGCCAGCTGGTTGTAGGCGCCTCATACAACAGCGATGGCCAGCTGGTTGTAGGCGCCTCATACAACAGCAATGGCCAGCTGGTTGTAGGCGCCTCATACAACAGCGATGGCCAGCTGGTTGTAGGCGCCTCATACAACAGCGATGGCCAGCTGATTGTAGGCGCCTCATACAACAGCGATTGCCAGCTGGTTGTAGGCGCCTCATACAACAGCGATGGCCAGCTGGTTGTAGGCGCCTTATACAACAGCGATGGCCAGCTGGTTGTAGGCGCCTCATACAACAGCGATGGCCAGCTGGTTGTAGGCGCCTCATACAAGAGCGATGGCCAGCTGGTTGTAGGCGCTTCATACAACAGCAATGGCCAGCTGGTTGTATGCGCCTCATACAACAGCAATGGCCAGCTAGTTGTAGGCGCCTCATACAACAGCGATGGCCAGCTGATTGTAGGCGCCTCATACAACAGCGATGGCCAGCTGGTTGTAGGCGCCTCATACAACAGCGATGGCCAGCTGGTTGTAGGCGCTTCATACAACAGCAATGGCCAGCTAGTTGTAGGCGCTTCATACAACAGCGATGGCCAGCTGATTGTAGGCGCCTCATAAAACAGCAATGGCCAGCTGGTTGTAGGCTCCTCATACAACAGCGATGGCCAGCTGATTGTAAGCGCCTCATAAAACAGCAATGGCCAGCTGGTTGTAGGCGCCTCATACAACAGCAATGGCCAGCTGGTTGTAGGCGCCTCATACAACAGCAATGGCCAGCTGGTTGTAGGCGCCTCATACAACAGCGATGGCCAGTTGGTTGTAGGCGCCTCATACAACAGCAATGGCCAGCTGGTTGTATGCGCCTCATACAACAGCGATGGCCAGCTGGTTGTAGGCGCCTCATACAACAGCAATGGCCAGCTGGTTGTAGGCGCCTCATACAACAGCAATGGCCAGCTGGTTGTAGCCGCCTCATACAACAGCAATGGCCAGCTGGTTGTAGGCGCATCATACAACAGCGATGGCCAGCTGGTTGTAGGCGCCTCATACTGCAGCAATGGCCAGCTGGTTGTAGGCGCCTCATACAACACCGATGGCCAGCTGGTTGTAGGCGCCTCATACAACAGCAATGGCCAGCTGGTTGTAGGCGCTTCATACAACAGCGATGGCCAGCTGGTTGTAGGCGCCTCATACAACAGCGATGGCCAGCTGATTGTAGGCGCCTCATACAACAGCGATGGCCAGCTAGTTGTAGGCGCTTCATACAACAGCGATGGCCAGCTGGTTGTAGGCGCCTCATACAACAGCGATGGCCAGCTGATTGTAGGCGCCTCATACAACAGCGATGGCCAGCTAGTTGTAGGCGCTTCATACAACAGCGATGGCCAGCTGATTGTAGGCGCCTCATACAACAGCGATGGCCAGCTGATTGTAGGCGCCTCATACAACAGCGATGGCCAGCTGGTTGTAGGCGCCTCATACAACAGCGATGGCCAGCTGGTTGTAGGCGCCTCATACAACAGCGATGGCCAGCTGGTTGTAGGCGCCTCATACAACAGCAATGGCCAGCTGGTTGTAGGCGCCTCATACAACAGCGATGGCCAGCTGGTTGTAGGCGCCTCATACAACAGCGATGGCCAGCTGATTGTAGGCGCCTCATACAACAGCGATGGCCAGCTAGTTGTAGGCGCTTCATACAACAGCGATGGCCAGCTGGTTGTAGGCGCCTCATACAACAGCGATGGCCAGCTGGTTGTAGGCGCTTCATACAACAGCGATGGCCAGCTGGTTGTAGCCGCCTCATACAACAGCAATGGCCAGCTGATTGTAGGCGCCTCATACAACAGCGATGGCCAGCTGGTTGTAGGCGCCTCATACAACAGCGATTGCCAGCTGGTTGTAGGCGCCTCATACAACAGCGATGGCCAGCTGGTTGTAGGCGCCTCATACAACAGCAATGGCCAGCTGGTTGTATACGCCTCATACAACAGCGATGGCCAGCTGGTTGTAGGCGCCTCATACAACAGCGATGGCCAGCTTGTTGTAGGCGCCTCATACAACAGCGATGGCCAGCTGGTTGTAGGCGCCTCATACAACAGCAATGGCCAGCTGGTTGTAGGCACCTCATACAACAGCGATGGCCAGCTGATTGTAGGCGCCTCATACAACAGCGATGGCCAGCTGGTTGTAGGCGCTACATACAACAGCGATGGCCAGCTGGTTGTAGGCGCCTCATACAACAGCGATGGCCAGCTGGTTGTAGGCGCCTCATACAACAGCGATGGCCAGCTGGTTGTAGGCGCCTCATACAACAGCGATGGCCAGCTGGTTGTAGGCGCCTCATACAACAGCGATGGCCAGCTGGTTGTAGGCGCTTCATACAACAGCAATGGCCAGCTGGTTGTATGCGCCTCATACAACAGCAATGGCCAGCTAGTTGTAGGCGCTTCATACAACAGCGATGGCCAGCTGATTGTAGGCGCCTCATACAACAGCAATGTCCAGCTGGTTGTAGGCGCCTCATACAACAGCGATGGCCAGCTGATTGTAGGCGCCTCATACAACAGCAATGGCCAGTTAGTTGTAGGCGCTTCATACAACAGCGATGGCCAGCTGATTGTAAGCGCCTCATAAAACAGCAATGGCCAGCTGGTTGTAGGCGCCTCATACAACAGCAATGGCCAGCTGGTTGTAGGCGCCTCATACAACAGCAATGGCCAGCTGGTTGTAGGCGCCTCATACAACAGCGATGGCCAGTTGGTTGTAGGCGCCTCATACAACAGCAATGGCCAGCTGGTTGTAGGCGCCTCATACAACAGCGATGGCCAGCTGGTTGTAGGCGCCTCATACAACAGCAATGGCCAGCTGGTTGTAGGCGCCTCATACAACAGCAATGGCCAGCTGGTTGTAGCCGCCTCATACAACAGCAATGGCCAGCTGGTTGTAGGCGCATCATACAACAGCGATGGCCAGCTGGTTGTAGGCGCCTCATACTGCAGCAATGGCCAGCTGGTTGTAGGCGCCTCATACAACACCGATGGCCAGCTGGTTGTAGGCGCCTCATACAACAGCAATGGCCAGCTGGTTGTAGGCGCTTCATACAACAGCGATGGCCAGCTGGTTGTAGGCGCCTCATACAACAGCGATGGCCAGCTGATTGTAGGCGCCTCATACAACAGCGATGGCCAGCTAGTTGTAGGCGCTTCATACAACAGCGATGGCCAGCTGGTTGTAGGCGCCTCATACAACAGCGATGGCCAGCTGATTGTAGGCGCCTCATACAACAGCGATGGCCAGCTAGATGTAGGCGCTTCATACAACAGCGATGGCCAGCTGATTGTAGGCGCCTCATACAACAGCAATGGCCAGCTGGTTGTAGGCGCCTCATACAACAGCGATGGCCAGCTGGTTGTAGGCGCCTCATACAACAGCGATGGCCAGCTGGTTGTAGGCACCTCATACAACAGCGATGGCCAGCTGATTGTAGGCGCCTCATACAACAGCGATGGCCAGCTGGTTGTAGGCGCCTCATACAACAGCGATGGCCAGCTGGTTGTAGGCGCCTCATACAACAGCGATGGCCAGCTGGTTGTAGGCGCCTCATACAACAGCAATGGCCAGCTGATTGTAGGCGCCTCATACAACAGCGATGGCCAGCTGGTTGTAGGCGCCTCATACAACAGCGATGGCCAGCTGATTGTAGGCGCCTCATACAACAGCGATGGCCAGCTAGTTGTAGGCGCTTCATACAACAGCGATGGCCAGCTGGTTGTAGGCGCCTCATACAACAGCGATGGCCAGCTGATTGTAGGCGCCTCATACAACAGCGATGGCCAGCTGGTTGTAGGCGCCTCATACAACAGCGATGGCCAGCTGATTGTAGGCGCCTCATACAACAGCGATGGCCAGCTAGTTGTAGGCGCTTCATACAACAGCGATGGCCAGCTGATTGTAGGCGCCTCATACAACAGCGATGGCCAGCTGGTTGTAGGCGCCTCATACAACAGCGATGGCCAGCTGGTTGTAGGCGCCTCATACAACAGCGATGGCCAGCTGGTTGTAGGCACCTCATACAACAGCGATGGCCAGCTGATTGTAGGCGCCTCTTATAGAACAGCGATGGCCAGCTGGTTGTAGGCGCCTCATACAACAGCGATGGCCAGCTGGTTGTAGGCGCCTCATACAACAGCGATGGCCAGCTGGTTGTAGGCGCCTCATACAACAGCAATGGCCAGCTGGTTGTAGGCGCCTCATACAACAGCGATGGCCAGCTGGTTGTAGGCGCCTCATACAACAGCGATGGCCAGCTGATTGTAGGCGCCTCATACAACAGCGATGGCCAGCTAGTTGTAGGCGCTTCATACAACAGCGATGGCCAGCTGGTTGTAGGCGCCTCATACAACAGCGATGGCCAGCTGATTGTAGGCGCCTCATACAACAGCGATGGCCAGCTAGTTGTAGGCGCTTCATACAACAGCGATGGCCAGCTGATTGTAGGCGCCACATACAACAGCGATGGCCAGCTGGTTGTAGGCGCCTCATACAACAGCGATTGCCAGCTGGTTGTAGGCGCCTCATACAACAGCGATGGCCAGCTGGTTGTAGGCGCCTCATACAACAGCAATGGCCAGCTGGTTGTAGGCGCCTCATACAACAGCGATGGCCAGCTGGTTGTAGGCGCCTCATACAAGAGCGATGGCCAGCTGGTTGTAGGCGCCTCATACAACAGCGATTGCAGCTGGTTGTAGGCGCCTCATACAACAGCGATGGCCAGCTGGTTGTAGGCGCCTCATACAACAGCAATGGCCAGCTGGTTGTAGGCGCCTCATACAACAGCGATGGCCAGCTGGTTGTAGGCGCCTCATACAACAGCGATGGCCAGCTGGTTGTAGGCGCCTCATACAACAGCGATGGCCAGCTGGTTGTAGGCGCTTCATACAACAGCGATGGCCAGCTGGTTGTATGCGCCTCATACAACAGCGATGGCCAGCTGATTGTAGGCGCCTCATACAACAGCGATGGCCAGCTGGTTGTAGGCGCCTCATACAACAGCGATGGCCAGCTGATTGTAGGCGCCTCATACAACAGCAATGGCCAGCTGGTTGTAGGCGCTTCATACAACAGCAATGGCCAGCTAGTTGTAGGCGCTTCATACAACAGCGATGGCCAGCTGATTGTAGGCGCCTCATACAACAGCAATGGCCAGCTGGTTGTAGGCGCCTCATACAACAGCGATGGCCAGCTGGTTGTAGGCGCCTCATACAACAGCAATGGCCAGCTGGTTGTAGGCACCTCATACAACAGCGATGGCCAGCTGATTGTAGGCGCCTCATACAACAGCAATGGCCAGCTGGTTGTAGGCGCCTCATACAACAGCAATGGCCAGCTGGTTGTAGGCGCCTCATACAACAGCAATGGCCAGCTGGTTGTAGCCGCCTCATACAACAGCAATGGCCAGCTGGTTGTAGGCGCCTCATACAACAGCGATGGCCAGCTGGTTGTAGGCGCCTCATACTGCAGCAATGGCCAGCTGGTTGTAGGCGCCACATACAACACCGATGGCCAGCTGGTTGTAGGCGCCTCATACAACAGCAATGGCCAGCTGGTTGTAGGCGCTTCATACAACAGCGATGGCCAGCTGGTTGTAGGCGCCTCATACAACACCGATGGCCAGCTGATTGTAGGCGCCTCATACAACAGCAATGGCCAGCTAGTTGTAGGCGCTTCATACAACAGCGATGGCCAGCTGGTTGTAGGCGCCTCATACAACAGCGATGGCCAGCTGATTGTAGGCGCCTCATACAACAGCAATGGCCAGCTAGTTGTAGGCGCTTCATACAACAGCGATGGCCAGCTGATTGTAGGCGCCTCATACAACAGCAATGGCCAGCTGGTTGTAGGCGCCTCATACAACAGCGATGGCCAGCTGGTTGTAGGCGCCTCATACAACAGCAATGGCCAGCTGGTTGTAGGCGCCTCATACAACAGCGATGGCCAGTTGGTTGTAGGCGCCTCATACAACAGCGATGGCCAGCTGGTTGTCGGCGCCTCATACAACAGCGATGGCCAGCTGGTTGTAGGCGCCTCATACAACAGCGATGGCCACCTGGTTGTAGGCGCCTCATACAACAGCGATGGCCAGTTGGTTGTAGGCGCCTCATACAACAGCGATGGCCAGCTGATTGTAGGCGCCTCATACAACAGCAATGGCCAGCTAGTTGTAGGCGCTTCATACAACAGCGATGGCCAGCTGATTGTAGGCGCCTCATAAAACAGCAATGGCCAGCTGGTTGTAGGCGCCTCATACAACAGCAATGGCCAGCTGGTTGTAGCCGCCTCATACAACAGCAATGGCCAGCTGATTGTAGGCGCCTCATACAACAGCAATGGCCAGCTGGTTGTAGGCGCCTCATACAACAGCAATGGCCAGCTGGTTGTAGCCGCCTCATACAACAGCAATGGCCAGCTGATTGTAGGCGCCTCATACAACAGCAATGGCCAGCTGGTTGTAGGCGCCTCATACAACAGCAATGGCCAGCTGGTTGTAGCCGCCTCATACAACAGCAATGGCCAGCTGGTTGTAGGCGCCTCATACAACAGCGATGGCCAGCTGGTTGTAGGCGCCTCATACAACAGCAATGGCCAGCTGGTTGTAGCCGCCTCATACAACAGCAATGGCCAGCTGATTGTAGGCGCTTCATACAACAGCAATGGCCAGCTGGTTGTAGGCGCTTCATACAACAGCAATGGCCAGCTGGTTGTAGCCGCCTCATACAACAGCAATGGCCAGCTGATTGTAGGCGCCTCATACAACAGCAATGGCCAGCTGGTTGTAGGCGCCTCATACAACAGCAATGGCCAGCTGGTTGTAGCCGCCTCATACAACAACGATGGCCAGCTGGTTGTAGGCGCTTCATACAACAGCAATGGCCAGCTGGATGTAGCCGCCTCATACAACAGCAATGGCCAGCTGATTGTAGGCGCCTCATACAACAGCAATGGTCAACTAGTTGTACACCCCTCCTGCGAATCTTGTGTGAGTTTGTCTACATGTCAATAAAGTTCTCCATTTGTAAATCTATTGCTACAATGGACATTTAGGCACTTTCTTAACATTCAGATGTAAATCCCGTCTAGTGTTCTTTCCAGTTCTTTTATGAGAGTTCGTGTGTCTGCCCCGTACAACAACGGTTACACTGAAGATTAACAATTTAAGGGTTCTTCTTATGTTTGCCTTCCATGCATGGTCTAGCTTATTACATGTCTGCCTTCCATACATGGTCTAGCTTGTTACATGTCTGCCTTCCATACATGGTCTAGCTTGTTACATGTCTGCCTTCAATACGTGGTCTAGCTTGTTACATGTCTGCCTTCCATACATGGTCTAGCTTGTTACATGTCTGCCTTCCATGCATGGTCTAGCTTGTTACATGTCTGCCTTCCATGCATGGTCTAGCTTGTTACATGTCTGCCTTCCATACATGGTCTAGCTTGTTACATGTCTGCCTCCTATACATGGTCTAGCTTGTTACATGTCTGCCTTCCATGCATGGTCTAGCTTGTTACATGTCTGCCTTCCATGCATGGTCTAGCTTGTTACATGTCTGCCTTCCATATATGGTCTAGCTTGTTACATGTCTGCCTTCCATACATGGTCTAGCTTGTTACATGTCTGCCTTCCATACATGGTCTAGCTTGTTACATGTCTGCCTTCCATACATGGTTTAGCTTGTTACATGTCTGCCTTCCATACATGGTCTAGCTTGTTACATGTATGCCTTCCATACATGGTCTAGCTTGTTACATGTCTGCCTTCCATGCATGGTCTAGCTTGTTACATGTCTGCCTTCCATACATGGTCTAGCTTGTGACATGTCTGCCTTCCATGCATGGTCTAGCTTGTTACATGTCTGCCTTCCATGCATGGTCTAGCTTGTTACATGTCTGCCTTCCATGCATGGTCTAGCTTGTTACATGTCTGCCTTCCATGCATGGTCTAGCTTGTTACATGTCTGCCTTGCATGCATGGTCTAGCTTGTTACATGTCTGCCTTCCATACATGGTCTATCTTGTTACATGTCTGCCTTCCATGCATGGTCTAGCTTGTTACATGTCTGCCTCCCATACATGGTATAGCTTGTTACATGTCTGCCTTCCATGCATGGTCTAGCTTGTTACATGTCTGCCTTCCATACATGGTCTAGCTTGTTACATGTCTGCCTTCCATGCATGGTCTAGCTTGTTACATGTCTGCCTTCCATATATGGTCTAGCTTGATACATGTCTGCCTTCAATACATGGTCTAGCTTGTTACATGTCTGCCTTCCATGCATGGTCTAGCTTGTTACATGTCTGCCTTCCATGCATGGTCTAGCTTGTTACATGTCTGCCTTCCATACATGGTCTAGCTTGTTACATGTCTGCCTTCTATACATGGTCTAGCTTGTTACATGTCTGCCTTCCATGCATGGTCTAACTTGTTACATGTCTGCCTTCCATGCATGGTCTAGCTTGTTACATGTCTGTCTTCCATACATGGTCTAGCTTGTTACATGTCTGCCTTCCATGCATGGTCTAGCTTGTTACATGTCTGCCTTCCATACATGGTCTAGGTTGTTACATGTCTGCCTTCCATGCATGGTCTAGCTTGTTACATGTCTGCCTTCCATGCATGGTCTAGCTTGTTACATGTCTGCCTTCCGTACATGGTCTAGCTTGTTACATGTCTGCCTTCCATACTTGGTCTAGCTTGTTACATGTCTGCCTTCCATGCATGGTCTAGCTTGTTACATGTCTGCCTTCCATACATGGTCTAGCTTGTGATATGTCTGCCTTCCATGCATGGTCTAGCTTGTTACATGTCTGCCTTCCATGCATGGTCTAGCTTGTTACATGTCTGCCTTCCATGCATGGTCTAGCTTGTTACATGTCTGCCTTCCATGCATGGTCTAGCTTGTTACATGTCTGCCTTGCATGCATGGTATAGCTTGTTACATGTCTGCCTTCCATGCATGGTCTAGCTTGTTACATGTCTGTCTTCCATGCATGGTCTAGCTTGTTACATGTCTGCCTTCCATGCATGGTCTAGCTTGTTACATGTCTGCCTTCCATTCATGGTCTTGCTTGTTACATGTCTGCCTTCCATGCATGGTCTAGCTTGTTTCATGTCTGACTTCCATACATGGTCTAGCTTGTTACATGTCTGCCTTCCATGCATGATCTAGCTTGTTACATGTCTGCCTTCCATGCATGGTCTAGCTTGTTACATGTTTGCCTTCCATGCATGGTCTAGCTTGTTACATGTCTGCCTTCCATGCATGGTCTAGCTTGTTATATGTCTGCCTTCCATGCATGGTCTAGCTTGTTACATGTCTGCCTTCCATACATGGTCTAGCTTGTTACATGTCTGCCTTCCATACATGGTCTAGCTTGTTACATGTCTGCCTTCCATGCATGGTCTAGCTTGTTACATGTCTGCCTTCCATACATGGTCTAGCTTGTTACATGCATGGTCTAGCTTGTTACATGTCTGCCTTCCATACATGGTCTAGCTTGTTACATGTATGCCTTCCATGCATGGTCTAGCTTGTTACATGTCTGCCTTCCATACATGGTCTAGCTTGCTACATGTCTGCCTTCCATACATGGTCTAGCTTGTTATATGTCTGCCTTCCATACATGGTCTAGCTTGTTACATGTCTGCCTTCCATACATGGTCTAGCTTGCTACAGTCTGCCTTCCATACATGGTCTAGCTTGTTACATGTCTGCCTTCCATACATGGTCTAACTTGTTACATGTCTGCCTTCCATTCATGGTCTAGCTTGTTACATGTCTGCCTTCCATACATGGTCTAGCTTGCTACATGTCTGCCTTCCATACATGGTCTAGCTTGTTACATGTCTGCCTTCCATACATGGTCTAGCTTGTTACATGTCTGCCTTCCATACATGGTCTAGCTTGCTACCTGTCTGCCTTCCATACATGGTCTAGCTTGTTACATGTCTGCCTTCCATACATGGTCTAGCTTGTTACATGTCTGCCTTCCATACATGGTCTAGCTTGTTATATGTCTGCCTTCCATACATGGTCTAGCTTGTTACATGTCTGCCTTCCATACATGGTCTAGCTTGTTACATGTCTGCCTTCCATACATGGTCTAGCTTGTTACATGTCTGCCTTCCATACATGGTCTAGCTTGTTACATGTCTGCCTTCCATACATGGTCTAGCTTGCTACAGTCTGCCTTCCATACATGGTCTAGCTTGTTACATGTCTGCCTTCCATACATGGTCTAACTTGTTACATGTCTGCCTTCCATACATGGTCTAGCTTGTTACATGTCTGCCTTCCATACATGGTCTAGCTTGCTACATGTCTGCCTTCCATACATGGTCTAGCTTGTTACATGTCTGCCTTCCATACATGGTCTAGCTTGTTACATGTCTGCCTTCCATGCATGGTCTAGCTTGCTACATGTCTGCCTTCCATGCATGGTCTAGCTTGTTACATGTCTGCCTTCCATACATGGTCTAGCTTGTTACATGTCTGCCTTCCATACATGGTCTAGCTTGTTACATGTATGCCTTCCATACATGGTCTAGCTTGCTACATGTCTGCCTTCCATACATGGTCTAGCTTGTTACATGTCTGCCTTCCATACATGGTCTAGCTTGCTACATGTCTGCCTTCCATACATGGTCTAGCTTGCTACATGTCTGCCTTCCATACATGGTCTAGCTTGTTACATGTCTGCCTTCCATACATGGTCTAGCTTGTTACATGTCTGCCTTCCATACATGGTCTAGCTTGTTACATGTCTGCCTTCCATACATGGACTAGCTTGTTACATGTCTGCCTTCCATACATGGTATAGCTTGTTACATGTCTGCCTTCCATACATGGTCTAGCTTGTTACATGTCTGCCTTCCATACATGGTCTAGCTTGTTACATGTCTGCCTTCCATACATGGTCTAGCTTGTTACATGTCTGCCTTCCATACATGGTCTACCTTGTTACATGTCTGCCTTCCATACATGGTCTAGCTTGTTACATGTCTGCCTTCCATACATGGACTAGCTTGTTACAACGGTGCACTCAATTTCATATTTTAAAACATGCCAATATTATATTTCTGTCTTATTCTTTACTGTGCTATTCCAATCTATATTAAATCACTAGTTCCCCATATCTTTAAATCTACCTTTGGGAAACCTTTTCATTATTCGTTTCTGATTGTCTTCTGCACAATAGCTCATTGTACAATTGTGAAAAACGCTTTTTATTCACGTGTCTATTGTTAGGTAATTATTACAATGTAAATGATAATACATAAGTGGTTACATGAAATATGCTACAATGAAATATATTCATCCACAGGTTTCAAAGATTGCCATACATACAAATATCGACGGTCATTTGTTTACTCTCTGTTTAACAAAGATATGGCGTTTATAAGATAAGTAAACAAAAAGAACGACTCGGGCTGACTGCAAATATTATATCCACACGTGTGGTACTTTTTATGGTATGGGAGTATATCTCACGATAAAATAAATAGGTGTTTAAAAGCAATGAATATATCAATGACGGCGGTGAACGCAACATATTAATCAGCACAACCACAAAGAAAGCACCGTGCGACAATGACGTTGATAAGTAGACGTTGACATACAAACAATGACATTGATGTGCGGACCTCGACATACAGTAAGAGTGAATTCTCGTCAGCTGCGCGGAATCAAAGCACATGCAATGCAAACAGGCGTTGAGCTGTGGTCTATGCCGGACTGCATTTAGTCCTTCATGCTGCAGACTTGCGTGTCGTTGTGCCTGAAGACATAAATAGGCCCAGCGCCTAAAATAGTGGTCATACCACGGACACACTTTGCAGCGCCTGGTTCGTCCAGTGGTGGTGGCAATGTTCACCATCTGGTACGGTCATGACGGGTGAAGAGGCCACATCTAACACTAAAACTAGGTTATTGGTTAATATGTGATTAAGTATGATTAAATCAGGGCATGTACCTGTCTGTACACCGCCACCACCACCAACAACAACAACACCGCCGCCGCCGCCGCTGTGCGAAATTACAATGTTCAACCGAAAGAGGGGCGGAAAAGTTCAACGAATGAAGACCATGGATGTGCAAAATACACTGAAAGAAATGTCCGTGTCAGACAAGGAGATAGAGCTGTCCTTGTCAGCAACGGAAGTAGAGTTATGTAACATAATGAAGAGGGATGATGGCCGAGAAGGGCCATCGCGTTTTAGTGTGGCAACCTGCAGCGCCATGGGGCGATGATGCGATGAGCGATGCGATGCGATGAGCGATGCGATGAGCGATGCGATGAGCGATGCGCGATACGATGGGCGATGCGATGGGCGATGCGATGGACGATACGCGATGCGATGCGCGATGCGATGCGATGCGCGATGCGATGCGATGCGATGCGATACGCGACGCGACGCGATGGACGATGCGCGATGCGATGCGATGCGATGCGATGCGATGCGATGCGATGCGCGGTGCGATGCGATGCGCGATGCGATGCGCGATGCGATGTGATACACGATGCGCGATGCGATGCGATGCGCGATGCGATGCGATGGTATAAATTATAAAGATGCCGTAATGAGCATGCGTACGTCGAAAACGAGTGTTCAGAGCATGCGATGATGGCTGATGACGTATACGATTATATGATGGCCGAGAAGGGCCATCGCGTTTTTGTGTGGCAACCTGCAGCGCCATGGAGCGATGACGCGGTGACGCGATGCGCGATGCGATGGGCGATGCGATGAGCGATGCGCGATGCGATGGGCGATGCGATGGACGATGCGCGATGCGATGCGCGATGCGATGGACGATGCGCGATGCGATGGGCGATGCGATGCGATGCGCGATGCGCGATGCGATGCGCGATGCGATACGCGATGCGATGCGCGATGCGATACGCGGTGCGCGATGCGATGCGCGATGCGATGCGCGATGCGATACGCGATGCGCGATGCGATGCGCGATGCGATACGTGATGCGCGATGTGATGCGCGATGCGATACGCGATGCGATGCGCGATGCGATACGCGATGCGATGCGCGATGCGATGGTATACAATATAAAGGTGCCGCAATGAGCATGCGTACATCGAAAACGAGACTTTGGCAGCCATTTGTATTTTATTAAACGCATTCCTTTTTGTGTTCAGAGCATGTGATCATGGCTGATGATTCTGACTGTACGTATACGGTTACATATACATTTGGTTTGCGCACAGAATTTGTTGTGTTCGTACTTCTAAATGTTGTGACGAAAGTCTGGGGCAAACATATTTCATAACATGACATATATGTACTTCTTCTACCGCTCAAATGCAGTTTTTAAATTGTTTCCGTCTGGATATCCTTGGTAGAATATATCAAACTTATTTTGTATACATGGGAAGAGACGACAACTTTTTTCAACTTTCGCTTATTGCAAATGCCGTTCGTTTGTGTCCAAGTTTATGTTTCAATTATTATAAATAGCTATAATATTCGAAGTCGGTTTAACAAGAAGCATGTACATTAAATCATCGAAAAAACTGAATTTAGCCGTCATTTGCGTCACATGTTTTTTTTCTGTCTACAGTTTAATTGTTTCTTTTTAGTTAAGTGAATCGAATAGCTGAGGCACAGTTTACCAAACCGTAGATACGCTACAGTGTAACTGCCTGTCAATCGCAGCGATTTACGATGCCGCCCAATATAGCATGCGGCACGAAGTGGTAATTATTGAGACTGTCTGGTCATAGTTGTGTGTAGGCAACTGCTTTGATGTGGTCACATGTGGATGCGATTATTGTTTTGAAATAGAATGCAGAGGTGATGAGGCCTCTGTTCATCCACAGCGATTCGCAACTAGATTGCATCCAGGTGGACAATCTGTTTGTAGTGACATTCAGCGGCGAAGAAGGATCCAACAGGAGAAGAGCCGAACTGCGAACGCAGATGCATTGGCGAGACTTCTTACAAGATCTCGAAGGTAGAATAGTATTGATCTGTAATAATAATTATATACAATTATTTATTCATCCCATGACCTGTTGGCTAGCAAAAGGGGGTCAAACCATTAATTTTGGACATTCCGTTGTATATTTCTCTGAACTGTTGACTCCAGAGGTATTTTGTTTGGACAACAATATAAGGCAAACGTTTTTAAAGCGATAACAGTGTGCGACAAAATAACATAACCACAAGAGAAAAACAAAAGAAAACACAGCACATTTCCATTCACAACATTTTAAAATGATACAAACCATAAAATGTATTGCTGGGTGGCACTTTTATACAATTATGTTGCCACCTTTATGTACCTACAAGACCAATGTAAATAAATATGTGTCGAAAAAAACTAAAACCGAGACAATCTTATAAAAGTCTTCCGTGCATAGATATAATGAGAATGTATCACCTCGACAGTGCTTAAGAGTGGACACCCTATATTTCTCTAAGTATTTCCTTCCAGTAAATGCGTGAATAATCAGGCCAAACCAGTTGCAATAGTGTCGACGTGCTTTTTAAAATACATTTGTATATACGCACCACACCAAAACATAGTTTTAAGTATTCGGCTACGGTAACTGTCATGGTGGAATCGTTTGCTGTTATAGAAGAAGGACGTCTTGGCCAGCTACTGGCATTCGTCACTGGGCTGGACGTAGTCCCCCCGCTGGGATTTGAACCCATCCCAGCGTTGGAGTTCAACCACCCCGGAGATGCAGATTATGCATACTTAGAAGGCGTGCCGTTCGCCAACACCTGTGCAAATTCCTTGCGACTACCAGTGTTGCCTGAATGCCAGGTGTTCAAGGAACGAATGGTAGCTGCGTTGGCAGTGGGAGAAATATTCACCGACGCGTAGAGATAAACAAATGATTTCTAAACTAGCTTATACTGCATGAGCATTACTGATGATTCACAATTTCAATTTGCAAGTCCATTTTTTCATGTTTATTACCCATGTGTATTTCATGTGTCGACATAGTCAAGTACTTTTAAAACAGCATGTATTAGGCTTGTTAACAAATGTAGATGCGTAGTAATATATATCATTTCTAACTCCTCCCTCAGTTCGATTGTTGGCTTCTAACGTTCACGGAAATGCAAACCTACAAAGCATTCGCTATGAAGTGTTTGTTCGTTTGTGCAGATTTGTATTTCGTTTTGGTGTAATTGACAGAAAAACCTTAAAATTAATTATGACCATGTCGGTTCGAAATTAGTTATAGGACCTCAGTCGGAAAATACGATTTATCAAAACAAGTGGCGTTAGATTGAGGTCTGGAACATTTCTGACGAGACCTCGATCTAACGGCCGGTTTATTTACACATCTGTGCCAGTGAATCAACTAAAAGGAAAGCTAAAGCCTAATCTATAGCTAGAGGCAGTTGCCAATCATGGAGATGTATGTGGATGAATGTTTAAAGTCTACGGCGCAATAAACAAAAGTGATGCACGTGTGTTTTGTATTTTGTTGCCGTCGTCGTGTCTGTCAAGGTTGATGATGACATGATGATGATGGTTTATTACACAAACTATGACACAATACATTCGATATTTGATGCACATTTGATACATACATTGTTACAGTTTCTATAATGAGAGTTTAAAGCCACGAGTGGCTGATGTTCCCTCTCCATACATGTAATACATATGTAATTCCATGGTGCACGTAAAATAATTTAATAAAAAGAAGAAGAAGAAACAGATTGTGCAATTGAAGAAAAGAAATCAGCAACACAAATCACAGCAATACTATTGTCATAAATACACGCATTAGAATGCAACAATGAATGTTAGTTATATAAGTCACTAACATTATTTACTCACACAAATCTCTTGACATTTAGATGTTGCCAGTGCATATATACAATCCACTGTTGTTGTTATATAGTTCCATAGCTTAACACCTCGACGTCAAATGGTTTTATATAATACGTTGGTTTTAGAAATCGGTACGTGCAGTAGATCCACATGGCGTGTCCTATAATTATTGGTTAACGATTTGCCGTTAAATACAGGAACGACAATTGGTTTCTCATTCTACCATGAGCACATTTTCTTTAGACGACCAATTTGTAATTAAACAGACTGAAACGATCACAAACAATTGCTAAGAGAGCTCATGTTAAATGTATGATTATTTTTAAAATATTTTTAAAATCGTATTGTCAACGCGGATTTGAAATACCGCATGAAAATGTTTGTATTGTTATCTGTGTCATGTTTACGAGTTAAAGTTCGCCACTTATGACATGTATTGCGTTTCAGCAGTGACGCGTGGTGCAAGTCCCTGGAAGACTAGCTGAGTAGTTACGCCGCTACAGCCTCAATCACGGGGTTTCCTGCACATCCTCTTCATGTGTCTGATGTCTTCCTTGTCGACTTCGACTTTGTAGTCTACAGTAGATATAGCGTTTTACACAAGCTAGTAAATTGTTATAACATACATTGTATAACAGTACAAATGTTTCAATCAAACTTAGGGAAGACAACAACTATATTATCAATACCAATGTTTGCGTTTAAAAACATTGCTTAAATCGATGCTGTTTGTAGTACAATAACCTTGTCTAAAACTAAACAGAGGTTGTTTGCAAAAATTATTATAGTATCCTATGTTTAATAAGGTGAAGCTAATTTCCTACTTTACTGTTCATTTGTAAATATAATTTTCTCACCGTATACTAATTGTTAATAATGTACTCTCACTCCTATTTTGCATGTTTTAATGACATAGACTATATTCACTTTATTTTACATACTGTAATGATGTACATACATCGGTTTGCTTAATGGTACTGTTGTGACTCAGAAAAAGGTTTCTATCACTCCGCTAGGGATCTTTGGGATGAATACAATTATTAAATATGTACGTCAAATATGCACGGTAAACTTAAAATGCCTTGTACGTATGTGTGCAAATTGTATAGCATTAATGTACATTAATTTAAATGCTACCGTATCGCGTGCGTCTTACGCTCGTTCGTTTTTGATAAGTGCCAACTATACTCTGTGTTAATGATTTCTCATAAAACGTGCGGTGCAAACAAATTTAACGAATATGCACAAAGAAGCACGGTGTTTCGTCGATTGAAATGATTCCTTGAGACTCGTAGTATTTCATCGTTCAGTTTTCTAAGAAAGATACTTCTGATATACATCATGTTTTCACTGTAATTGTAATTTCACTGTAATTGTTGTATATATATATATATATATATATATACATATATATATATATATACATATATATGTATATGTATATATATCTATATATATATATATATAATTGACATGTGATATAATGTGTTTACGAAAGCAAAACGTGTGATGCTAATTACTATTACCATGCATACCGCCGATACCGTACATACTTGTGATATTGTAATTTCTCCGTATTTACAATGAATAAATAATGTAAACCAATACTCATTCAATATGTTTACTGTTGAGGTGTATACTCTTGGTTTCTATGGGAACTTCCATAGACAACAACAACATGTCTTACGACATATCATCAAGGTGATCCCATCTGAACGATTGTCCTCCAAAAACACATTCGCCTTTCCTCGTCCCAGTCTGATACACCTTAACAGCTATGTTACACGGATGTAACACAACTTAATTTTTTTAGACTAGAGAGCAATGTCGTTTTCTATATGATTCAGCACAAACGAGTATATCAAAATTGTAATTAACACCTGGAAGTGCCGATGCACTAAAGTGGGGGTTAAGTAGCACTTTCGGTTAATTGTATCTCTTGTCTGGCAAGTGGATTACATGATGTGTCAAAGTCGGTGCGTCTGTGGAGACGATAATCCCTGGGTCAGGAGCTATAATTAGAACAGCACCATCTCCCAAAATTGCAGCAGTGGACTAGAATGATGCTACTTATTTACATCGTCTGGTCGTAGTTGCGCCTGTGGTTAATTGTGTCTTTGATATGAATAGTCGACACAATTGTTTCTGAAAAAGCATAAGCATGAGTCAACTAAGATGGGCAGGACTTGTAGAGAAAATGGGAGAAGAACGGATGGCAAAGAGAGCAGATGCACAGAGACTGGAAGGAAAAGGAGGCGAAGAAGAACTAGACTGCGATGGGAAGACTATGGAAAAAGAGATTTTGAAGGATTGGGAGAAAGGTGGAAAACGAGAGCGAACGATCTGGTGGAGAGAGCTGTGCAGGACCAGGGAGAGAAATTAAAAACAATCAGACAGCGAGCATCGGAATCGAGGCCAGTTTCACCCCTGACATCCCCACGGATATATGAGGAGTTCATATTCATGTTTGTGGAGAGCCTCAATGTAGATATTTGGGGGGGGTGCAAATCGAGGTTTTTGAAGAGCCTGAAGATGGAGCTATTTTGGCGAGCCTCAATGGGTGTGCAAATTGTGATGTTGGAGAGCCTTAATGTGCAAATCGAGGTTTTGGAGAGCCTCAACCCACCAAATATCCACCATGTTCCGACGCCAGTGTTTTGGGTTTGGCTTTGTTGTCTGGGCTTGAACAAATTCGTGACCATAGGCAACACTGGATGCCTTTTATGTTCAACGCATGTGTCCATGGTTGATGACTTTGAGTGTGCGTATACGGTTACACTTCTCTAGTTATTGTGCACAAAAGATTATGTGATTGTACCTCTAAATATTATGATAGAAGCCTAATGCGATTGAGTTTAGACTAAGATAAATGGGGGCATGCGGGCAATCACTTTATAGAATGTAATCTAGGTTCTCGCACCAAAACCGGAGACCAAAAATGAATTACTTCATAGCATGAGGTGTGTACCTCTTCTACCACTCCCCATTTAATTTTTGGTTTCATCTGAATATCCTTGATCGAAAATATAAACGATAATTTATGTACCTCCATACATGAAGAACGGGGATGTTTATGGCATTTTTCAGTTGAACATTAACCGTAGGCTTTGAAGTATACATTTCTTGAATATTTATTAATTAATGACATGATATATTTTCATAGGTGTACATATCATGTTCATTATGCCTTACATAAATAAAACTATATATATATATATATATATATAACTATAATCAGTTAGACCCTACTAAACTTTAGTGTCTTTAGTTTATAATAAAATATTTAAATCGTAAACTAAAATAGTATTGTCTCTAATTATTTTACAAAACCTACATATAAAATGCACAAACGAGGTAGCGAATCGTTGTTCCTAGAGTGTAGTTTCATTTTTGCTAAGGGATCATCTCGGAACGTCGATGTCCGATATCAAGCGAAATTATTTTTGTTTGGGGGACGGGGGTCTGAGGCAGTTTCATCTGGCGTCGGACATCGACTCTTAATTATACTGGTGTCATCATATTAATGTTTAAAAAATTCGTCTGAAGTGGGTGGGGGGGGGGGGCTGAGGCAAGATGAAAGTAATTTCGTCTGATATCGGACATCGACGTTCTGAGATGACCCCTAAGTGAATCGAATTGTAGACGCACCGCGCGCACCGTGCACCTCCTAGTAGACCTACTAACTTAACTTCCTGTCAATTTCGGCTGTTTATTACGTGGTCCAATAGCGCTGGTAGCCTGATTTTAGCGGGGCTATTTATTGACACTGCGTTATTCGTACTTGTATTTCGGCGCAACGCTGCTTTTATGTGCTACTACGGAACCCAGATTAAGTCATTAAACATCACTGCATCTGTATTGAAGAACGTCTCACGGAATATGTGTCAGTTTTTTCCAGACATGGAAGTATTGGGGACCGAGGAGTGTCAAGAAGCATAAATTATGAAAAGTTTATATTTTAATTTATATAAGGCATAAATAACATCTTTGCATTCTAAACAGATATTATGTCATTAATTAATAAATATAAACAAATAGGCTTCAAAACTGTTGGTTAATGTTAAACTGAGAAATACCTTAACCATCCCTGGTTCATCGTGTCTGCAGGCACACAAAATAGTGTTTATATTTGCGATCAGGGATATCCAGATGGAAACAATAATTATTTAACAAATAAAATATTGAATAGGTACATATTTCATGTTATAAAGTAATCTATTTCAGTCCCTAGTCTAGTTTTTGCGAAGAGGCTGCCTGCCTGGCACCCGTTTTTGTTTCGCTAAATTCAATCTTTGTAAATGTCCGAGACAATATTTAGAAGTACAATCACATAATCTTTTGTGCCCAATAACTAGATATGTAACCGTATACGTACAGTCAGCGTCAACAGCCATCATCACATGCTCTGAACACAAAAAGAAATGTGTTTAATACAAATAAATAAAAATGGCTGCCTAAGTCTCGTTTTCGGCGTACGCATACTCATTGCGGCACTTTTATAATGTCTACCATCGCATCGCGCATCGCATCGCGTATCGCATCGCATCGCGCATCGCATCGCGCATCGCGTATCGCATCGCGCATCGCATCGCGCATCGCATCGCGTATCGCATCGTGCATCGCGTATTGCGTATCGCATCGCGCATCGCATCGCCCATCGCATCGCGCATCGTCCATCGCATCGCGCATCGCATCGCGCATCGTCCATCGCATCGTCCGTCGCATCGCGCATCGCTCATCGCATCGCCCATCGCATCGCGCATCGCGTCTTCGCCCCATGGCGCTGCAGGTTGCCACACAAAAACGCGATGGCCCTTCTCGGCCATCATACGATTACACAAATGTTTGTTTTTCACAAAGAATTTGTTTTTCGTGCTTCTAAATGTTATGACGAAAGTCTGGGACAAAAATATCTTTTAACATGACATCTGTATACCTCTTCTACCGCTCAAATTGTATTTGTTAAATTGTTTCCGTCTGGATATCATTGGTAGAAAATATAAAACTTATTTTGTATACATTGGATGAGACGACAACTTGAAGCTGGTTTTTAACCTATAGCTTATTGGAAATGCCGTTCCTTTGTGTCCAAATATTTTTTAAATTTTATAAATAGCTACAATATTTGAAGTCGGTTTAATACGAAACATGTACATTTGTTTATAAATGATCGAAAAAACTTAATTTAATCGTCACTTGCGTCACATGTTTTTCTTCCTGTCTACCGTGTAATTGTTTCTTTTTCGTTAAGTGAATCGAATTACTGAGGCACCGTTTACCAAAACGAAGATACGTTACAGGGACGAAGGGAAGAGAGAGCAAATGTGATAGAAGAGAAGTCGATAAAAGTGACGCTGACAGGAGGAAAGGTGACAAGAGAAAAAGCGACAGGAAAGAATGGATCGGAAGAGAATGTGACAGGAGAGAAGACGGCAGGGGGGAAAGACAACAACCAGACAGATGCAAACCGAAGAAGGAGCTATTCTAAGGCAGTGATTGAGGGGGCAATGAGGAAAGAGAGGGTGTTTATGGGGGACTCCATTATGAGAAAGACGGACAAGACACTGAGCGAGGGGAAGGACATCGTTGTTTGTTTACCGGGGGCTAGGATTGAACATGTAACTGACAGGGTAGAGAAGGTATTGGGACATGGCAAGGGGGGGTCTATACTGGTACATGTAGGAACAAATAATGCAGACAGGGAGGGAACAACTGCGATAGTACAGAAGTATAGACAGTTAGTGAGGAAGCTAAAGAAGACGAGAGTCGAACAGGTTATTTTGTCAGGAATTTTGCCAGTAATGGGAGGAAGGGGGGCAACGTATAGAAACTGCAAGAGGATGGCGATCAATGCACTAGCTGAGCAGATGTGTGAAGAAGAGGGGGTGGGATTCACAGATTTATGGGGATACTTTGTTGGGAGGGAAGATATGTACATGAGAGATGGCCTCCATCTTAGTGGAAAGGGGGCAGCAGTTTTCTCAGAGAATCTGCTGCAATCTGTTGACAGTGGGACAGGTTGCATCTACTTAAACTAGATTCGCAGGGGGGACTCACAGAAAAGCCTGAAAATGGAGGCATAGATAAAGACAGCACAAATAAATCAACAAATAACAGTCTGGAAAACTCTTCTGAAGCTGGATATAAATGTGTTTGTTTAAATGCAAGGAGTATAGTAAACAAAAGAAATGAATCAATAACGTGAACTAAACATTATGGTAGAAGATATTGACCCTCATATAATAGGTATAACCGAATCCTGGACCACCACCGATATATAAGATGCTGAATTGGGACTGACAGGATATGTAATGTTTAGAAAAGATAGAATAGGAAGAAAGGGAGGTGGAGTTATTTTATATATTAAAGAATCTATTCAGGCTTATGAAATAAAATTAGAAAGAGAAGCAGATTGCGAAGAAGCTGTTTGGTGTAACATAGTTACAGGAAACTCAACGTTAACAATTGGGTTCGTTTATCGAAGTCCAAACATAAGCATAGAAGAGAATGAAAAAATACAAAACGCTATAAGGGAAGTAAGCAAACGGGACTGTATTATTATGGGGGATTTTAACCATGGGCATATACAATGGAAATCTCTACAGAGTATGGGGAGAGAGGACCACAAGTTTTTAGTTTTAGTTAAAGATACATTCCTTTCTCAACATGTGCTAGAACCAAACAGGGGTGAGAATGTGTTAGACATAGTTTTGTCCTCACAGAATGAATTAGTTGACAATGTCAAGATATGTGAGCCACTGGGGAGTAGCGATCACAACCAGATACATTTTACCATCAAAGTAAAATCAGAAAGGAATAGCAAAAAGCAGTATAGGAGAAATTTCCACAAAGGAAGGTATAAGGACATGAGGAAATATTTAGCAAAGATAGACTGGAATAAGACACTGAAAAATAAGACGGCAACAGAATGCTGGAATATATTAAAGAGTGAAATTAAGTGCATAATCGATAAATTTGTACCCTTCAAAAAACAAGGAAAACGGTCCAAAAAGAAACACTTATCGAAAGAAGCCATTAGAAAAATTAAGTATAAACAAATGATGTGGAAGTCATATAGATGTACTGGAAATGATGAAGACTACAACAGTTATAAAGAAGCACTTAACCAAGCTACAGCTGAAATTAGAAATTCAAAGAGAAGCTATGAACAACAATTAGCTAGTAATATCAAACATGACAGCAAGAGTTTTTATGCGTATGTTCGAAGCAAACAGAAAGTTCAAGATAAGGTCGGTCCTCTAGAAGATAGTGCTGGAAATATAATATCAGAGGGATTCATAATGGCAGAAGACCTGAATGAGTACTTTAGTTCAGTGTTTACCAGGGAAGATATTAGTTCACTGCCAATACCAGAGGCTACGTTCAAGGAGGCAGATTCAGGCTATTTAGGACAATTAATTGTAACCCCGGAAATGGTAGCTAAGAAAATAAGGGCTATGAAGGATAATAAATCACCTGGAGTGGATGGTATTCCACCCAAACTACTATTGGAAATTGTAGAACAAATTAGCATACCACTTGCAACAGTTTTCAACTTGTCATTAGAAGAGGGAGTGGTTCATTTAGAATGGAAAGAAGCAAACATTATACCGTTATTCAAAAAAGGTTCGAGAAACAAGTCAGAGAACTATAGACCAGTGAGTTTAACATAAGTGATTTGTAAATTATTAGAAAGACTAATTAAAGATCACAGGGTGGATTTTCTTGTTAAACAAAACTTGATAAACCCATCTCAACATGGTTTTTTTTAAAGCGAGGTCATGCTTAACAAATATGTTATGTTTTTTGGAAGACATCACTAAGTGGGTAGATGAGGGATCACCAGTAGATATCGTCTACTTAGATTTTCAAAAAGCTTTTGACAAAGTACCACATCAAAGATTACTGCTTAAACTAAAGGCCCATGGCATAGGAAATGGTATACTAAACTGGATAGAACAATGGCTGATTGACAGAAGACAACGTGTAGTAGTTGATGGGGAGGCTTCAAACTAGAAATCGGTATTGAGTGGGGTACCACAGGGATCAGTATTAGGTCCTATATTATTCTTAATATACATCAACGATTTGGATGATGAAATAACAAGCAAGGTGTTGAAATTTGCGGATGATACAAAAGTGTTTAGAAGGATTAAAAGTGATGGAGATAGACAGCATTTACAAGATGATCTTGACAGGTTGATCAAATGGTCTGAAAAGTGGCAAATGATGTTCAATTTTGGGAAATGTAAATGCCTCCATATAGGACATGGGAACGAAGAGGTAGAATATACAATGGGGGGTACTGTACTAAGTACTACTGTAAAAGAAAAGGACTTAGGGTTAACCGTTAGTGCTGATATGAAGATTTCAGAACAGTGCGGAATTGCAGCATCAAAGGGAAATCAAATCCTTGGATTAATTAGGCGAAACATAACGTATAAGGCTAATAATACCGCTGTACAAAACAATAGTTAGGCCTCATTTAGAATATTGTATTCAAGCGTGGAGGCCATATCGTAGGAAGGACATAGATATGCTAGAAAGAGTGCAGAGGAGAGCAACTAAAATGATACAAAATCTGAGGGATCTTAGTTATGAAATACGCCTAAAAAATGCGGTTTAACAACACTAGAGACCAGGAGATTGAGAGGAGATCAGATAGAAGTGTTTAAAATATTGAAGGGTTATGAAAATATAGATGGAAATATGTTTTTCTCAGTTAAGAAAGATAGAAGGACTAGAGGACATGATCTTGCATTAGCAAAGGAGCAGAGTAGATTGGATATAAGAAAGTTTTCATTTTCACAAAGGACTGTAAATGAATGGAACAGATTACCTGCTGATTGTGTGGGTGCTAGTAGCGTGAATATGTTTTAAAATAAAATCGACACATACCTCAGACGGGCGGGATACACATATATAAAAAGGTCGGACTCTCGATAAGCCAATGGCTTCCTTGTCCACCTGCCATCTAGAGTTAATTCTCTGGGTGGCAATCTTGTTAAATCTTGTTAAACTGCCTGTCAATCGCAGCGGATTACGATGCCGCCCAATATAGCATGCAGCCCGAAGTGGTAATTATTGAGACTGTCTGGTCCTAGTTGTGTGTAGGCAACTGCTTTGATGTATTCTCATGTGGATACGATTATAGTTTTGAAATAGGTGCCACTAGTGAAGCCAGACATATTCATTACAACAGCTTACGGTGAATTTGTACCAAACATTATGTGTGTGTGTGTGTGTGCGTGCGTGCGTGCGTGCGTGTGTGCGTAGGTGTGTGATTATAAACCTATACTTATAGCATGCATGTGTGTCAATTGTATTGTTGTAAATACAGTTGTAGCATCGTTGCCAGGTCAAATAAAGCTAACTACTGCAAAGAGAGGGAGAGAGAGGGAAAGAGGGAGAGAAGGAGAGCGGGAAAGAGGGAGAGAGAGTTAAGCTACGATTCCACATGTACGGATACGGCATGCGGATGCAGCATGCGACAAAACAATGAATATAGTGCCCGTTGGAAATTAACATAAATAGTTCCAAACGTACACAGGCGGATGAGTTTTGTTTTGTGGATGCGGCTGCGGCAAATTGAATCGCTCCGTGCAGCGATTGGAATCGTATCTGCACACGAATCGGATAGTAAATTCCCAGTAGTGGCGTCACTACAGAGGTATTCCCCATTCCGCATGCGTTTCCGCACACCTTTCCGTACATATGGAATCGTAGCTCTATAGTAAAAGAAATGATGCATTCAAGAGACAATATTCCCTGGGCCACGAGCTATAATTAGAACAGCACCACTTCCCAAAAATATAGCAGGCAGTGGACTAGAATGATGCTACTTATTGATATCATACGGTCATTGTACCGCCTGCGATTAATTGTGTCTTTGATGTGACTAGAGGACACAATTGAAATTGGTGGTGTATCAAAGTTCATAAGCAAGTGGAATTACTGATTGATAAGTATTATTCTTGCCTTAATATCATTCATAAAGTAGCAGTAAACATATATTGAGTAGCAGTTGTGCTTAAAGTTAGTTAGATAAAGTATTTTAGGACACTTTAGTCTAGTGAGTGATAATAGGGTACGTTAGCTTACGGCTACGATAAGTTTGTAAACAAGATTTAACAAACCTCGTTATGTGGTAGAATATATAGGTGATAAAGTAACAACCATAAACTACCTACATAAGATAATATCTGTGTAAGTCAGTACCTGCTAGACATTTTGATAAGGTAGCTTTGTTGTTAAAATTAAGCATTTGCGATAATCGGGCGAACTAAGTTTATGTAGCTAGTGTTTCTCTTATTCGTTAGGGCGCTGTATAACCTAAATAAATAAGGCAGTCTAGCGTATGCAATCTTACGAAAAGTGTAACATTTGTGCACAGAAAACAGTCTTCTTAAAGACTACATAGACAGTGAATGGTGTAAACACAGTTGACAAAACTATTTTAAATAGCTAATTATATTATTATTATTAAATAAATTCTGATATGGCGCCTTGCAAGCGGCAAGTCAAGGCAAAGAGACACTTGGTGTGCGACGACTGCCACAGTTGGGTAGATTTTGCCTTATCCGGCTGTACGAAGTCATGGACAGAAACCAAGGAAGAGGGATTCACCTTTCAGTGCGTGGGGTGTTGGAAGGTGAAATGTCTGGAGAAAGAGGTAGCTAGGTTGGTAGATATTGTGAAGGGGATGGAGATGAGAATCAGCAAGGAGACAGACGAAATGGAGAGAGACGACAGGGATAAAGTTGGGAATACTGTGAAACTGAAGGAGCAGAGTAGTGGCAACAAGACTGAGGAAAGGAGACTGAGAGGAGGGAAGGTGATCGGAGGGGAAGAAAGTGGAGGATCGACGGCAGGAAATGTGACAGGTGTGAAGGTGGCAGGAGAGAAAGTGACCGTAGAGAAAGAGGTAGGAGGGAAAAAGAGACGGGAGAGGAGAGAAGGAAATGCAATGGGAGGAAAGATGACGGGAAGAAAGGAAGTGAGAGTACATGTGACAGAAGAGAAGTCGGGAGGGACGATGACAGGAAGAAAGGTGACAAGAGAAACAGCGTCAGGAAAGAATGGAACGGACGAGATTGTGACGGGAGAGCAGAAGACAGGGGAACAAGATTACAACCAGACAGATGCAAACCGTAGAAAGAGCTACACTGAGGCAGTGATTGAGGGGGCAATGAGGAAAGAGAGGGTGTTTATGGGCGATTCGATTATGAGAAAGACAGATAAGACTCTAAGCGAGGGGGAGGACGTCGTTGTTTGTCTACCGGGGGCTAGGATAGAACATGTAACTGAAAGGGTAGAGAAGGTACTGGGGCATGGCAAGGGAGGGTCTATACTAGTACATGTAGGGACAAATAACGCAGAGAGGGAGGGAACAACTGGGATAGTTCAGAAGTACAGATAGTTAGTGAAGAAGTTAAAGAAGACAAGAGTAGAACAGATTATCCTCTCAGGAATTTTGCCAGTAATGGGAGGAAGGGGGCCGACATATAGAAACTGCAAGAGGATGGCGATCAACGCACTAGTTGAGCAGATGTGTAAAGAAGAGGGGGTGGGATTCGTAGATTTATGGGGATACTTTGTTGGGAGGGAAGATATGTACATGAGAGATGGCCTACATCTAAGTGGAAAGGGGGCAGCAGTTTTCTCAGAGAACTTGCTGCAATCTGTTGACAGTGGGACAGGCTGCATCTATTTAAACTAGATTCGCAGGGGGGATTCACAGAGAAGCCTGAAACTGGAGGCATAGATAAAGACAGCAGAAATAAATCGGCAAAGAACAGCCTGGAAAACTGTTCTGAATCAGGATATAAATGCATTTGTTTAAATGCAAGGAGCATAGTAAACAAAAGAAGTGAACTAAACATTATGGTAGAAGATATTGACCCTCACATAATAGGTATAACCGAATCGTGGGCCACCACTGATATATCAGATGCCGAATTGGGACTAACAGGATATGTAACGTTTAGGAAAGATAGAATAGGAAGAAACGGAGGTGGAGTTATTTTATATATTAAAGAATCTATCCAGGCTTATGAAATAAAATTAGAAAGAGAAGCAGATTGCGAAGAAGCTGTTTGGTGTAACATAGTTACAGGAAACTCAATGTTAACAGTTGGGTTAGTTTATCGAAGTCCAAACATAAGCATAGAAGAGAATGAAAAAATACAAAACGCTATAAGGGAAGTAAGCAAACGAAACTGTATTATTATGGGGGACTTTAACCATGGGCATATACAATGGAAATCTCTACAGAGTATGGGGAGTGAGGAGTTTTTAGTTTTAGTACAAGATAGTTTCCTTTCTCAACATGTGCTAGAACCAACCAGGGGAGAGAATGTGTTAGACTTAGTTTTGTCCTCACAGAAAGAATTAGTTGACAATGTCAAGATATGTGAGCCACTGGGGAGTAGTGATCACAACCAGATACATTTTACCATCAAAGTAAAATCAGAAAGGAATAGTAAAAAGCAGTATAGGAGAAATTTCCACAAAGGAAGGTATAAGGACATGAGGAAATATTTAGCAAAGATAGACTGGAATAACACACTGAAGAATAAGACAGCAACCGAATGCTGGAATATCTTAAATAGTGAAATTAAGTGCATAGTCGATAAATGTGTACCTTTCAAAAAACAAGGGAAACGGTCTAAAAAGAAACACTTATCGAAAGAAGCCATTAGAAAAATTAAGTATAAACAAATGATGTGGAAGTCATATAGATGTACTGGAAATGATGAAGACTACAACATTTATAAAGAAGCACTTAATCAAGCTACAGCTGAAATTAGAAATTCAAAGAGAAGCTATGAAAAAAAATTAGCTAGTAATATAAAACATGACAGTAAGAGTTTTTATGCGTATATTCGAAGCAAACAGAAAGTTCAGGATAAGGTCGGTCCTCAAGAAGATAGTGCTGGAAATACAATATCAGAGGGATTCTTAATGGCAGAAGACCTGAATGAGTATTTTAGTTCAGTGTTTACCAGGGAAGATATTAGTTCACTGCCAGTACCAGAGGCTAAGTTCAAGGGGGCAGATTCAGACTATTTAGGACAGTTAGTTGTAACCTCGGAAATGGTAGCTAAGAAAATAAGGTCTATGAAGGATAATAAATCACCTGGAGTGGACGGGATTCCGCCCAAACTACTATTGGAAATTGTAGAACAAATTAGCACACCGCTTGCAACAGTTTTCAATTTGTCATTAGAAGAGGGAGTGGTTCCTTTAGAATGGAAAGAGGCAAACATTATACCGTTATTTAAAAAAGGTTCGAGAAACAAGTCAGAGAACTATAGACCAGTGAGTTTAACATCAGTGATTTGCAAATTATTAGAAAGACTAATTAAAGATCACATGGTGGATTTTCTTGTTAAACATAACTTGATAAACCCATCTCAACATGGGTTTTTAAAAGCGAGGTCATGCTTAACAAATATGTTATGTTTTTTGGAAGACATCACTAGGTGGGTAGATGAGGGATCACCAGTAGATATCATATATTTAGATTTTCAAAAAGCTTTCGACAAAGTACCACATCAAAGATTACTCCTTAAGCTAAAGGCCCATGGCATAGGAAATGGTATAATAAACTGGATAGAAAAATCGCTGAATGACAGAAGACAACGTGTAGTAGTTGATGGGGAGGCTTCAAACTGGAAATCGGTATTGAGTGGGGTACCACAGGGATCAGTACTAGGACCTATATTATTCTTAATATATATCAACGATTTGGACGATGATATAACAAGCAAGGTGTTAAAATTTGCGGATGATACAAAAGTGTTTAGAAGGATTAAAAGTGATGGAGACAGACAGCATTTACAAGATGATCTTGATAGGTTGATCAAATGGTCTGAAAAGTGGCAAATGCTGTTCAATTTTGGGAAATGTAAATGCCTCCGCACAGGTCATGGGAATGAAGAGGTAAAATATAAAATGGGGGTACTGTTCTAAGTACTACTGTAAAAGAAAAGGACTTATGGTTAACCATTAGTGCTGATATGAAGGTTTCAGAGCAGTGCGGAATTGCAGCTTCAAAGGGAAATCAAATCCTTGGATTAATTAGGCGAAACATAACGTATAAGGAAAAAGAGCTAATAATACCGCTGTACAAAACAATAGTTAGGCCTCATTTAGAATATTGTATACAAGCATGGAGGCCATATCGCAGGAAGGACATAGATATGCTAGAAAGAGTACAGAGGAGAGCGACTAAAATGATACCAAATCTGAGGGATCTTAGTTACGAAATACGCCTAAAAGAATGTGGTTTAACAACACTAGAGACCAGGAGATTGAGAGGAGATCACATAGAAGTGTTTAAAATATTGAATGGTTATGAAAATATTGATAGAAACATTTTTTTCTCAGTTAAGAAAGATAGAAGGACCAGAGGACATGAAGCTACATTAGTAAAGGAGCAGTGTAGATTAGATATAAGAAAGTTCTCATTCTCACAAAGGACTGTAAATGAATGGAACAGATTATCTCCTGATTGTGTTGGTGCTAGTAGCGTGAATATGTTTAAAAATAAAATCGACACACACCTTAAAAAGGCGGGATACATGTAAATAAAAAGTATTGGACTCTCGATAAGCCAAAAGGCTTCCTTGTCCAACTGCCATCCAGAGTAATTTTCTGGTTGGCAATCTTGTTAAATCTTGTTAAATTGTTTCTGAACAGGCATACGCATGAGTCGACTAAGATGGGCAGGGCATGTAGAGAGAATTGGAAAAGAACGGATGGCAAAGAGAGCAGATGCACGGAGACTGGAAAGGAAAAGGAGGCGAGGAAGAACTAGACTGCGATGGGAGGACTGTGGAGAAAGAGATTTTGAAGGATTGGGAGAAGGGTGGAAACGAGAGCGAACGATAGAGAGAATTGGAGACGACTGGTGGAGAGAGCAGAGCAGGATAAGTGAGAGAAAATTAAAAAAAATCAGAAATCGAGCATCGGAATCGAGGCCAGTTTCACCCCAGACAGACAGGGATATATGAGGAGTTCAAATTCATGTTTGTGGAGAGCCTCAATGTAGATATTGGGGGGGGGGGGTGTAAATCGAGGTTTTTGAAGAGCCTGAAGATGGAGTTATTTTGGCGAGCCTCAATGGGTGTGCAAATTGTGATTTTGGAGAGCCTCAATGTGGGTGTTTTGGCGAGCCTCAAGAGGGGGGGGGGCAAATCGAGGTTTTGGAGAGACTCAACCCACCAAATATCCACCATGTTCCGACGCCAGTGTTTTGGGTTTGGCATTGTTGTCTGGGCTTGAACAAATTCGTGACCTTAGGCAACACTGGACGCCTTTATGTTCAACGCATCGAGTGTACGTATAGGGTTACACATATAGTTATTGTGCACAAAAGATGATGTGATTGTACTTCTAAGTATTGTGATAAAGCCTAATGCGATTGAGTTTAGACTAAGATAAATGGGGGCATGCGGGCAATTAGTTTAAAGAATGTAATTTAGGTTCTCGCACCAAAACCGGAGACCAAAAAATTATTAATTCATAGCATGAGGTGTGTAGGTCTCTTACCACTCCCCATTTCATTTTTGAATGGTTTCATCTGAATATATCGAAAAGATACACGATAATGTATGTACCTCCACACATGAAAATCAGGGATGTTGATGGTATCTTTCAGTTGAACATTAACCGTGGGCTTTGAAGTGTACATTTCTTGAATATATATTCATTAGTGACATGCTATATTTTCATAGATGTACATATCATGTTAATTATTCCTTACATAAATAAAAAATATATGTAAATAACTATAATCAGTTAGACCATACTAAACTTTAGTGTCTTTAGTTTATGATAAAATATCTAAATCGTAAACTAAAATAGTACTGTCTCTAATTATTATACCAAACCTACATATAAAAATGCACAAACGAGGTAGCGAATCGTTGTTCCTAGAGAGTAGTTTCATTTTTGCTAAGGGATCATCTCAGAACATCGATGTCTGATATCAAGCGAAATTATTTTAGTTTGGGGGTCTGAGGCAGTTTCATCTGGCGTCTGACATCGACCGACACTGTTAATTATACTGGTATTATCAAATTAATGTTAAAAAAAATTCGTCTGAGGGAAGGGTGGGGGTGGCTGAGGTAAGATGGAAGTAATTTCGTCTGATGTCGGACATCGACGTTCTGAAATGATCCCTAAGTGAACCGCGCGCTCCGTGCACCTCCTAGCAGACCTACTACCAGTTAACTTCCTGTCAATTTTGGCTGTTTATTACTTGGTCCAATAGAGCTGGTAGCCTGATTTGAGCGGTCCTATTTATTGACATCGCGTTATTCGTACTTGTATTTCGGCGCAACGCTGCTTTTATGTGCTACTACGGAACCCAGATTAAGTAATTAAACATCACTGCGTTTGTATCGAAGATCGTCTCACGGAATATGTGTCAGTTTTTTCCAGACATGGAAGTATTGGGGACCGAGGAGTAAATCAAGAAGCATAAATTATGAAAAGTTTATATTTTAATTTATATAAGGCATAAATAACATCTTTGCATTCTAAACAGATATTATGTCATTAATTAATAAATATAAACAAATATGCTTCAAAACTGTTGGTTAATGTTCAATTGAGAAATACCTTAACCATCCCTGGTTCATCGTGTCTGCAGGCACACAAAATAGTGTTTATATTTGTGATCAGGGATATCCAGATGGAAACAATAATTATTTAATAAATAAAATATTGAATAGGTACATATTTCATGTTATTAAGTAACCTATTTCAGTCCCTAGTCTAGTTTTTGCGAAGAGGCTGCCTGCCTGGCACCCGTTTTTGTTTGGCTAAATTCAATCCCAGTAGATGTCCGAGACAATATTTAGAAGTACAATCACATAATCTGTTGTGCACAATAACTAGATGTGTAACCGTATACGTACAGTCAGCGTCATCAGCCATCATCACATGCTCTGAACACAAAAAGAAATGTGTTTAATACAAATAAATAAAAATGGCTGCATAAGTCTCGTTTTCTGCGTACGCTCATTGCGGCACCTTTATAATGTATACCATCGCATCGCGAATCGCATCGCGCATCGCATCGCATCGCGCATCTCATCGCGTATCGCATCGCGCATCGCATTGCGCATCGCATCGCGCATCGCATCGCGTATCGCATCGCGCATCGTATCGCATAGCGCATCGCATCGCGCATCATGTATCGCATCGCGCATCGCGTATTGCATCGCGCATCGCGTATCGTATCGCATCGCGCATCGTCCATCGCATCGCGCATCGCATCGCGTATCGTTCATCGCATCGCGCATCGTCCATCGCATCGCCCATCGCATCGCGCATCGCGTCATCGCCTCTGCAGGTTGCCACACAAAAACGCGATGGCCCTTCTCGGCCATCATAAAGAGGGTTGAATTACGCAGAAAATTTGGTATGTTATTCGCCTTAATTCTGACGCCAAATATGTTACACAATATTTCTACCATGGTAGAGGTAAGGAAGGCGGTCAACGTTGACGGCAACTATCTGTTTTGCCAATCAAACTCTGAGAGGCCTTACCGAGGAACAGATTGCCTCAGAGAATGCGTCCGGGAAGTGGCTTTAAAACAGCCGGAAAGCTTTACCGGGACCGGCCTGAGAAAACACTTGGTCACACTCCCCCAAGTGTCTGAATTGTCCGAAACGTCCCAAGACCAGCTAGCGCAATTCAAGGGACATTCCATTCGTGTTCACCGCAATTTCTACCGGCTACCTCGTCCAGAGAGCGAAAGTGGCCTACTTGCTACTGTCCATGAACCTGGTACGCCATCACCCCCCTGCAAAGTTTGAAGACATCACAGTCGATTCGGATGGTGAGTGAAATGTCATTGTATCGATTTTTGCTTTCCTTGATTTATATATGTTTGGTGTGCAGATATAATTACGCTCTTTAGTCAGTTCTTGATTAAGCAAATTGTACTGTTGACATGTCTTTTTACTTGACATAGATGCGGCCTTTGCTTAAATTGATGCTTTACAGAAGTGATTGTGCGAGATGATAGTAGTTTGAATCTGGTCAAACACGCGGACGGCCGGACCAATAACCACAATGAAAACTAGAGAGTATGGTCATGTTGAACGTCATTCGAACACATTATTACTTATATATCAGTCAGATGAGACTCGAGGCATGTGTGCATTCAGAGCGAGACTTGAGCCGTGGAAACAATTAGATTTAGCTACATTTAATAAGATTGCCACCCAAAGGAATAAATCCAGATGGCGAGTGGAATCCTTTGACTAACAGGTTTTGCATCTGCTAGTAGTAGTACGCTCACTTAGACAAGTGATGCTTGTAAGGTAGTAGTAGTAGTAGTACGCTCACTTAGATAAGTGATGCTTGTAAGGTAGTAGTAGTAGTACGCTCACTTAGACAAGTGATGCTTGTAAGGTAGTAGTAGTAGTACGCTCACTTAGACAAGTGATGCTTGTAAGGTAGTAGTAGTAGTACGCTCACTTAGACAAGTGATGCTTGTAAGGTAGTAGTAGTAGTAATAGTAGTACGCTCACTTAGACAAGTGATGCTTGTAAGGTAGTAGTAGTAGTGCGCTCATTTAGACAAGTGATGCTAGTAAGGTAGTAGTAGTAGTAGTGCGCTCACTTAGACAAGTGATGCTTGTAAGGTAGTAGTACTAGTACGCTCACTTAGACAAGTGATGCTAGTAAGGTAGTAGTAGTAGTACGCTCACTTAGACAAGTGATGCTTGTAAGGTAGTAGTAGTAGTACGCTCACTTAGACAAGTGATGCTAGTAAGGTAGTAGTAGTAGTAGTGCGCTTACTTAGACAAGTGATGCTTGTAAGGTAGTAGTACTAGTACGCTCACTTAGACAAGTGATGCTTGTAAGGTAGTAGTAGTAGTGCGCTCATTTAGACAAGTGATGCTTGTAAGGTAGTAGTACTAGTACGCTCACTTAGACAAGTGATGCTTGTAAGGTAGTAGTAGTAGTAGTACGCTCACTTAGACAAGTGATGCTAGTAAGGTAGTAGTAGTAGTAGTACGCTCACTTAGACAAGTGATGCTTGTAAGGTAGTAGTAGTAGTACGCTCACTTAGACAAGTGATGCTAGTAAGGTAGTAGTAGTAGTAGTAGTAGTAGTAGTAGTAGTGCGCTCACTTAGACAAGTGATGCGTGTAAGGTAGTAGTAGTAGTGCGCTCACTTAGACAAGTGATGCTTGTAAGGTAGCAGTAGTAGTAGTAGTACGCTCACTTAGACAAGTGATTCTTGTAAGGTAGTAGTAGTAGTGCGCTCACTTAGACAAGTGATGCTAGTAAGGTAGTAGTAGTAGTACCCTCACTTAGACAAGTGATGCTTGTAAGGTAGTAGTAGTAGTGCGCTCACTTAGACAAGTGATGCTTGTATGGTAGTAGTAGTGCGCTCACTTAGACAAGTGATGCTTGTAAGGTAGTAGTAGTAGTGCGCTCACTTAGACAAGTGATGCTTGTAAGGTAGTAGTAGTAGTAGTACGCTCACTTAGACAAGTGATGCTTGTATGGTAGTAGTAGTAGTGCGCTCACTTAGACAAGTGATGCTTGTAAGGTAGTAGTAGTAGTGGGCTCACTTAGACAAGTGATGCTAGTAAGGTAGTAGTAGTAGTAGTACGCTCACTTAGACAAGTGATGCTTGTAAGGTAGTAGTAGTAGTGCGCTCACTTAGACAAGTGATGCTAGTAAGGTAGTAGTAGTAGTAATACGCTCACTTAGACAAGTGATGCTTGTAAGGTAGTAGTAGTAGTGTGCTCACTTAGACAAGTGATGCTTGTAAGGTAGTAGTAGTAGTGCGCTCACTTAGACAAGTGATGCTTGTAAGGTAGTAATAATAGTACGCTCACTTAGACAAGTGATGCTAGTAAGGTAGTAGTAGTAGTACGCTCACTTAGACAAGTGATGCTTGTAAGGTAGTAGTAGTAGTGCGCTCACTTAGACAAGTGATGCTTGTGTGGTAGTAATAGTAGTGCGCTCACTTAGACAAGTGATGCTTGTAAGGTAGTAGTAGTAGTACGCTCACTTTGACAAGTGATGCTTGTAAGGTAGTAGTAGTAGTAGTACGCTCACTTAGACAAGTGATGCTTGTAAGGTAGTAGTAGTAGTGCTCTCACTTAGACAAGTGATGCTTGTAAGGTAGTAGTAGTAGTGCACTCACTTAGACAAGTGATGCTAGTAAGATCTGATCTGGTGCAACGAAATTAATTGAATCTTAATGCTGGCATAAAAATAAAAGGTATGATGAGCTTTAACGAACGATAACAGTCAACACGCAATAATGCTTCACTGATCTTCTAAGAATGGAGTTTGTGGAAACGTTTGTTGTGTGACACTTTCTTGAACGGTTTCCTTAAAGTCCAGAAAGACGACGCCTGTTTGTTTCTTTTGGTTGATTGCCAATTCGTGTAGGGTACTGACAAGTTGCGTCTTGCAAGACAGGCCCTTCCGGAAGTCATGTTGGTTCGGATGCAAGCAAGCCATCTGGCTGACGATGTTTCCATTATTTTGTATATGATGCATGTGAGTGAAACCGGTCTATAGTTAGATGGTTTGGCCTTGTCACCCTTCTTATAAATCTCCAATATGCATGCTGTGGACTAATCGGATGGGATTGTGTCTTCCCCATAGGACTGTTGAAATATGACAAAGAGGGCACAATCGAACTCTTTGGTAGTTTCTTTCACAACCCTTGCCGGGAATTAATTGGGGGCAGCAGCTTTTGTTTGGTTGATATTCTTCAGTAGGGCTTTAGTCCCATTTTGTGTGATATGTATGTTGTCATCTCGCGGTAGCGAGACGATCCTTTATCAGGTTGATATTTGCCATTTTGTTTTCATCCTTTCTCATGATATAGCCGATCCCTCTCCAAAAATTAACGCGGGGAGAAATATGTTGGGTACCCTTGGTCTAATCAAAATCTTACTCCCCGCGTTAATATTTGGAGATGGATCGGCTATATCGTGAGAAAGGATGAAAACAAAATCTCAAAGATAGCACTAAGATGGTCACATGGAGATAAAAAACGAGGACGCCCAAAAAAAACCGGGAGGAAGATTGCGGAAGAAGAAATCAAACAAATACACTTAATCTGGGGCCAGTTTGTGAAACAGGCTGCAGACCGAAAGAGGTAGAGGTTCCTTGTCTCTGCCGTATGTGTGCACGACGAGGACTAAGTCATAAGAAGGAGACATATTCACATGAGTGTTTGCAGTCGGGCAACTTAAACTATTTAGCGTCACGTACGTGTTTGCGTAAACGCCTATGTTCGCTTATATAAAAAATCATGTCATATACTAAGACAATCATCTTAGCGTTAAAAATGTTCTTAGCCGCTTCATGAAACCGGCCCAGTTGCCTAACAAAACCTCTGTTAAGCTATCAAACAGTATATGTCAAACACGTAGTTCTTTCGTGTATTCCGTCGTATGTTTTGTTGAAATTCCGGCTCCAGAAGATAATAAATGTATAATAAAAATATAAAGGTAAGTTTATAAAGTGGCAACCGAATGCGATTATGTTTCATCTATGAGATGGCATGTCGTAATAGTAATGTAATTCACACATATAACCGTCGTCAACATTGTTAGCAAATGCAAAGCTTGACGTAGGTCACGCGTAAACTTTTTATTGTGACATAACGGATACATACATTCTGGGTAGATTTTAGACAGGGCATTCGTCTGTGTGTGTGTGCGTATGTGTGTGTGTGGTTGTATGTGTGTGTGTATGTGTGTCTGTGTGTGTGTGTGTGTGCGTATGTGTGTGTGTGTGTGTGTGTGTGTGGTTGTATGTGTGTTTGTGAGTTTGTGTGTTTGTGTATGTGTGTGTGTGTGTGTGTGTGTGTGTGTGTGTGTGTGTGTGTGTGTGTGTGTGTGTGTGTGTGTGTGTGTGTGTGTGTGTGTGTGTGTGTGTGTGTGTGTGTGTGTGTGTGTGTGTGTGTGTGTGTGTGTGTGTGTGTGTGTGTGTGTGTGTGTGTGTGTGTGTGTGTGTGTGTGTGTGTGTGTGGTTGTATGTGTGTGTATGTGTGTGTGTGTCTGTGTGTCTGTGTGTTTGTGTGTTTATGTGTGTGTGTGTGTGTCTGTCTGTCTGTCTGTGTGTGTGTGTGTGGTTGTATGTGTGTGTGTGTCTGTGTGTGTATGTGAGTGTGTGCGTGTGTGCGTGTGTGCGTGTGTGCGTGTGTGCGTGTGTGCGTGTGTGCGTGTGTGCGTGTGTGTGTGTGTGTTTTGACACCATCTCACTCGACGGCCCCTATGGAGTTACGCAACAATCCACAATTCATGTAACCGTTCAGCATCATATAATTATTGTTCAGCATCATATACATTTTACGTGGGCAACCACAAATGAGCTCATCGATTACATAAAAGATATATTCATGTCACTACTGTTTCCTTACCTACACGATAAACACATTTCGTCATATAACTAACTTTTTTGTCATGCAGCAAATGCGGTTACCTTCAAAATTGGCAGTGAAAGTTGATATGCTGTTGGTCCGCTATTGGTGTTGGTTGTATCTCCACCTCAGTCCATTTGTGTCTTCAAATCCGCCACATGAAGCAATATCTCAGCGCCAATGGTCTGTTGTTTCCAATGCGCCAGTCATGGTGGCTAGAGATAGTCACGTCCTGGTGATTCGTAGTTGTAGCTGCTTGTATCACTCGACAACGTTCTAGTAACTAACGTGTCTGCGTAGACGCCGGTGGGGTCAAGAGGTCGCATTCATATAATCAATCTTTCCAAAATACCACCGCCAACATGACCTTTTTATAATGACACTGATGGTGGTCACTTCCAAGGCGCACGTCGTCTTCGGAAGTTAGTTTACGTGCCCGTTTAACTAGACGGGAGCGGCGTTAACGTGATCATTCTACTCTGATTAAGCGCACCGTGGTTGAAGCAGAGTCTTGATCGCAGAACGTCACGCAGTGCGGATGTTACCCACCCTACCCCGCCTCTCCTTGGTACTTCGCCATATCACCTGTAATTGGCCAACGTGCTGGTTTAGGCTTTACTTTAGTTGTCCGACCCCACATGCCGTATCCGACAAACCGTGCATTTGTTTGTAGCATCACCGTGTTTGACTTTATTGTGTTTGCCAGCAGCCTAGAGTTGTAATCGAACGACTAGCAGCCATTTTCTGGCCATCATAATCCACTCCACTGTCAGTGTTGTGAGCAACGTAAAGTGGTCAAGCTTTGATGACGCGATCTGGTGTTTGCAGCCCGTTATCGAATCAATAACGGGACACATATTAACCAGCACGAAAAACCTGATACAAAGCGACTAACGTGAGTTTTGTCTTCTGTCGCAGTGAGCGGTACAGCGTGAGATACAGTAAGCTGTTCATGAATGCATTGCAATTGAACAGCCATATGGCCGTGAAGGTAATAGCTGTTGCCATTCGTCGGTTGGGTAAAGTCTGGTACAGGATCTGAACCGTAAATCCCGGCGCTGTAAGTATGATAGCGACAAAACAGACGACGAGGACATTACTGGCGGAACGAATCGCCTTTAGCGTCACATGTTCCGAGCTTCCGGTTACAACCGACTGCTGCTCCGCGGATATTCGACTGTGAGTTCGCAGAACGACGAAGAATATTCTCGCCGTCGTGACAACGAGGACGAAACGCGGAATCACGAACGTCGTGAGGTATGTGAATATATTTAACACTACATGGCCCCTCTTGTTAGGCGAAACTGCAGATATACAGACATCCAAATTCCACGTTACATCCGTTGCGAACTTGGTAGCAGCCAGCGTTGCGCCGGCGACCCAGTTGAAGACGATGATGCCGTAGCAGCGGTTGTAAGTCAAGAGGTGCTCGTAGCGGAGAGGCTTCAGTATGGCGACCGCCTTTGTCACGGCAACCCAGGTTAGAGAGTGCAGCGAGTTGAAGATAAACCACCACGTGAAGAATGCGTGTATATTCGGCAGATGACGGGTGGTTGTCTGTACTGATGGCGTCATCTTCGAGCAGATAACGGCGTCGATTGGCATGACGAGACACCCGGTGGCGAGGTCGGACACAGACAGCGACAATACGAACATCGTTGTGCGATCTTGACGCAGTTCCGGGTGTCTTGCAATCACAACGATCGCGAGTAAATTCGTCACGATACACAGGATTATCTCCGCACTGATGACAACGGCTTTCGCGTTTCCAAACCCCTCGTTATCCAAGGTGACATTCATTTTCTATGTGTGTTCTTATCGCGGATAACACGTCGATGTGATATCTTTGAGGTATCTTCAGGAAAACGTTTCCCGGATGTCGCACTCAATACTGTATGCGAACAACACATGGAACACGTTTACGACACTGATAAATCGCACGATGGCTCTTTTGCCTTCATTTCTCACCCAAACAATAGTTGTAATATTCATCCTTTCCTTGGATGTCTTGTATATACATACTAAATTGTAACTGTCTCATATGCGTATGGCAGTAAGCAATTCCGATACGTTTGAGAATCCCATTACCTTTGTATATACCGCCGATACACTGCGTCCAAATAACAAGCAACACCACTTTGGAAGACACGACAGCTGTACATTCGCTCACGACATACACCGTCGTGTCATTCTGAAGCACGCCGGTAATTAGCCGAAGTATCTGACGATCACATACATAATGAGTCATGACACTAAGCTAAACTAACACACGGTCCATTTGCAGCGTGGGTGACGTAGGCTCATTTCTTTGTTGTTGTCCATCGAAACTATTTTGCCATGGTGGTTGGCGACCACAAGGCATCGCTCGTGAAATAATTACATTCTTTTTCGAACAGTAAACGAAGTAACACTACACCTTCTCAAGGTCGACACGTGTTGTATGTACTCCATTTGTGTGCGCATGTCTTATCGCAGTAACCTTCTCACTGTAATCAAACTAAGTGCTTGACAACAGAAGTGCCCTGAGAGCAGAGCTGGTAACGTAATGTTTCAGCCGTGTCATTAATATCCGGTGATTTCAGACTGTATCGATCGACTGGTGAACTAATGCTAATTTCTGATGGCCTTTGGAAAGGCAGAAATACCACACATAATACAATTATTAAGGTGTATTGTATGACATGGGCTACTATGGAAAGAGAAGACGAGACGGTCAGGTTGGTCGGAGTGGTGTCACCACACACGATCTACCTGATGCTGCGTGGAAAGTACGGACGACATGTGTATTAAAACTTTGGCAATTAGTCATGTTTGTTATGTATTTTCGTTCATTTTTTGGAGATTTGCAAACCTATACATTTTTGGAAACGTTATGATATAATGAATCTGAAAACCAATGTTTACAATATTTTAAAGGTATACATGGTGGCCATTTTGGATTCTTAAAATGGACACTGAAAACCGGTATTTCTCAGCCACCCTGCCTTTTGATTTTGGTGGTTAAACCTACATATTTAAGGGGCAAGGAATCCAATAGGATCAATTACAGTCACATAAGCATAATGAAATTACTAGTTTACGACAGTTATACATGTTATAACTGAATAATAATGTACATGTAGCATAGCGTATAAACACATGTGTCATCGTCATTCTCACACTGTGTGCTACACAAGCAGAGGTCTGTGCATTGCAAGTCCTTACATTTGCGGGAACACCTCTGTGATGGACAGTTTCCTTTGCCTTGGCAGAGTACCATCTCAATGATGGCCTTAAGTGCTGGAAGGATGTCAGTTGTAGTGGGCGTGAGCTGTCCATCAGCAGTCTTGTGGTAGCCATTCTGCAGTGTGTCCAAAAACACCTGCTGAGCAGTGCTGGCCTGGCCCCACAATCTAGCCTGCAGGTCTACTCGGAATATGTGCTGGTTGAGCGCCCCAATTGTGGGTGGTAGCTTGTTACACTCGCCATGTGTTTATAGAAGAGGTGCCATCGCAGTTCTGGAATGCGATTGATCTGGATACCCTTGGGACAATATGCCGCGCATACGAATTTACCCAAGGTAGACTACTGATCTTCTGTCTTCTGAACCATGTAGCCTTGCCTATTCTTGTAAACTCTCCTGTATTGTCGGCTCCAGAGAAGACATGCAATGCCGGCAATGCCTTGGCCCTTTCTGCACCGAGAGCTGTCCAGAATGGCTCAATCGGCAGCACGCCCAATGCCATCGAGGTCTTCCTCGGCAGCAGGTCATAATTAACTATGTTCAGCACAAGGACATCAGTGTCTGGCGAGAAGAACATCAGCTCAACATCTTCCCCTGAGCTCCTTTGTGCTGCCAAGACAGCCTGACAGATCATTAAGGTGTCTGCTTCCTCATGGTTGTTGCCTTCAAAGTGAATGTCCCTGTTGCTCCTTGTTCGCCCAGATGCTGAAGTAATAACCAGCTTGGGGGAATCTCGGTTGTACTGTAGAGTTTTCTCAGCCAGGTACTCTGTGAAATCACCTTTCGTCTGGTCATGGGATAGGAAACGGCTCATGGTGTATGTGTTTTATGCTGGTATCGTGTCGGACTTGATACTGGATTGGGTCATTCCCGCCATGTCTCTTCTCCCTGGTTGTGCTCTTCAGAGAATCCACCTTGTAAGTGTCAAAGACTAGAATTATTTCATCATAGCCTCTTGTGAGGTCCATCACTTTGTCAATGGAACTATCACTGAGATCCTTCACTGTCGGCATGGTTGCTTTCATCTACGTCAGTTTCTGGACAACCACCGTACCATCTACGACCGCAATCTTCCTACTTAGATGGGAACCATCGACTTCAGCAGATGCCAAGTCCAAGGCTCCATCATCTGGTACATTAACATGCGTCTCGCTTGTAGCCGTCTGAGAGTTATCGGTGTGAGTTTCTGTTGTTGCCAACTGCTCAAGGACATGGATGAGCTTGGACTTGTCGTTGCATGACAACATTGAGCCGCTTGGAACAAACAGTGCCCTTGGCGTCAGGGTGAACTCATAGTTGCTGATGCAGTGCTTCTGGTCAATATATCTGCTTGACCGGGCAATGACCACCTGTCTGCTATACAGGTCCTTGGTTTCCCGCAGATCTTGTCACGGATCTTGACTGCAAGCTTCTTACTGCCAGACATGTATATCTAGTTGTTTTGTTTCTTGAGAGGTGCCCACAGGCTGACATTCCCATTTATTCTGTATAGTCTTCGTACAGCTTCTGTCCAGTCTCGTCCATGTTCAGGATATGTGGAACGTATTCGCATGGAATGTATGCATGAGTAATCAGGTTGCATAGCGTGCGACCTTCAACAGCAAATAGATTGCCATGACTCATTATGGCAGCCTTGATCTTGCTGATGGCATCATGCTCCCGCTTGACCACACTCGTGAATAGATCATTATGCTCACTAGCCTTGTTGTCTTTGACATTGAACTGACCTTTGAACTCGCTTGCCATGCACGACAGTTCGGGAAAAGCTAGGAAGAAGCGTTGCCTTGCATTGGCACTGTTGGAGATTCCGATGAGGCCAGAATGAACCTTCACGAACTTGTTCAGGTGTTCACAGGCATGGTCTGCCCCAATAGAGACAAATGGGATGGCAGTCTTGGTGACTGATATGTCACCTAATTCAAGTTCCTTCCACGTCTCTGGGTGTTCAGCCTTGAGTGCGTACATGTCAGCTATGTAACGCGGCCAGAGTCTCTTGTACTTTATTCGGTCCATAGCAAAGATCAGCTTGCTCAATTCTTCTCCTGTTTCAAGTTTCTGCGTTACGGGATACTGCAACAAAGAACAGCATCGTTTCCACTCGATGCAAGGGTCCGGGTAAAGGATTTGAAGGCCAAAAAGCTTCCCCAGCATGAGAGCTCAGAATGTTGATTAGGAACTTCGCTGTCTGGTATATTATACTTGAGATCCACGTAGTTTTGGGACAGCTTCTGAAGTTGGATAGATCTTGTAGTGTGTGTCGTCTGGTATGGTACAAAAGAAACAAAAAATTTTTTGTGTACTGTGCAGTACAACATTTTGAGCAACACATTCACTGGATTATCAGACTCACAATTAGGCGGGGCGGTGACGAGGGTGGGGTTGTCATAACTCCTCTTCTGGCTGTGATATTCGTGTGCGCTTACCCCGACACACACCGGGTCTAGATCCACGCGCCCTCTAGCGACGAACAAGACTAGTTGTTAGTTATAACTGTTTTTTTTATCAAACCAAGGAACCGTTTCTCTTTCTCTGACATTCTTATGAGCTTATAAGCCCGATCTTTGAAATAAATTTTGCTCATTCACAATGATCTTGAAACTGATATATAAAACGGTCAATACTATGGCGCGTCACCGTGACACTATCGCCGGTGTTCCACGGAAATTGTGTTTCGGTGACACGGCGACAGCTGATTGCAACTTGATAACGCTCTTCAAATTTAACAACGGATTCTGTTCAAAGACGGATTTTGTCTTATGAGCCAATTATCTTAGAGAAAAGGTCCCCAGCCATATAAGAAACGTTCATAAGGATGCATTGTAGGTCCAAGTGATAACAGAGACGACATAAATATTATCTTATCGAAGGACAACAGAACAAATAAAGTATTTTCCCGAGATTTCTAAAGCAAGACAATATCCACACATACATCCACACGTATGTGCGCACGCTCGCACGCACATACATGCGTACGTACACACACTCGCGATCTTTAATATTCAATCATGTTATGTTAGTATACTTATGCAGTTTGATAATATACATATCGACTGACATACTGGTATATGTACTTTGTGTTTCCGCACGTGCGTGGGTGTGTATGCGTGCGTGTATGTGGCGGAGCGACGGACGGAACTTACGTAACAATGTTCCGACGTTCAGTGTTACTTCCTGTACATAGCTGACATGCGCAAAGATACTCGATCTCTTAGTTGTATCGGTCAGATTGAGTTGAAACGTCATAAAATGATATGCAAATATATTTGACAGGCAAACATTATAGTTTTATAATAATTATCTGTGAATAAAAAAATCGTAATGCAATCGTCATCTACATTTTGTAAACTTCACAATACTTCATGAGCAAAATAACCAGTCTGTAATACTTCATGTACCTTCGAAAGAACTTTTGTGTTGAGGCGATTCAAATGTATGATCACTGCCAACAAATCACGAATATCGTTCTAACTATTTCCCTAACATTTCAAAGCGTCGACATTTGTCATCGAAATGTACTACGTCATAAACAGTCGTTACGGTTTAAATCGTGCGAGCGTGCATGCGTCCGTGCGTACTTGTGTTGCCATTTCTTTTGACGTCAACACTCCATCGTTCGTTAGAACCTGTTAAAAGCAACAACCTCAAACGTTGTTTGCATATAAAGGAGAATAGTGTGGGTGATCTGTGACAAAGAAAGACACAATACGTTCAGAGTTGGCACAGTTGTACGCTTATTCTCTGTAATGCATTGTATTATGGGTAAATCTCGACATTGGCTATATCTGATTTATATTAGTTGATTTCAAATCCACGCCGTATGTGTCTTACACATCTGGTGACGGTATAAGCCGTTGGTTTTAACCATACTCGAAAATAAAGTTCTCATGCAGCGCTGTATCCAGTCCTCAGGACTGCTCAGATCGCATTTCACTTTACTCCCTGGCAGAGTTGTTCGTTCGAACACTATCTCGACTTCTGCAGGAAGAATTCCGTCATGTTGCAATGACAGCTCAACTATGAACCACTTGGTAGCCAGGCACCGGATAGTTTTATTATTGCGATAGCTGTATTACATGTACTATTGCAACACTATTGAGTTAGTGTCATGAGTATCGCGATAGTATCGCGAGTGTATCATAGAATAGCGAATACCAAAAATGCAATTCGATAGAGAGAGCGTGGTAGTGCAGTGTTTAGCCTGGCATGCCGTTCATTACCCGGACCGGGCAGGCATGATATATTGGTGTAGAAACCTGGCTCATTGGGGTCTGTCTATCCCTCGTGACTAGGAGACGTTAATGTCGGTCCCGTCTCAATTTGGGATACAAAAGAACCACTGAGGACGACGAGCACAATGGCAATGACGACCCTCAGTGCCAACATAGAAAGGTCGGCTTGGTAACAATGTTCTGAAAAAGGCTGACTTCATAACTCCATTACATTGTAACCAATAGAACGTTGTCGAGTACTGGATAGAACTAGAACTAGATACCAACACACATGGGTGGCACAATCGTGTAGCCTTGATACAGTTTATTAAAAGCAGTGAATCTGTGAATGACGTCACTGTGGTAGACGATTGGTGATGTTCGATAGGTAAAAAGTAAAATTGTAATATGAAATTGGAAGAGCACGTTTACGAACACCCGCTTTGTTTGGAACAAGTAACCGTGCTGATCTGTTCGCTAATTATCGTTAACTCGATAGTTCAATGTAGTGTCGACGGTAACTATCGATACTGAAATTTACTACCGATAGTACACTATCGTTACAGCAACTATCGCGATATTGTGCACACCAGGTGCACGCGCAGGCTATGTTTAACTAATAATCTGTTGACAGTGGGACAGGTTGCATCTATTTAAACTAGATTCGCAGGGGGGACTCATAGAAAAGCCTGAAACTGGAGGCATAGATAAAGATAGCACAAATAAATAAGCAAAGAACTTTGAAAAACTCTTCTGAAGCTGGATATAAATGTGTTTGTTTAAATGCTAGGAGTATAGTAAACAAAAGAAATGAACTAAACATTATGGTAGAAGATATTGACCCTCACATAATATGTATAACCGAATCCTGGACTACCACCGATATATCAGATGCCGAATTGGGACTGACAGGATATGTAATGTTTAGAAAAGATAGAATAGGAAGAAAGGGAGGTGGAGTTATTTTACATATACTAACGAATCTATCGAGGCTTATGAAATAAAATTAGAAAGAGAAGCAGATTGCGAAGAAGCTGTTTGGTGTAACATGGTTACATGAAACTTAACGTTAACAATTGGGTTCGTTTATCGAAGTCCAAACATAAGCATAGAAGAGAATGAAATAATGCAAAACGCTATAAGGGAAGTAAGCAAACGGGACTGTGTTATTATGGGGGATTTTAACCACGGGCATATACAATGGAAATCTCTACAGAGTATGGGGAGTGAGGATGACAAGTTTTTAGTTTTAGTTCAATATCAATCACAATTAATCACAATCACAATACTTTATTGTCTCTTGTGAGGGAAATTCATGTGGAGTGTAGCAGCATATTAAGACATATAAAACAAATGTACATGCAATATACACAATGTAAAAATAAAAAGACTAAAATTAATAACAGTTATATCGGTTAAATTAATTAATTAAATATGTTAAATAAGTTAAATAAAATAGTAAAAAGTAGTTAAATATACTTTCCTTTCTCAACATGTGCTAGAACCAACCAGGGGTGAGAATGTGTTAGACATAGTTTTGTCCTCACAGAATGAATTAGTTGACAATGTCAAGATATATGAGCCACTGGGGAGTAGTGATCACAACCAGATACATTATGTTATCAAGGTAAAATCAGAAAGGAATAGTAAAAAGCAGTATCCACAAAGGAAGGTATAAGGACATGAGGAAATATTTAGCAAAGACTGGAATAACACACTGAAATATAAGACAACAAAATGACAACAGAATGCTGGAATATATTAAAGAATGAAATTTGTACCCTTCAAAAAACAAGGGAAACGGTCCAAAAAGAAACATTTATCGAAAGAAGCCATTAGAAAAATTAAATATAAACAAATTATGTGGAAGTCATATAGATGTACTGGAAATAATGAAGATTACAACAGTTATAAAGAAGCACTTAACCAAGCTACAGCTGAAATTAGAAATTCAAAGAGAAGCCATGAACAACAATTAGCTAGTAATATAAAACATGACAGCAAGAGTTTTTATGCGTATGTTCGAAGCAAACAGAAAGTTCAAGATAAGGTCGGTCCTCTAGAAGATAGTGCTGGAAATATAATATCAGAGGGATTCTTAATGGCAGAAGACCTGAATGAGTATTTTAATTCAGTGTTGACCAGAGAAGATATTAGTTCACTGCCAGTACCAGAGGCTAAGTTCAAGGGGGCAGATTCAGACTATTTAGGACAATTAATTATAACCCCGGAAATGGTAGCTAAGAAAATAAGGGCTATGAAGATGATACATCACTTGGAGTGGATGGGATTCCGCCCAAACTACTATTGGAAATTGTAGAATAAATTAGCGTACCGCTTGCAACAATTTTCAATTTGTCATTAGAAGAGGGAGTGGTTCCTTTAGAATGGAAAGAAGCAAACATTATACCGTTATTTAAAAAAGGTTTGAGAAACAGGTTGACCGCATCGAGCGATGCATCGAAGAAGCGAAGCAGTGGATGTCAGACCACAATCTACTGCTGAACGAAAACAAGACCGAGGCTATTATCATCTCGGCACCAAATCGTAAACACCTGCATGACGTTTCGTGTGTTAGTGTATGCGGACGTAACATTGTTCCGTCACCGACCATCCGCAACATCGGGATTACAATCGACTCTGGACTTACAATGTCGTCACACGTGTCACAGATGTCCAAGTCAGCATACTACCATCTCTACGCAATTTCAAAAATAAGACATTGTCTTACTACTGATGCATGTAAGACACTAGTCCACGCCCTGGTGACATCGCGGCTGGACTACAGTAACGCGGTCCTGTACGGCATCACCGAGGCACTTATGGACAAGTTGCAGATGGTACAGAACTCGGCAGCAAGACTAATTTCAAGACACCGAAAGCACCGGCACATAACACATGTGCTGGTCGAACTGCATTGGCTTCCAGTTCGCTGGCGTATCCAGTACAAACTGCTGGTCCTTGATTTCACGGCTTTACATGGTCTTGCTCCAGCGTATATCCAAGATCTTATAATACCGTATATGCCCACCCGCAACCTCCGATCTGCTGATCTACATCTGCTTGTAGTCCCGCGCTACAACTTAGAGGGCTACGGCAGACGAGCTTTCTCCGTGTCTGGACCTACGCTCTGGAACGCTCTACCAATAAACGTTCGTCAAATAGAGACTTAGGATAAATTCAAAACTTGCCTTAAAACGTATCTATTTAAGCAGGCGTACATCGACAGAGGAACTGTGTGGTAGCACACTTTTTTTATTAATATGTATTTAATCAATTAATTTAATTAATTTATTATTATTTATCTTTTAATACAAGTTTATATATCATAATGTATATTCTCTTTCTTAATTATATTAATATTTTTGCAAATATGTCATGTATGTTGGTCACATTATATATATATATATACAATCTTGTAAATCTTAATAATTAGTACATTTACCGGCATCTTTATACATTTTTACATTTGTTTCCATGTACGTCTTGTAATGTGTGTACGCGCCTATGAACGGGCTGGTCCCGGAGATATGGCGCTATAGAAATGCTAGTAATAATAATAATAATAATAAAACAAGTCGGAGAACTATAGACCAGTGAGTTTGACATCAGTGATTTGAATATTATTAGAAAGACTAATTAAAGATCACAAGGTGGATTTTCTTATTAAACAAAACTTGATAAACCCATCTCAACATGGTTTTTTTAAAGCGAGGTCATGCTTAACAAATATGTTATGTTTTTTGGATGACATCACTAAGTGGGTAGATGAGGGATCACCAGTAGATATCGTCTACTTAGATTTTCAAAAAGCTTTTGACAAAGTACCACATCAAAGATTACTGCTTAAACTAAAGGCCCATGGCATAGGAAATGGTATAATAAACTGGATAGAAAAATGGCTGATTGACAGAAGACAACGTGTAGTAGTTGATGGGGAGGCTTCAAACTGGAAATCGATATTGAGTGGGGTACCACAGTGATCAGTACTAGGACCTATATTATTCTAGGTGTTGAAATTTGCGGATGATACAAAAGTGTTTAGAAGGATTAAAAGTGATGGAGATAGACAACATTTACAAGATGATCTTGACAAGTTGATCAAATGGTCTGAAAAGTGTCAAATGCTGTTCAATTTTGGGAAATGTAAATGCCTCCACGCAGGACATGGGAACGAAGAGGTAGAATACACAATGGGGGGGGGGGGGTACTGAACTAAGTACTACTGTAAAAGAAAAGGACTTAGGGTTAACCATTAGTGCTGATATGAAGGTTTCAGAACAGTGCGGAATTGCAGCTTCAAAGGGAAATCAAATCCTTGTATTAATTAGGCGAAACGTAACGTATAAGGAAAAAGAGCTAATAATACCGCTGTACAAAACAATAGTTAGGCCTCAATTAGAATATTGTATTTAAGCGTGGAGACCATATTGCAGGAAGGACATAGATATGCTAGAAAGAGTACAGAGGAGAGCAACTAAAATGATACCAAAACTGAGGGATCTTAGTTACGAAATACACCTTAAAATGCGGCTTAACAACACTAGAGACTAGGACATTGAGAGGAGATCATGTTTAAAATAATGAATGGTTATGAAAATATTGATAGAAATATTTTTTTCTCAGTTAAGAAAGATAGAAGGACCAGAGGATATGAAGTTACATTACCAAAGGAGCAGTGTAGATTAGATATAAGAAAGTTTTCATTTTTACAAAAGACTGTAAATGAATGGAACAGATTATCTGCTGATTGTGTGGGTGCTAGTAGCGTGAATATTTTTTAAAAATATTATCGACACATACCTCAGAAGGGCGGGATACACATAGATAAAAGGATCGGACTCTCGATAAGCCAAAGGGCTTCCTTATCCACCTGCCACCTAGAGTTAATTCTCTGGGTGGCAATCTTGTTAAATGTTGTTAACTACGGCTCTTCGTGGCATCGATATTTCAAACATGGCATATTCTCCTCGGAGGAAAATTATAAACGTAATGTAGTTATCATCATCATTTAGTACGGTAAGTACTGTGTATTACATAAATAATAGTGACAGCTAGATAACACTAAAGCAAATGGAAAACAATGTTTAGGTATGTAAACATGTTTACTTTAGTTTTCAAGCTATCCGCAAAAGGAAATGTATTATATTCAATACTATGAAGTGTATGCCCCTACTTGCATCCGTAATACAAGGAACTAAACCGTTATATGATGTATTTTATTCATGTTATTAATTGCGTCTACATTAAAGTGAGCCGTACAGTAATTATTATATAACCTACGAGATATTGTGTGCTACGCATGCACAATATCAACAAATTATTAATACATACATATATATATATTATATATATTATACATATACATATATATAGACATATATATACATATATATATATATATATATATATATATATTATATATATATACACACAGTGAATATACATATAATTTTAAGACGGTGACATGGTCCTGTCCTCATCGGATATCTTTTCGTTGGGCTTCGTGCGCTAGAATTTGGCTATTCTCGCTTGGCGGCAGCAACGTTTGGTCATACTCCTATGACGAGGAACTGTCGCCACTTTCGTCGACGATATTTTCGTTGGGCACAGGACGTCGTGTTAACGCGCGTTTAAGATTGACGGTCATTTATCACCTTAAAATATGACAGGTAGCCGTCTAACGAACAGGTATATGGTATTAGGTTATTTCATAAATTTTTTACGCAACCATATCGCACCATCAACGGTACCGAACAGTTTGTTCGCGTTGATATACAATAATGTATAATGACGTATTAATTGTCATACCAGTGGAGTCGCTGGAGCTTATATGCGTATAACATTTAGCTAGAATAATTAATAGGGGCGACAGCGTACCTAGCCTTCCGGCTGTTTAGATTGACGCCAGGATGCACACCAGCAGCAGCAGAAAGAGGACGAACAAGGCAAAGATAACGAAGTGAGTCGTCTTCACCTTCGTTCCAAACACGTTGATCGTGTCAATGTCCGAGACAGTGTCGTTTCCTGCACATACGTACAGACAGAGATACAGTTCGACTGGAGAAATCTCACATAACAGTACCACATTATTTTTCGCACACGCACACCGAATATATAGACACGCATGCGCGCATGCGCGCGTGCACACATACACACGCACACACACACGCTCGCTCACATGCAAACGCTACGCACGGACTGCTGGCACACTCGTTGATGTCCACGCCGCAGTCCACTCCTGCAACGTCTCGCTGCCAACTCAACAGGCGACACACAGCAACAGGTACAGTCACGTTTAGCTCTAGACAAATAGACCCGAAGGATGGTTTTCTTGCTTTGCCCACAGTGATAACTTACGGGCTTATGAGTGTTACTCTGACCGGCTTTTAGGGGTACGCCATGTAACTGTTCTAATGTTGACATGGTAATATTTCCATTGTTCGTACATGTATAAAATCGTCACCAACTGTTCAAATTTACGTAACCTTTATCAAACACACAACACGAATATGCAAATGAGTTCTTTTACAGATATCCAATACGTGAATGTTTACCTTGTAAAGCATTTCGTCAGTGTAGCACACCAACTTCTTCAGTACATGTGACGTGGGACGTCTAAAAGAACTCATTTGCATAGAAATGAACTATCTTTTTACCAGAAATACCGAGACAAACTGATTACGCATGCGTCACCGCTGCACACTTCCCGCGCACTGCGGCGATATTAATTTGCAGTACGCGCCCGGTACGCGAGAGGAAAGCACCCCACCACATTTGCTGACTCCACATCTGATCCGTGGGTATCTTCTGCATATACTGTGAAGAAATCATCAAAATCGGAGACAAAGTTTTTGTTAGCATCGTATGCATGAATGATTTGCCTATGTTTGCAATGTAAGTGGCAGCAAAAGATCGGATATCTTAAGGAAATGGCACTTTCAAAAACCTATATATGACATGCTGCCGCAGACTGGTCTTTTGCCGACCCGGCATTCAATCTGTGGGTATCTGTGGCATATATACTGTGAACATGTAGACTAAATGGGATAAATGGTTTGGTTAACCTGCTTGAATGATTAGTCCTATGTTGGTAACGTAGGCTCTAAATAGCAGTAACCGATTATATAACTTCAGACACATTATATTCCTGAAATAAAATGAGAGTCCCTTTAAGGTGTAGGACAAGTTATTTTAGAAACTGTACACGTGATACAAATGACACAAAACCAGTATCTGTCTGATAATATAAGATGATTGTTTTATGTGATCTCACAATTACAGTATAAGAAGCATTTCTGTAAACTTTATTATGAAGGTTTCACATACATGTACGTATATGTTCAGAAGTAGGTACATGTATGTGAAATGCTAAAGCAAACCGGTCGTCTGTCGGCCCGGGTTTCGATCCGTAGGTATCTTCGGCATCTTCGGCATCTTCGGCATCTTCGACATAAATGTGAACATATCATCGTAATCGGATAACATTTTTTTAACATCCTATGCTTGAAGGATTAGTCCTATGTTGGAAGTGTTGACCCTGAATAGTAGTAATAGATTAGATAACTTCAGTAACCAGGCTTTTCAAACGCCTATGTGAATTGCTGGCATATATCGGTCAGTTGCCGACATGCACGCTAGTTGCCAGCACAATGTAGCACCAACACAAGCAGTTTCAATGCAATTGGAAGTAAAATGTTGGTTTCATGGTGATCTGGAAGGTAGGTTTAAATTATTATAAAGGTACGATATATGTTACTCATTCATACATTCCATAGGAATCGGAAGTGGTTATGGAGACTAAACCCACCAATATTTCGAGTGGATGGTTAAGCACCACCTCCAGTATTTTGTGAATTTGAAAATATCTCCACGCTTCGAAGGTAATGTCCGACAGCAACGGGTGCTGAAGTTCCGGCTCAGACCCCGATATACATCTCGTTCCGACTTCTATGCATTTACTTGCTGTTCTTCTACTAGAATAAATACGTTGACGGTTTGCTGTCCGTCAACTGTCGTTTAATAGCCTTAAAAAGTGTACGCAATTTGTACGAAATATCTGTCAACAGTCAGATAGATATGGTAAAATAATATTCGCTGTTGCCTCTCATTATCATTTACTGCAGGACCAGACGTCCCTACCGTTGATGTGTTTGGTACCCACGGTCTTTACACACACGACATGACAGGTCTTGCAGAGCCAGACGTCCCTACCGTCGATGTGTTTGGTAACCACGGTCTATACACACACGACATGGCAGGTCTTACAGAGCCAGACGTCCCTACCATTGATGTGTTTGGTACCCACGGTCTTTACACACACGACATGACAGGTCTTACAGAGCCAGACGTCCCTACCGTTGTTGTGTTTGGTACCCACGGTCTTTACACACACGACATGACAGGTCTTGCAGAGCCAGACGTCACTACCGTTGTTGTGTTTGGTACCCACGGTCTTTACACACACGACATGACAGGTCTTACAGAGCCAGACGTCCCTACCGTTGTTGTGTTTGGTACCCACGGTCTTTACACACACGACATGACAGGTCTTACAGAGCCAGACGTCCCTACCGTTGTTGTGTTTGGTACCCACGGTCTTTACACACACGACATGACAGGTCTTGCAGAGCCAGACGTCCCTACCGTTGTTGTGTTTGGTACCCACGGTGTTTACACACACGACATGGCAGGTCTTGCAGAGCCAGACGTCCCTACCGTTGATGTGTTTGGTACCCACGGTCTTTACACACACGACATGACAGATCTTACAGAGCCAGACGTCCCTACCGTTGATGTGTTTGGTACCCAAGGTCTTTACACACACGACATGACAGGTCTTGCAGAGCCAGACTTCCCTAACGTTTATATGTTTGGTACCCACGGTCTTTATACACACGACATGACAGATCTTACAGAGCCAGACGTCCCTACCGTTGATATGTTTGGTACCCACGGTGTTTACACACACGACATAGCAGGTCTTACAGAGCCAGACGTCCCTACCATTGATGTGTTTGGTTCCCACGGTGTTTACACACACGACATGACAGATCTTACAGAGCCAGACGTCCCTACCGTTGATGTGTTTGGTACCCACGGTGTTTACACACACGACATGACATGTCTTGCAGAGTCAGACGTCCCTACCGTTGATGTGTTTGGTTACTACGGTCTTTACACACACGACATGACAGATCTTACAGAGCCAGACGTCCCTACCGTTGATGTGTTTGGTACCCACGGTCTTTACACACACGACATGACAGGTCTTGCAGAGCCAGACTTCCCTAACGTTTATATGTTTGGTACCCACGGTGTTTACACACACGACATGGCAGGTCTTACAGAGCCAGACGTCCCTACCGTTGATGTGTTTGGTTCCTACGGTCTTTACACACACGACATGACAGATCTTACAGAGCCAGACGTCCCTACCGTTGATGTGTTTGGTACCCACGGTCTTTACACACACGACATGACAGGTCTTGCAGAGCCAGACTTCCCTAACGTTTATATGTTTGGTACCCACGGTCTTTATACACACGACATGACAAGTCTTACAGAGCCAGACGACCCTACCGTTGATGTGTTTGGTTCCTACGGTCTTTACACACACGTCATGACAGGTCTTGCAGAGCCAGACGTCCCTATCGTTGATGTGTTTGGTTCCTACGGTCTTTACACACACAACATGACAGGTCTTGCAGAGTCAGACGTCCCTACCATTGATGTGTTTGGTACCCACGGTCTTTACACACACGCCATGACAGGTCTTGCAGAGCCAGACGTCCCTACCATTGATGTGTTTGGTACCCACGGTCTTTACACACACGACATGACAGGTCTTGCAGAGTCAGACGTCCCTACCATTGATGTGTTTGGTTCCCACGGTCTTTACACACACGACATGACATGTCTTGCAGAGTCAGACGTCCCTACCGTTGATGTGTTTGGTTACTACGGTCTTTACACACACGACATGACAGATCTTACAGAGCCAGACGTCCCTACCGTTGATGTGTTTGGTACCCACGGTCTTTACACACACGACATGACAGGTCTTGCAGAGCCAGACTTCCCTAACGTTTATATGTTTGGTACCCACGGTGTTTACACACACGACATGGCAGGTCTTACAGAGCCAGACGTTCCTACCGTTGATGTGTTTGGTTCCTACGGTCTTTACACACACGACATGACAGATCTTACAGAGCCAGACGTCCCTACCGTTGATGTGTTTGGTACCCACGGTCTTTACACACACGACATGACAGGTCTTGCAGAGCCAGACTTCCCTAACGTTTATATGTTTGGTACCCACGGTCTTTATACACACGACATGACAAGTCTTACAGAGCCAGACGACCCTACCGTTGATGTGTTTGGTTCCTACGGTCTTTACACACACGTCATGACAGGTCTTGCAGAGCCAGACGTCCCTATCGTTGATGTGTTTGGTTCCTACGGTCTTTACACACACAACATGACAGGTCTTGCAGAGTCAGACGTCCCTACCATTGATGTGTTTGGTACCCACGGTCTTTACACACACGCCATGACAGGTCTTGCAGAGCCAGACGTCCCTACCATTGATGTGTTTGGTACCCACGGTCTTTACACACACGACATGACAGGTCTTGCAGAGTCAGACGTCCCTACCATTGATGTGTTTGGTTCCCACGGTCTTTACACACACGACATGACAGGTCTTGCAGAGCCAGACGTCCCTACCGTTGATGTGTTTGGTACCCACGGTCTTTACACACACGACATGACAGGTCTTGCAGAGCCAGACGTCCCTACCGTTGATGTGTTTGGTACCCACGGTCTTTACACACACGACATGACAGGTCTTGCAGAGCCAGACTTCCCTACCGTTGATGTGTTTGGTACCCACGGTCTTTACACACACGACATGACAGGTCTTGCAGAGCCAGACGTCCCTACCGTTGATGTGTTTGGTACCCACGGTCTTTACACACACGACATGACAGGTCTTGCAGAGTCAGACGTCCCTACCGTTGATGTGTTTGGTACCCACGGTCTTTACACACACGACATGACAGGTCTTGCAGAGCCAGACGTCCCTACCGTTGATGTGTTTGGTACCCACGGTCTTTACACACACGACATGACAGGTCTTGCAGAGCCAGACGTCCCTACCGTTGATGTGTTTGGTACCCACGGTCTTTACACACACGACATGACAGGTCTTGCAGAGCCAGACGTCCCTACCGTTGATGTGTTTGGTACCCACGGTCTTTACACACACGACATGACAGGTCTTACAGAGCCAGACGTCCCTACCATTGATGTGTTTGGTTCCCACGGTCTTTACACACACGACATGACAGGTCTTGCAGAGCCAGACGTCCCTACCGTTGATGTGTTTGGTACCCACGGTCTTTACACACACGACATGACAGGTCTTGCAGAGCCAGACGTCCCTACCATTGATGTGTTTGGTTCCCACGGTGTTTACACACACGACATGACAGATCTTACAGAGCCAGACGTCCCTACCGTTGATATGTTTAGTACCCACGGTGTTTACACACACGACATGACATGTCTTGCAGAGTCAGACGTCCCTACCGTTGATGTGTTTGGTTACTACGGTCTTTACACACACGACATGACAGATCTTACAGAGCCAGACGTCCCTACCGTTGATGTGTTTGGTACCCACGGTCTTTACACACACGACATGACAGGTCTTGCAGAGCCAGACTTCCCTAACGTTTATATGTTTGGTACCCACGGTGTTTACACACACGACATGGCAGGTCTTACAGAGCCAGACGTCCCTACCGTTGATGTGTTTGGTTCCTACGGTCTTTACACACACGACATGACAGATCTTACAGAGCCAGACGTCCCTACCGTTGATGTGTTTGATTCCTACGGTCTTTACACACACGACATGACAGATCTTACAGAGCCAGACGTCCCTACCGTTGATGTGTTTGGTACCCACGGTCTTTACACACACGACATGACAGGTCTTGCAGAGCCAGACTTCCCTAACGTTTATATGTTTGGTACCCACGGTCTTTATACACACGACATGACAAGTCTTACAGAGCCAGACGACCCTACCGTTGATGTGTTTGGTTCCTACGGTCTTTACACACACGTCATGACAGGTCTTGCAGAGCCAGACGTCCCTATCGTTGATGTGTTTGGTTCCTACGGTCTTTACACACACAACATGACAGGTCTTGCAGAGTCAGACGTCCCTACCATTGATGTGTTTGGTACCCACGGTCTTTACACACACGCCATGACAGGTCTTGCAGAGCCAGACGTCCCTACCATTGATGTGTTTGGTACCCACGGTCTTTACACATACGACATGACAGGTCTTGCAGAGTCAGACGTCCCTACCATTGATGTGTTTGGTTCCCACGGTCTTTACACACACGACATGACAGGTCTTGCAGAGCCAGACGTCCCTACCATTGATGTGTTTGGTACCCACGGTCTTTACACACACGACATGACAGGTCTTGCAGAGCCAGACGTCCCTACCATTGATGTGTTTGGTTCCCACGGTCTTTACACACACGACATGACAGGTCTTGCAGAGCCAGACGTCCCTACCGTTGATGTGTTTGGTACCCACGGTCTTTACACACACGACATGACAGGTCTTACAGAGCCAGACGTCCCTACCATTGATGTGTTTGGTTCCCACGGTGTTTACACACACGACATGACAGATCTTACAGAGCCAGACGTCCCTACCGTTGATGTGTTTGGTACCCACGGTGTTTACACACACGACATGACATGTCTTGCAGAGTCAGACGTCCCTACCGTTGATGTGTTTGGTTACTACGGTCTTTACACACACGACATGACAGATCTTACAGAGCCAGACGTCCCTACCGTTGAGGTGTTTGGTACCCACGGTCTTTACACACACGACATGACAGGTCTTGCAGAGCCAGACTTCCCTAACGTTTATATGTTTGGTACCCACGGTGTTTACACACACGACATGGCAGGTCTTACAGAGCCAGACGTCCCTACCGTTGATGTGTTTGGTTCCTACGGTCTTTACACACACGACATGACAGATCTTACAGAGCCAGACGTCCCTACCGTTGATGTGTTTGGTACCCACGGTCTTTACACACACGACATGACAGGTCTTGCAGAGCCAGACTTCCCTAACGTTTATATGTTTGGTACCCACGGTCTTTATACACACGACATGACAAGTCTTACAGAGCCAGACGACCCTACCGTTGATGTGTTTGGTTCCTACGGTCTTTACACACACGTCATGACAGGTCTTGCAGAGCCAGACGTCCCTATCGTTGATGTGTTTGGTTCCTACGGTCTTTACACACACAACATGACAGGTCTTGCAGAGTCAGACGTCCCTACCATTGATGTGTTTGGTACCCACGGTCTTTACACACACGCCATGACAGGTCTTGCAGAGCCAGACGTCCCTACCATTGATGTGTTTGGTACCCACGGTCTTTACACATACGACATGACAGGTCTTGCAGAGTCAGACGTCCCTACCATTGATGTGTTTGGTTCCCACGGTCTTTACACACACGACATGACAGGTCTTGCAGAGCCAGACGTCCCTACCGTTGATGTGTTTGGTACCCACGGTCTTTACACACACGACATGACAGGTCTTGCAGAGCCAGACGTCCCTACCATTGATGTGTTTGGTTCCCACGGTCTTTACACACACGACATGACAGGTCTTGCAGAGCCAGACGTCCGTACCGTTGATGTGTTTGGTACCCACGGTCTTTACACACACGACATGACAGGTCTTACAGAGCCAGACGTCCCTACCATTGATGTGTTTGGTTCCCACGGTGTTTACACACACGACATGACAGATCTTACAGAGCCAGACGTCCCTACCGTTGATGTGTTTGGTACCCACGGTGTTTACACACACGACATGACATGTCTTGCAGAGTCAGACGTCCCTACCGTTGATGTGTTTGGTTACTACGGTCTTTACACACACGACATGACAGATCTTACAGAGCCAGACGTCCCTACCGTTGAGGTGTTTGGTACCCACGGTCTTTACACACACGACATGACAGGTCTTGCAGAGCCAGACTTCCCTAACGTTTATATGTTTGGTACCCACGGTGTTTACACACACGACATGGCAGGTCTTACAGAGCCAGACGTCCCTACCGTTGATGTGTTTGGTTCCTACGGTCTTTACACACACGACATGACAGATCTTACAGAGCCAGACTTCCCTAACGTTTATATGTTTGGTACCCACGGTCTTTATACACACGACATGACAAGTCTTACAGAGCCAGACGACCCTACCGTTGATGTGTTTGGTTCCTACGGTCTTTACACACACGTCATGACAGGTCTTGCAGAGCCAGACGTCCCTATCGTTGATGTGTTTGGTTCCTACGGTCTTTACACACACAACATGACAGGTCTTGCAGAGTCAGACGTCCCTACCATTGATGTGTTTGGTACCCACGGTCTTTACACACACGCCATGACAGGTCTTGCAGAGCCAGACGTCCCTACCATTGATGTGTTTGGTACCCACGGTCTTTACACATACGACATGACAGGTCTTGCAGAGTCAGACGTCCCTACCATTGATGTGTTTGGTTCCCACGGTCTTTACACACACGACATGACAGGTCTTGCAGAGCCAGACGTCCATACCATTGATGTGTTTGGTACCCACGGTCTTTACACACACGACATGACAGGTCTTGCAGAGCCAGACGTCCCTACCATTGATGTGTTTGGTTCCCACGGTCTTTACACACACGACATGACAGGTCTTGCAGAGCCAGACGTCCCTACCGTTGATGTGTTTGGTACCCACGGTCTTTACACACACGACATGACAGGACTTACAGAGCCAGACGTCCCTACCATTGATGTGTTTGGTTCCCACGGTGTTTACACACACGACATGACAGATCTTACAGAGCCAGACGTCCCTACCGTTGATGTGTTTGGTACCCACGGTGTTTACACACACGACATGACATGTCTTGCAGAGTCAGACGTCCCTACCGTTGATGTGTTTGGTTACTACGGTCTTTACACACACGACATGACAGATCTTACAGAGCCAGACGTCCCTACCGTTGATGTGTTTGGTACCCACGGTCTTTACACACACGACATGACAGGTCTTGCAGAGCCAGACTTCCCTAACGTTTATATGTTTGGTACCCACGGTGTTTACACACACGACATGGCAGGTCTTACAGAGCCAGACGTCCCTACCGTTGATGTGTTTGGTTCCTACGGTCTTTACACACACGACATGACAGATCTTACAGAGCCAGACGTCCCTACCGTTGATGTGTTTGGTACCCACGGTCTTTACACACACGACATGACAGGTCTTGCAGAGCCAGACTTCCCTAACGTTTATATGTTTTGTACCCACGGTCTTTATACACACGACATGACAAGTCTTACAGAGCCAGACGACCCTACCGTTGATGTGTTTGGTTCCTACGGTCTTTACACACACGTCATGACAGGTCTTGCAGAGCCAGACGTCCCTATCGTTGATGTGTTTGGTTCCTACGGTCTTTACACACACAACATGACAGGTCTTGCAGAGTCAGACGTCCCTACCATTGATGTGTTTGGTACCCACGGTCTTTACACACACGCCATGACAGGTCTTGCAGAGCCAGACGTCCCTACCATTGATGTGTTTGGTACCCACGGTCTTTACACACACGACATGACAGGTCTTGCAGAGTCAGACGTCCCTACCATTGATGTGTTTGGTTCCCACGGTATTTACACACACGACATGACATGTCTTGCAGAGTCAGACGTCCCTACCGTTGATGTGTTTGGTTACTACGGTCTTTACACACACGACATGACAGATCTTACAGAGCCAGACGTCCCTACCGTTGATGTGTTTAGTACCCACGGTCTTTACACACACGACATGACAGGTCTTGCAGAGCCAGACTTCCCTAACGTTTATATGTTTGGTACCCACGGTGTTTACACACACGACATGGCAGGTCTTACAGAGCCAGACGTCCCTACCGTTGATGTGTTTGGTTCCTACGGTCTTTACACACACGACATGACAGATCTTACAGAGCCAGACGTCCCTACCGTTGATGTGTTTGGTACCCACGGTCTTTACACACACGACATGACAGGTCTTGCAGAGCCATACTTCCCTAACGTTTATATGTTTGGTACCCACGGTCTTTATACACACGACATGACAAGTCTTACAGAGCCAGACGACCCTACCGTTGATGTGTTTGGTTCCTACGGTCTTTACACACACGTCATGACAGGTCTTGCAGAGCCAGACGTCCCTATCGTTGATGTGTTTGGTTCCTACGGTCTTTACACACACAACATGACAGGTCTTGCAGAGTCAGACGTCCTTACCATTGATGTGTTTGGTACCCACGGTCTTTACACACACGCCATGACAGGTCTTGCAGAGCCAGACGTCCCTACCATTGATGTGTTTGGTACCCACGGTCTTTACACACACGACATGACAGGTCTTGCAGAGTCAGACGTCCCTACCATTGATGTGTTTGGTTCCCACGGTCTTTACACACACGACATGACAGGTCTTGCAGAGCCAGACGTCCCTACCGTTGATGTGTTTGGTACCCACGGTCTTTACACACACGACATGACAGGTCTTGCAGAGCCAGACTTCCCTACCGTTGATGTGTTTGGTACCCACGGTCTTTACACACACGACATGACAGGTCTTGCAGAGCCAGACGTTCCTACCGTTGATGTGTTTGGTTCCCACGGTCTTTACACACACGACATGACAGGTCTTGCAGAGCCAGACGTCCCTACCGTTGATGTGTTTTGTACCCACGGTCTTTACACACACGACATGACAGGTCTTGCAGAGCCAGACGTCCCTACCGTTGATGTGTTTGGTACCCACGGTCTTTACACACACGACATGACAGATCTTGCAGAGCCAGACGTCCCTACCATTGATGTGTTTGGTACGCACGGTCTATACACACACGACATGACAGGTCTTGCAGACCCGGACGTCCCTACCATTGATGTGTTTGGTTCCCACGGTCTTTACACACACGACATGACAGGTCTTGCAGAGCCAGACGTCCCTACCGTTGATGTGTTTGGTACCCACGGTCTTTACACACACGACATGACAGGTCTTGCAGAGCCAGACGTCCCTACCGTTGATGTGTTTGGTACCCACGGTCTTTACACACACGACATGACAGGTCTTGCAGAGCCAGACGTCCCTACCATTGATGTGTTTGGTTCCCATGGTCTTTACACACACGACATGACAGGTCTTGCAGAGCCAGACGTCCCTACCGTTGATGTGTTTGGTTCCTACGGTCTTCACACACACGACATGACAGGTCTTGCAGAGCCAGACGTCCCTACCGTTGATGTGTTTGGTTCCCACGGTCTTTATACACACGACATGACAGGTCTTGCAGAGCCAGACGTCCCTACCGTTGATGTGTTTTGTACCCACGGTCTTTACACACACGACATGACAGGTCTTGCAGAGCCAGACGTCCCTACCGTTGATGTGTTTGGTACCCACGGTCTTTACACACACGACATGACAGATCTTGCAGAGCCAGACGTCCCTACCATTGATGTGTTTGGTACGCACGGTCTATACACACACGACATGACAGGTCTTGCAGACCCGGACGTCCCTACCATTGATGTGTTTGGTTCCCACGGTCTTTACACACACGACATGACAGGTCTTGCAGAGCCAGACGTCCCTACCGTTGATGTGTTTGGTACCCACGGTCTTTACACACACGACATGACAGGTCTTGCAGAGCCAGACGTCCCTACCGTTGATGTGTTTGGTACCCACGGTCTTTACACACACGACATGACAGATCTTGCAGAGCCAGACGTCCCTACCATTGATGTGTTTGGTACGCACGGTCTATACACACACGACATGACAGGTCTTGCAGAGCCAGAAGTCCCTACCGTTGATGTGTTTGGTTACCACGGTCTTTATACACACGACATGACAGGTCTTGCAGAGCCAGACGTCCCTACCGTTGATGTGTTTGGTACCCACGGTCTTTACACACACGACATGACAGGTCTTGCAGAGCCAGACGTCCCTACCGTTGATGTGTTTGGTACCCACGGTCTTTACACACACGACATGACAGATCTTGCAGAGCCAGACGTCCCTACCATTGATGTGTTTGGTACGCACGGTCTATACACACACGACATGACAGGTCTTGCAGAGCCAGAAGTCCCTACCGTTGATGTGTTTGGTTACCACGGTCCTTACACACACGAAATGACAAGTCTTGCTAATAAGTATATATTATAATGACTATTACCCGGCAACTGATCTTGGGTAACATTTATTAATAATCTTAAAAAAGAAATCTGTCCTCTTCAAAGCACATAAGTAAAACAATTCCTAAATTAAGAAAAGGAAATATCTTTATTGGTGTTACTATGTAATTTACTCTGTTATTTTCACTAGATATTTAGACAAAATATGGATAATACATGGCTGTGAAATAGAAAGTTTTACTATATTATCAACTAATTCATTTTGAATTAAATAAAGACATCTAAATACCATAAACATAACATATTCCACTAAATCCGATATCTCAAAGCAACAGTATGGATTATATTACTCATGTCTGATGTAGTAGTGAATTCTGATAAAAAAATATTGTAAGCGCGTGCGATGAATATATGACTTAAATGTGTCTTTTACGCGTGTACCGATCGTACGATGTGCAGGCGATGCTTTCATTGGCTACGTGTTGCCACAAATAACAGTTAGATATGTCATTTAACGCGGGCGATTGGCACGAACCTAACGTCTACGAAAGCTCGGTATTTCTGGTAATGTGATGAATTCTGGAGACTGGATCAGGACGAAATGACCTATCCGGAAACACAAGCTGGCATCGTCATTTTCGAACCTTTAACAAGATTGCCATCCAGAAAATTACTCTGGATGGCAGTTGGACAAGGAAGCCTTTTGGCTTATCGAGAGTCCAATACTTTTTATCTACATGTATCCCGCCTTTTTAAGGTGTGTGTCGATTTTATTTTTAAACATATTCACGCTACTAGCACCAACACAATCAAGAGATAATCTGTTCCATTCATTTACAGTCCTTTGTGAGAATGAGAACTTTCTTATATCTAATCTACACTGCTCCTTTACTAATGTAGCTTCATGTCTACCTCTGGTCCTTCTATCTTTCTTAACTGAGAAAAAAATGTTTCTATCAATATTTTCATAACCATTCAATATTTTAAACACTTCTATGTGATCTCCTCTCAATCTCCTGGTCTCTAGTGTTGTTAAACCACATTCTCTTAGGCGTATTTTGTAACTAAGATCCCTCAGATTTGGTATCATTTTAGTCGCTCTCCTCTGTACTCTTTCTAGCATATCTATGTCCTTCTTGCGATATGGCCTCCATGCTTGTATACAATATTCTAAATGAGGCCTCACTATTGTTTTGTACAGCGGTACTATTAATTCTTTTTTCTTATACGCTATATTTCGCCTAATTAATCCAAGGATTTGATTTCCCTTTGACGCTGCAATTCCGCACTGCTCTGAAACCTTCATATCAGCACTAATGGTTAACCCTAAGTCCTTTTCTTTTACAGTAGTACTTAGAACAGTACCCCCCATTTTATATTTTACCTCTTCATTCCCATGACCTGTGTGGAGGCATTTACATTTCCCAAAATTGAACAGCATTTGCCACTTTTCAGACCATTTGATCAACCTATCAAGATCATCTTGTAAATGCTGTCTGTCTCCATCACTTTTAATCCTTCTAAACACTTTTGTATCATCCGCAAATTTCAACACCTTGCTTGTTATATCATCGTCCAAATCGTTGATATATATTAAAAATAATATAGGTCCTAGTACTGATCCCTGTGGTACCCCACTCAATACCGATTTCCAGTTTGAAGCCTCCCCATCAACTACTACACGTTGTCTTCTGTCATTCAGCCATTTTTCTATCCAGTTTATTATACCATTTCCTATGCCATGGGCCTTTAGCTTAAGGAGTAATCTTTGATGTGGTACTTTGTCGAAAGCTTTTTGAAAATCTAAATAGATGATATCTACTGGTGATCCCTCATCTACCCACCTAGTGATGTCTTCCAAAAAACATAACATATTTGTTAAGCATGACCTCGCTTTTAAAAACCCATGTTCAGATGGGTTTATCAAGTTATGTTTAACAAGAAAATCCACCATGTGATCTTTAATTAGTCTTTCTAATAATTTGCAAATCACTGATGTTAAACTCACTGGTCTATAGTTCTCTGACTTGTTTCTCGAACCTTTTTTAAATAACGGTATAATGTTTGCCTCTTTCCATTCTAAAGGAACCACTCCCTCTTCTAATGACAAATTGAAAACTGTTGCAAGCGGTGCGCTAATTGGTTCTACAATTTCCAATAGTAGTTTGGGCGGAATCCCGTCCACTCCAGGTGATTTATTATCCTTCATAGCCCTTATTTTCTTAGCTACCATTTCCGAGGTTACAACTAACTGTCCTAAATAGTCTGAATCTGCCCCCTTGAACTTAGCCTCTGGTACTGGCAGTGAACTAATATCTTCCCTGGTAAACACTGAACTAAAATACTCATTCAGGTCTTCTGCCATTAAGAATCCCTCTGATATTGTATTTCCAGCACTGAACCTGAAGCGTATCGCCGCTAAAGCTGGTCCCAATACGTTCGTGCTTGAAGACGGGTCGCGCTGGAACTCACGGCGTTGTGTTCAATCGCGACAACCAGGAAACCAACTGCTATCGTCGGACGCCCACCTTGATGACCTTGACATTGGAGGTCTGCTTGCTCAACAACCCGGTTACCCGCAGTACCAACGGCCCAGGTGAAATTGACGTCCACCGCGGTACCGTCAAGACTACCAGACGAACTAGTGAACGTTTGTTGTGACATTAGTCAGCTGTTAAATTAGCATGTGACGTTAAACATCAGTGGCTACATTGGTAATTTGAACGGTTTGTGCGCGCTTCTTTATTGTTTAATTTCGGAACAGTAATCTTTACAGAAAGGGGGAATATGTTGTGTTCTGTTACTCTAATTCTGTGCCTTTTATGTACTTGATCATCTGACGTCAGCCTCGTTCTGGGGTAAGACGTGGCTCCGTCATGGTGCTGTATTACAGCCAGTTCAACGTTACAATAATCTGGTGTTGTTTGTGATATTTCCATGTTATTGACATAACAGAAACATTTCAACACATTCAGACATTGCAACATAATACTACGTTACTGCGGCTCCTGGAATGGATAACGTAGACTAAACTTGACTAATATTTTCTCAGTATTTATTGTTACTTTGTGATTATGTAATATATATTGGGTATCTTCCTGTTGCCTGTAGTCGATTGGTGTTTACTATTATTGTATATTGTTTCAGATTTCAAGTAAAATGCCGCGAAATTCAGCAGAAAATCAAGCGCGTTACAGAAAACGGAGACTGACGCGCTTTATTTGGCCAGAGAGATAACACGCGTCGCAAAATACTACGTCAAAACTGCTCACTTGACCCCGGAAGCTAGGAAGAAGAGAAGGTAGAAAGTAAAGGAAAACATGCGAAGACACCGAGCGAAGAATGGACATAAGTTGGAGGCGGTGCCAGCAGCTAGGCCTACTGTGACTCATGCTCCATGTGAACGTCACTCTTTGAGCTTCTTCTTCTTCAGTTCAGCATATCTCTGCGAGACGTAGCTGCCCGGGTGATCCCACGATGCGCTGCTCTGTCTGCCGTTCGTCTCCCTGCTCTCACGATGTCGTCTTCCAACCAGTCGCTGACGCCTCTGTGAGCTGCTTCATGCAATTGCCATGTGTAGAAACTGTGCATTTTATACAGAATTTCATATCCTATTATTACAAATGCTATTAAGCTTAAAATACTTGTAAATCCAACTATTAATATACTTGTTCACAGGAAGTGAGGAATTCGCTGGGTCTGCAGCAGCATCGTGCACAAGAGCAGCCCAGTGACAGGAGAGGCTAACAGAGCGAACTGCAACAACTGGATCCGCAGCCCCAGGCGTTAGAACAATTTGAGACTAACACCCCGTAGGCACATAAAGAATAATTATTTCTCACTAATTGTATTACCTATCACATTTAAACCGAGTGTTTTGTAATTTGTTAGATATACGGTGACTATAATGGCTACTTTTTGTTTAACATTCAGAAGAATTATGATTTTGTATTTAGAACAAATTGTGTGTGTGTGTGTGTGTGTGTGTGTGTGTGTGTGTGTGTGTGTGTGTGTGTGTGTGTGTGAGAGAGAGAGAGAGAGAGAGAGAGGGAGGGAGGGAGGGAGGGAGGGAGGGAGGGAGGGAGGGAGGAAGGGATAGGGAGGGAGGGAGGGAGGGAGAGAGGGAGAGAGGGAGAGAGAGAGAGAGAGAGAGAGAGAGAGAGAGAGAGAGAGAGAGAGAGAGAGAGAGAGAGAGAGAGAGAGAGAGAGAGAGAGAGAGAGCGAGAGCGAGAGAGAGAGAGAGAGAGAGAGAGAGAGAGAGAGAGAGAGAGAGAGGACCTGCGCCTGTTTTTTATTTTTAAAGTATTTGTTCTGTGTCAATGTGATTTCAGGTTGAAAGTGAAATTCCCGTTTGAAGCTGCCGGACAGCCTTTGAGCAAGAAGAGCCGCAAGAGAATAAGCAGGGTTGTCGCAATGATGAAACACAAGAAAGAAAGAAATGCGAAAGGACTTGCAAGCCATGCAGCGCAAGGTGTGGCAGCTACAACAGAAACAGACTAGAATTACCAACACTCAGGCCATATCTTGAAATGCATGTTTCAACACCGACTAAGAATGTTGATGCTCTGCTGCGTGATACTGGGCTTACACCACGCAAGGCGAAACGAATACGCAAGACCTTTATCCTCCATATCAACTTGATCAAACATCTCAAAGCATCTGGAAAGGTGGCATGTAGGAAAGCTGTGAAGTCGGCCAGTCAGACTTGTTCTATCAGACTTCTGGCTGGCACACTCAAGGTGCACAGGAAGGTGTGTAAGACGGCAGACGAAAAGGCAGAGGCGAAGAGGAAACTATCGGCTGCTATCCATCGTATCTCGATTGGCATGTTCCACAAACAGGAGGAAAACGCGACCTGCTTATCTGGAACGGGACACTGTGAAGGTTGACGGCAAACATATACAAAAGTACATTCTCAACAACAACATAAGGGTAGTCCACAAAAAGTACAATTTTGAAAACCCCAACCAAAACGTTGCCGACCGAAGAATGTTCTGCCAGTCTCATTCACATCGCGTAAGGTCTGCTTGTGCAAGAGCCAACGGAATTTTGCCTTGCGTCTAAGTGTACTGCGATCACACGGTGTTCAACAGTCTCCGGGTCAATCAATCAAACCAGAGACAAGCGAATATCTTGCTACGAAGATAGATGCGCTAACCAACGCTGTCACATTCCAAGTATGGAAGCACGTCGTACGCCTCTACAAAGATGCTACCATAAAGTAAACCCTTGTAGAGTAGTGTCATTGCACAGTCATGTTCGACATATCTGCGACATGGCAGTACTTCGAAAGCGGTCACGGTAAAGGACCATTCGACGAGGTAGGAGGGGCTGTGAAACGGGCAGCTGATCAAGCCATAAAATACTAGGGGTATTACTGAGACACAGTCAGCTGTGACGTATCTGTTGGTCACGAAAGAGGAGGTGAATGAAGCGTCAGCAGAGTGGCCATCCTTCGGAGGTGTTAGAGTTCAGGGTACAATGACGACACGCTGTGATGCCAGTGGACGATCACATCTACATCCGTGAGACGTCATGTTTCAATTCCTGCTGCTGGTCGTTGGGCAGCTTCCACCCTACATGCCTTGGGTGGATCAAGAAGAAAACGAGACATGAATCAAGCGCAGTCGTATATGAAACAGCGAAGGAAGTGCGATATGAAACGCTGACCGAGGAACCACCAACTCAACAAACCGAGGAACCACCAACTCAACAAACCGAGGAAACACCAACTCAACAAACCGAGGAAACACCAACTCAACAAACCGAGGAACCACCAACTCAACAAACCGAGGAACCACCAACTCAACAAACCGAGGAACCACCAACTCAACAAACCGAGGAACCACCAACTCAACAAACCGAGGAACCACCAACTCAACAAACCGAGGAACCACCAACTCAACAAACCGAGGAAACACCAACTCAACAAACCGAGGAACCACCAACTCAACAAACCGAGGAACCACCAACTCAACAAACCGAGGAACCACCAACTCAACAAACCGAGGAACCACCAACTCAACAAACCGAGGAACCACCAACTCAACAAACCGAGGAACCACCAACTCAAAAAACCGAGGAACCACCAACTCAACAAACCGAGGAAACACCAACTCAACAAACCGAGGAACCACCAACTCAACAAACCGAGGAACCACCAACTCAACAAACCGAGGAACCACCAACTCAACAAACTGAGGAAACACCAACTCAACAAACCGAGGAACCACCAACTCAACAAACCGAGGAAACATTAACTCAACAAACCGAGGAACCACCAACTCAACAAACCAAGGAACCACCAACTCAACAAACAGTGGAACCACCAACTCAACAAACCGAGGAACCACCAACTCAACAAACCGAGGAACCACCAACTCAACAAACCGAGGAACCACCAACTCAACAAACCGAGGAACCACCAACTCAACAAACCGAGAAACGTCAGAGAGTTCAGCCGTTAATGAAACAGCACAGGAGGGTTTTCGTGTTGGGACGTTTGTTGCAGGGAGGTATAGCACGAACATATGTGTAGGGAGAATCACTAAGATAGTCGGAGGGGAGTTCTGCATAAAGCCATCTTGGCAACATTAATCCCACCTGCTCCAACAATGGCGGGATTACAACAATGGCCAGACCATTGCAATTTCTTCTGTTATATGCAATAGCAATGCGAACTTGTAAGTATACAGTGTTCCCCTGGGGTATGACGAGCGAGGCGGATCGCCTCGCCCAAAATATGCCAAACTTGCCGCCTCGTAGCTATTTTGTGCACCTATTTTTTGTTCTTTCGCGATATAATTCAGCGCCCGGCGAGCGGTGTTAAATGACACGATAAAGTTTCTTATATTCCTGCAAAATTGCAGATTTGTAGCAACATCGTTTAGTCGTCTTAACATCATTCAGAGCCGGTAATATTCCCGCGGGATCCACGGTGTCTCCAATGATGACACCTTGCGGAGTTTCGACATACTAGAAATCTAGACATTCATCGTGTAACATGGCGCCCAAACGGTAACTGCGTTTGGGAGACATGTAGAACTCGGGAGAAAAATGAACAAAGAAAACGGTAGGTGAACTAAGATGTCTTTTCCGCTCAATTTTATTATTATAATATCCGCCCACAATAAATCAGAATGCTGGTGTAGCTGATGATTCAACTCCCGGCCATGTCCACATATAAACGTGACTTCCGGTCCCGGTCATGTGACCAGAATGGGCCAAACACATGAAGCCACGTGACCGGAAACAAAATGCCCGACCATGGGCCCTCCGGAGGATAACCAACCGCACACCTATACTACTTGCATATAAGCTTTAGACGAGCACAGTGAACCGCGTTTGCGGCCGCGGGTTCCATATTATCGCCTCCCGTTAGCTTGCCGATCTTGTATAATTAAATGTAATCTGTTTCAATCTATACTCAAATAATGTTAGTCGATTCATATATATATGTTACTGTTAGAACTGGAACACATTATAAATGAAAAGATTTTATAACATCAAATGCTCCACCAGCAAGGCCAAATGTCACAAATAGTAAATTCATCACGCATGCCTCCGTCACCCACGCAATGGTAACAAACTTTGAAGAAAATACAATGCTAAGTCCTGGTTCTTATACTTGTGAATATAGTATGTTTGTAATAAAATATTTGTAATAAAAGAAGATGTATTTACCGTCTATATGCAAGGTTCTTTGCACCATAAAAATATATATTAATGTATGAACACATATGCCTAGAACATTAAATTAATAAACTTGTTCTTATTTCTACCATACCTATAAAGCCACGCACATTTTAGTTTACATATAATTTATTTAATTATTTTATGTCCACATATAATTTATTTAATGTAACACATTAAATACATATTAACATGCTGTTATGTGCCATTGATGGGCCCATGTGCAATGCATTTGGAAATAAAGCTGATCTGTGACCATTTTCATAACAAGAAATACTCAGATTTATACACAATTCCATAATATCCCGAGACTCCTAATTTACACAAAATTTCCTGATATTACAAGACCCTCCAATTTACACATAAATTTCATGCATTGGCATTTCTGAAACTTAACGTTCTATTATAACATGATTATTAATGTCTATGGAAAGTATCCTTTTTTTGTTATATTTTAATCCGATTTATGTATAAATGCTTGATTTTCCAAAATTCTCCGATTTACGTATAAATGCCCGATTTTCTGAGACCCTCTGATTTACGTATAAATCTCCTGGATTGGCATTTCTGAAAATTAGCATGTATGTATCTTTACAACCTTGCTTACCCAGTTACCCAGGTAGTTCCTAACGCCTTGAACCATCTGTTGACAACTGGAATATTGCTTATGGATTTTGAGATTGACCAATCCTTTTGTTTTGATGTGCCTCTGAGCTTGGATTCAGGCACAATAGAAGTTATCTTATTATTATTATTATAATCCATGGCCAGGATATAAACTTGCATTATGCTAATTTTTGTATTATTAAATATTGTTTTAAGTATATCCAGTTATAGTTAGTAAGACAAGGTGGTGGATAATGTAGGACACATTGGAAAAAAATGGCTGACAACCATCATAGTTTGACAGGTTGGTGCAATAAACTATAGATAGCTTGGATGAGAAGAACGATTGTTCTTAGAAGTTAAACATATCTATTTTCGTATGGAAATATATATATATATTTTCAAATATACTGAAATAATCTCTTCTATTTCTAAATTGGACTGGGACATTTTCAGTAGTTTTAACCATACAATGTTCATAATTCATACTGAAGTGGGGCATTTTGCATCTTTATTGGAGTCTGCCGTTATACTTCGGAGGACACATCCTACTTGTAGAACATGACAATAATGGTTGGAATGAATGAATACAAGCAGAAGACGTCACAAGATGGATGAGATCAGGGATACAACAGAGAGAGGAAGACAACACATCAGATGGATGAGATCAGGGATACAACAGAGAGAGGAAGACAACATGAGATGGATGAGATCAGGGATACAACAGATAGAGGAAGACAACACATGAGATGGATGAGATCAGGGATACAAGAGAGAGAGGAAGACAACACATCAGATGGATGAGATCAGGGATACAAGAGAGAGAGGAAGACAACATGAGATGGATGAGATCAGGGATACAGCAGAGAGAGGAAGACAACACATGAGATGGATGAGATCAGGGATACAACAGAGAGAGGAAGACAACACATGAGATGGATGAGATCAGGGATACAACAGAGAGGAAGACCACACATGAGATGGATGAGATCAGGGATACAACAGAGAGGAAGACAACACATGAGATGGATGAGATCAGGGATACAACAGAGAGAGGAAGACAACATGAGATCAGGGATACAACAGAGAGAGGAAGACAACACATGAGATGGATGAGATCAGGGATACAACAGAGAGAGGAAGACAACATGAGATCAGGGATACAACAGAGAGAGGAAGACCACACATGAGATGGATGAGATCAGGGATACAACAGAGAGAGGAAGACAACATGAGATCAGGGATACAACAGAGAGGAAGACAACACATGAGATGGATGAGATCAGGGATACAACAGAGAGAGGAAGACCACACATGAGATGGATGAGATCAGGACACAACAGAGAGAGGAAGACCACACATTAGATGGATGAGATCAAGGATACAACAGAGAGAGGAAGACCATACATTAGATGGATGAGATCAGGCTACAACAGAGAGAGGAAGACCACACATGAGATGGATGAGATCAGGGATACAACAGAGAGAGGAAGACCACACATGAGATGGATGAGATCAAGAATACAACAGAGAGAGGAAGACAACACATGAGATGGATGAGATCAGGGATACAACAGAGAGAGGAAGACCACATGAGATGGATGAGATCAGGGATACAACAGAGAGGAAGACCACATAAGATGGATAAGATCAGGGATACAACAGAGAGAGGACGGCCACACATGAGATGGATGAGATCAGGGATACAACAGAGAGAGGACGGCCACACATGAGATGGATGAGATCAGGGATACAACAGAGAGAGGAAGACCACACATGAGATGGATGAGATCAGGGATACAACAGAGAGAGGAAGACTACACATGAGATGGATGAGATCAGGGATACAACAGAGAGAGGAAGACCACACATGAGATGGATGAGATCAGGGATACAACAGAGAGAGGAAGACCACACATGAGATGGATCAGATCAGGGATACAACAGAGAGAGGAAGACCACACATGAGATGGATGAGATCAGGGATACAACAGAGAGAGGAAGACCACACATGAGATGGATGAGATCAGGGATACAACAGAGAGAGGAAGACTACACATGAGATGGATGAGATCAGGGATACAACAGAGAGAGGAAGACAACACATGAGATGGATGAGATCAGGGATACAACAGAGAGAGGAAGACAACACATGATATGGATGAGATCAGGGATACAACAGAGAGAGGAAGACCACACATGAGATGGATGAGATCAGGGATATAACAGAGAGAGGAAGACTACACATGAGATGGATAAGATCAGGGATACAACAGAGAGAGGAAGACCACACATGAGATGGATGAGATCAGGGATACAACAGACAGAGGAAGACCACATGAGATGGATGAGATCAGGGATACAACAGAGAGAGGAAGACCACACATGAGATGGATGAGATCAGGACACAACAGAGAGAGGAAGACCACACATTAGATGGATCAGATCAGGGATACAACAGAGAGAGGAAGACCACACACGAGATGGATAAGATCAGGGATACAACAGAGAGAGGACGACCACACATGAGATGGATAAGGTCAGGGTTACAACAGAGAGAGGAAGACCACACACGAGATGGATGAGATCAGGGATACAACAGAGAGAGGAAGACCACACACGAGATGGATAAGATCAGGGATACAACAAAGAGAGGAAGACCACACATAAGATGGATGAGATCAGGGATACAACAGAGAGAGGAAGACAACACATCAGATGGATGAGATCAGGGATACAACAGAGAGAGGAAGACAACATGAGATGGATGAGATCAGGGATACAGCAGAGAGAGGAAGACAACACATGAGATGGATGAGATCAGGGATACAACAGAGAGAGGAAGACAACACATGAGATGGATGAGATCAGGGATACAACAGAGAGAGGAAGACCACACATGAGATGGATGAGATCAGGGATACAACAGAGAGGAAGACAACACATGAGATGGATGAGATCAGGGATACAACAGAGAGAGGAAGACAACATGAGATCAGGGATACAACAGAGAGAGGAAGACAACACATGAGATGGATGAGATCAGGGATACAACAGAGAGAGGAAGACAACATGAGATCAGGGATACAACAGAGAGAGGAAGACCACACATGAGATGGATGAGATCAGGGATACAACAGAGAGAGGAAGACAACATGAGATCAGGGATACAACAGAGAGGAAGACAACACATGAGATGGATGAGATCAGGGATACAACAGAGAGAGGAAGACCACACACGAGATGGATGAGATCAGGGATACAACAGAGAGAGAAAGACCACATGAGATGGATGAGATCAGGGATACAACAGAGAGAGGAAGACCACACATGAGATGGATGAGATCAGGACACAACAGAGAGAGGAAGACCACACATTAGATGGATGAGATCAAGGATACAACAGAGAGAGGAAGACCATACATTAGATGGATGAGATCAGGCTACAACAGAGAGAGGAAGACCACACATGAGATGGATGAGATCAGGGATACAACAGAGAGAGGAAGACCACACATGAGATGGATGAGATCAAGAATACAACAGAGAGAGAGGAAGACAACACATGAGATGGATGAGATCAGGGATACAACAGAGAGAGGAAGACCACATGAGATGGATGAGATCAGGGATACAACAGAGAGGAAGACCACATAAGATGGATAAGATCAGGGATACAACAGAGAGAGGACGGCCACACATGAGATGGATGAGATCAGGGATACAACAGAGAGAGGACGGCCACACATGAGATGGATGAGATCAGGGATACAACAGAGAGAGGAAGACCACACATGAGATGGATGAGATCAGGGATACAACAGAGAGAGGAAGACCACACATGAGATGGATGAGATCAGGGATACAACAGAGAGAGGAAGACCACACATGAGATGGATGAGATCAGGGATACAACAGAGAGAGGAAGACCACACATGAGATGGATCAGATCAGGGATACAACAGAGAGAGGAAGACTACACATGAGATGGATGAGATCAGGGATACAACAGAGAGAGGAAGACCACACATGAGATGGATGAGATCAGGGATACAACAGAGAGAGGAAGACTACACATGAGATGGATGAGATCAGGGATACAACAGAGAGAGGAAGACAACACATGAGATGGATGAGATCAGGGATACAACAGAGAGAGGAAGACAACACATGATATGGATGAGATCAGGGATACAACAGAGAGAGGAAGACCACACATGAGATGGATGAGATCAGGGATACAACAGAGAGAGGAAGACTACACATGAGATGGATAAGATCAGGGATACAACAGAGAGAGGAAGACCACACATGAGATGGATGAGATCAGGGATACAACAGACAGAGGAAGACCACATGAGATGGATGAGATCAGGGATACAACAGAGAGAGGAAGACCACACATGAGATGGATGAGATCAGGACACAACAGAGAGAGGAAGACCACACACGAGATGGATAAGATCAGGGATACAACAGAGAGAGGACGACCACACATGAGATGGATAAGGTCAGGGTTACAACAGAGAGAGGAAGACCACACACGAGATGGATGAGATCAGGGATACAACAGAGAGAGGAAGACCACACACGAGATGGATAAGATCAGGGATACAACAAAGAGAGGAAGACCACACATGAGATGGATGAGATCAGGGATACAACAGAGAGAGGAAGACCACACACGAGATGGATAAGATCAGGGATACAACAGAGAGAGGACGACCACACATGAGATGGATGAGATCAGGGATACAACAGAGAGAGGAAGACCACACATGAGATGGATGAGATCACGGATACAACAGAGAGAGGAAGACCACACATGAGATGGATGAGATCAGGGATACAACAGAGAGAGGAAGACCACACACGAGATGGATAAGATCAGGGATACAACAGAGAGATGAAGACCACACATGAGATGGATGAGATCAGGGATACAACAGACAGAGGAAGACCACATGAGATGGATGAGATCAGGGATACAACAGAGAGAGGAAGACCACACATGAGATGGATGAGATCAGGACACAACAGAGAGAGGAAGACCACACATAAGATGGATCAGATCAGGGATACAACAGAGAGAGGAAGACCACACACGAGTTGGATAAGATCAGGGATACAACAGAGAGAGGACGACCACACATGAGATGGATGAGATCAGGGATACAACAGAGAGAGGAAGACCACACATGAGATGGATCAGATCAGGGATACAACAGAGAGGAAGACCACACACGAGATGGATAAGATCAGGGATACAACAGAGAGAGGAAGACCACACATGAGATGGATGAGATCAGGGATACAACAGAGAGAGGAAGACCACATGAGATGGATGAGATCAGGGATACAACAGAGAGGAAGACCACATGAGATGGATAAGATCAGGGATACAACAGAGAGAGGACGGCCACACATGAGATGGATGAGATCAGGGATACAACAGAGAGAGGACGGCCACACATGAGATGGATGAGATCAGGGATACAACAGAGAGAGGAAGACCACACATGAGATGGATGAGATCAGGGATACAACAGAGAGAGGAAGACAACACATAAGATGGATGAGATCAGGGATACAACAGAGAGAGAGAGGAAGACCACACATAAGATGGATGAGATCAGGGATACAACAGAGAGAGGATGACCACACATGAGATGGATAAGATCAGGGATACAACAGAGAGAGGAAGACCACACACGAGATGGATAAGATCAGGGATACAACAGAGAGAGGAAGACCACACATGAGATGGATAAGATCAGGGATACAACAGAGAGAGGAAGACCACACACGAGATGGATAAGATCAGGGATACAACAGAGAGAGGACGACCACACATGAGATGGATAAGATCAGGGATACAACAGAGAGAGGACGACCACACATGAGATGGATAAGATCAGGGATACAACAGAGAGCAAGACCACACACGAGATGGATAAGATCAGGGATACAACAGAGAGAGGACGACCACACATGAGATGGATGAGATCAGGGATACAACAGAGAGAGGAAGACCACACATGAGATGGATGAGATCAGGGATACAACAGAGAGAGGAAGACAACACATGAGATGGATGAGATCAGGGATACAACAGAGAGAGGAAGACCACACATGATATGGATGAGATCAGGGATACAACAGAGAGAGGAAGACCACACATGAGATGGATGAGATCAGGGATACAACAGAGAGAGGAAGACCACACATGAGATGGATGAGATCAGGGATACAACAGAGAGAGGAAGACCACACACGAGATGGATGAATGAATGAATGAACGTTTATTCAACAACAAAGAGAGGAAGACCACACATGAGATCAGGGATACAACAGAGAGAGGAAGACCACATGAGATGGATGAGATCAGGATACAACAAAGAAAGGAAGACCACACACGAGATGGATGAGATCAGGGATACAACAGAGAGAGAGGAAGACCACACATGAGATGGATGAGATCAGGATACAACGGAGAGAGGAAGACCACACATGAGATGGATGAGATCATGGATACAACAGAGAGAGGAAGACAACACACGAGATGGATGAGATCAGGGATACAACAGAGAGAGGAAGACCACACACGAGATGGATAAGATCAGGGATACAACAGAGAGAGGACGACCACACACGAGATGGATAAGATCAGGGATACAACAGAGAGAGGAAGACCACACACGAGATGGATAAGATCAGGGATACAACAGAGAGAGAGGAAGACCACACATGAGATGGATGAGATCAGGGATACAACAGAGAGAGAGGAAGACCACACATAAGATGGATGAGATCAGGATACAACAGAGAGAGGAAGACCACACACGAGATGGATGAGATCAGGAATACAACAGAGAGAGGAAGACAACACATAAGATGGATGAGATCAGGGATACAACAGAGAGAGAGGAAGACCACACATAAGATGGATGAGATCAGAGATACAACAGAGAGAGGAAGACAACACATAAGATGGATGAGATCAGGGATACAACAGAGAGAGAGAGGAAGACCACACACAAGATGGATGAGATCAGGGATACACCCGAGAGAGGAAGACCACACATGAGATGGATGAGATCAGGGATACAACAGAGAGAGGAAGACCACACATAAGATGGATGAGATCAGGGATACAACCGAGAGAGGAAGACCACACATGAGATGGATGAGATCAGGAATACAACAGAGAGAGAGGAAGACCACATGAGATGGATGAGATCAGGGATACAAAAAGATGACAATGAATGAGTTGAGAAGCAGCAAACGAGAGGATTGGTTGGAGACACCTCACTGTGGATGTCACCAGAATGTTGCGTGACGTGATGTCCCACATGGGAATCGGAAAAAACGTTCTTGCTGCAAAATGTTTAGGATATCTGTTAGTTTTTATGAATGTGTATGAGTACTTGTAAAGGATTACTTGGAAATGAATTTATTCATATACATATATTCATATAATTATACATTACAAATATGCAACATCTTTAACATACTATTATACATAGTAACAACTCGAAGGCACTTTGTATTCTCTCTGTATGATTACATATAAACCTACCAATACCTACCAGTATATCATATATCAGTTGGTAAATAACTCAGTAACTAACTGATATATCACATTAATTAGCAACAGACTGACTGATATATCACATTCATTAGCAGCAGACTGACTGCTGCTAATGTGACTGACTGATATATTACAGTAGCAGCAGACTGATGTATACTCACTGACAGTAGAATTACTGATAGATGTGCAGTAGCAGTAAAGTGACTGATATAACACATTCACTAGCAGTAGATGGACTGATGTACATTCAGTAGCAGACGACCGACTGATATATATATATAATTCAGTAGCAGTTGACTGCCTGATATATCTCGTTTAGTAGCAGTTGACTGACTGATATATCTCATTCTCTAGCAGTAGACTGACTGATATATCATTCTCTAGCAGTAGACTGACTGATATATCTCATTCACTAGCAGTAGACTGACTGATATATCTCATTCACTAGCAGACGACCGACTGATATATCTCATTCACTAGCAGTAGACTGACTGATATATCTCATGCATTATCAGTAGACTGATATATCTCATTCAGTAACAGTAGACTGACTTATATACTTTAAGCGCGTTGTGCTTTGAACCACTAGACTAGTAAGATATGCTCTCTTCATAAACCTTTGTTGTAGTGTACGACAGACGCAGGCTCCTTCAACAACGAAATCTTCTTCTGCAAATCTGGTTCTAATTTTGACACGGATATTGAACTGAAACAAAAACATCATAAAATGTCTCATATAGTTCGACTGACTGAACCCTTCTGAAGATAAATAAGGAAACATTGCTGTATTGGAGATATGGGGGTTAAGATGAATACGGAAACATTGCTATATTGGAGATATGGGGGTTAAGATGAATAAGGAAACATTGCTGTATTGGAGATATGGGGGTTAAGATGAATAAGGAAACATTGCTGTATTGGAGATATGGGGGTTAAGATAAATAAGGAAACATTGCTGTCTTGGAGACATGGGGGTTAAGATGAATAAGGAAACATTGCTGTATTGGGAACATGGGGGTTAAGATGAATAAGGAAACATTGCTGTATTGGAGATATGGCGGTTACGATGAATAAGGAAACATTACTATATTGGAGACATGGGGGTTAAGATGAATAAGGAAACATTGCTGTATTGGAGACATGGGGGTTAAGATGAATAAGGAAACATTGCTGTATTGGAGACATGGGGGTTAAGATGAATAAGGAAACATTGCTATATTGGAGACATGGGGGTTAAGATGAATAAGGAAACATTGCTGTATTGGAGATATGGGGGTTAAGATGAATAAGGAAACATTGCTGTATTGGAGATATGGGGGTTAAGATGAATAAGGAAACATTGCTGTATTGGAGATATGGGGGTTAAGATGAATAAGGAAACGATGAATAAGGAAACATTGCTGTATTGGAGACATGGGGGTTAAGATGAATAAGGAAACATTGCTGTATTGGAGATATGGGGGTTAAGATGAATAAGGAAACATTGCTGTATTGGAGATATGGGGGTTAAGATGAATAAGGAAACATTGCTGTATTGGAGATATGGGGGTTAAGATGAATAAGGAAACATTGCTGTATTGGAGATATGGGGGTTAAGATAAATAAGGAAACATTGCTGTCTTGGAGACATGGGGGTTAAGATGAATAAGGAAACATTGCTGTATTGGGAACATGGGGGTTAAGATGAATAAGGAAACATTGCTGTATTGGAGATATGGCGGTTACGATGAATAAGGAAACATTACTATATTGGAGACATGGGGGTTAAGATGAATAAGGAAACATTGCTGTATTGGAGACATGGGGGTTAAGATGAATAAGGAAACATTGCTGTATTGGAGACATGGGGGTTAAGATGAATAAGGAAACATTGCTATATTGGAGACATGGGGGTTAAGATGAATAAGGAAACATTGCTGTATTGGAGATATGGGGGTTAAGATGAATAAGGAAACATTGCTGTATTGGAGATATGGGGGTTAAGATGAATAAGGAAACATTGCTGTATTGGAGATATGGGGGTTAAGATGAATAAGGAAACGATGAATAAGGAAACATTGCTGTATTGGAGACATGGGGGTTAAGATGAATAAGGAAACATTGCTGTATTGGAGATATGGGGGTTAAGATGAATAAGGAAACATTGCTGTATTGGAGATATGGGGGTTAAGATGAATAAGGAAACATTGCTGTATTGGAGATATGGGGGTTAAGATGAATAAGGAAACATTGCTGTATTGGAGATATGGGGGTTAAGATGAATAAGGAAACATTGCTGTATTGGGGACATGGGGGTTAAGATGAATAAGGAAACATTGCTGTATTGGAGATATGGGGGTTAAGATGAATAAGGAAACATTGCTGTATTGGAGATATGGGGGTTAAGATGAATAAGGAAACATTGCTGTATTGGAGATATGGGGGTTAAGATGAATAAGGAAACATTGCTATATTGGAGACATGGGGGTTAAGATGAATAAGGAAACATTGCCATATTGGAGATATGGGGGTTAAGATGAATAAGGAAACATTGCTATATTGGAGATATGGGGGTTAAGATGAATAAGGAAACATTGCTATATTGGAGATATGGGGGTTAAGATGAATAAGGAAACATTGCTGTATTGGAGACATGGAGGTTAAGATGAATAAGGAAACATTGCTGTATTGGAGATATGGGGGTTAAGATGAATAAGGAAACATTGCTGTATTGGAGACATGGGGGTTAAGATGAATAAGGAAACATTACTGTATTGGAGATATGGGGGTTAAGATGAATAAGGAAACATTGCTATATTGGAGATATGGGGGTTAAGATGAATAAAGAAACATTGCTATATTGGAGATATGGGGGTTAAGATGAATAAGGAATATTGCTATATTGGAGATATGAGGGTTAAGATGAATAAGGAAACATTGCTATATTGGAGATATGGGGGTTAAACAGACATCAGATAGATGTTTTTAAGACATTGAACAGTACATATTGACAGAAATAAGGACTAGAGGACATAAAGTGATGTTAGTGAAGGAACAGTTATATCAGAAGTGCAGGTTACAGATACAAAAATGTTGGACTTTTGATAAGTCAAAGGTTTTCTTGTCCATTTGTCATCTGGGTTTGTTGCTGTGGTGGTTTATTAAATCTTACTAAATTATACATTTTGACATTAAGATACACTGAAACATCTACTGGAGTGTGAACACATCTACTGGAGTGTGAACACTTCTACTGGAGTGTGAACACATCTGCTTAAATGTGAAGACAGTTTTTCAATAAAAAAAGTAATAAAATACAATATCCATGTAGCACCATAATTGACAGTGCTCTGAGTTGCTGTGCATTAATTTATGAGACAGTGAACTGAAAAGAAACTCATACTGACCTCATCTGTGGGAAGAGGGCACAGCACAGGGGCGTGGCAAAGATGAGACTGGAAGAGAAAGGGTTAACAAGTATCAACACCTGGGCAGAGAAGGGGTTAACAAGTATCAACACCTGGGCAGAGAAAGGGTTAGTAAGTATCAACACCTGGGCATAGAAGGGGTTAAGAAATAACAATACCTGGACAGAGAAAGGGTTAACAAGTATCATTCCCTGGAGAGAGAAAGGGTTAACAAGTATCAATCCCGGGAGAGATAAATTACCACTGTTTTCTCAAGTCACTTGAGACATCTTTGAAGAAGATGTGATAACATTTTAAGAAACAGTCTACTTATGTCCACACATGTATATCTGTCTATAAGTCAGCCAGCATGAACAGATAATTATTCTATAATGTTCTTATTGCACGCTGTGAAATAAGGCTGGTCCAATCGTCCCGGACGAGTAGCTTCAGTGATCGGACTAGTCCATGTTTAGTGGAGCAGTCCCATCGGACTAGATGTGATTATGTGAATTAATTTACACTGTGTACATGCTAGTTTGGTGTTGTGATGGAATAAAACAAAATAAGACAATAAGGTAGCATTTTATCACTAAAATTTATAGCTAAATATTCCGTACGACCGTCGAATGGGAAACTTGCTGAACGTGGTGAATGTAAATGGCGGCTGTTTACATCTGGTTGGCATAGGATAGGTAGTGCCCCCTAGCGACCATGAGTGATGAGCGACATGGACATACACAATACATGCGCGGGTTACAGGCATCGTCACGTGCTACCCCAATGTGATCTTAGTTGCGTTATTCCTGCATCAGGTTATATTTTAGCAATTTACTAAATGCCAGCAATGTTATTGATTGTTTAGTCGGCTTCGGGAAAGGAACCGCTAATGAAAATTATAGGCCAAATGATGCAACTTAGTCCGACAATGTCGGTCCTTCGTAGTCGCCAGGCTTCAAATTCTGCTGGCATCGCCTTGTCCACCACTGCCGTTTGCTGCCCCTGATTAAACTAGTTATTTCTTCTGATGACTTTGCAATTGTCTACAAAATCACATGTATTTGTTTCTATTAATGACACATTTAGTTGAACATTTAATTGAAATGTTTTCTTTATAAAATAAAAGCCATTTTTACTATGTGCCATAACTGTCACATACATGGTGACGGACTATCTGTCAGCTAAAGCCATCGTGCATCCTCTTATTGAGCTTGTTTGTTAGTGCAATTTTGTTGAACTTGTATACAAAAGTGTCACTGAAACATGCATGTGTCATTTCTGGATCGCGGCTTGAATACTGACTAATAAGGAGTTTTATTAAAATGCATAGAGTAGGAAGTACTTACAACATGCCAACAAGTCCTACTTGTACAGGGGCTGTCATCATTGGGTATTTCTACAAGAAAGAGACCGTCTTACAAGTGGGAAGAGATTCAACACATCAGTCATTTCAAATAATCTGTCTTTTTTTGTGTTTCAACTTCAAATTTGTGACAGGTCACAATGCTTCAAACCATAAAATTGTAAACAAAAATGAAGAATCGCCAAAACACATTCGCATGGGTGAAAGTATCAATTTTTTTTTCAACCATACATAACTATGTAAAAAAGAAACTGCCTTACATGGATGATACTGAAAGAATTTTTAAACTGAAAAGTTGCCCTTTTATGTGGCTCATAACTCCACACCACCAAAATGTATCTCGGGTCTTAACCACAGAGACATGTCACATTCACTTCTTTCTTCAATTACGCTTTGGCGGCTTTCAGCCATCTTCATCAGACTGACTACAGTGTCGCCATCTGGCTGAGGTCAATCTGACGAAGCCAACTGAAAGGTACTGAAACGTAACTCAAGAAAAAGTTACATTTGAAAGATAGATTTAGGGTGTCCTAAAACATACGGTGTCCCAATGCATACCGGTATGTCCCAATACATACGGTGTCCCAAAACATACGGTGTCCCAATACATACGGTGTCCCAAAACATACAGTGTCCCAATACATACCGGTATGTCCCAATACATACGGTGTCCCAAGACATACGGTGTCCCAATACATACGGTGTCCCAATACATACCGGTATGTCCCAATACATACGGTGTCCCAAGACATACGGTGTCCCAATACATACGGTGTCCCAATACATATCGGTATGTCCCAATACATACGGTGTCCCAAGACATACGGTGTCCCAATACATACGGTGTCCCAATACATACCGGTATGTCCCAATACATACGGTGTCCCAAGACATACGGTGTCCCAATACATATGGTGTCCCAATACATACCGGTATGTCCCAATACATACGGTGTCCCAATACATACCGGTATGTCCCAATACATACCGGTATGTCCCAATACATACCGGTATGTCCCAATGGACATTGTGGTAAGTATTAAATTGTGACAAAGTCTATATATAAAGGATGAGTCCATTACTATTTTTACATAAATATGCTTGGGTGTTTACAAATTTATTTCTTCTTATGTCTTAGTTGTTTATAAATTTGTAAACGGGTTTATTGAAATGTCCTCATTGTCTTATGCTAATGCATCAGGTATTTGATGGTTAGTTAACGATAATTGTTTGAATTCACACTGAATGAAAGCACACAATAGCAAACATTTGTTAGAAAGTTATTGTTGAGTCAATATAATAATACTACAATTTCATTTTATTATACCAAAGTAAACCTGTTACTACTACACATGTAACATTTGTGAAATTAGTCAAAGAAGCATTACAAGTACTTTTACTTTAATGTTATCCTTTCAAACTTTCAAAAATCACGTTCTGTATACACAATATGTACATCTAATGTGCTTGTCTAATTTGCTTGAATTTATGTTTTGAGTGATTGTAATCCTAAAATAAATTTGTAATATACAATGTAGATTTCCATGTAATATACAATGTAGATTTCCATGTAACACCAACCAGCTGTTTTCACATTACTAGCTGGCTGAGTTCCCAGGTAAACAGTGGAACTCACCATGAGGAACGGTCGTTTCTCCAGTCGTAACATCATCAGCGGAGGAATGGCTGAAAGTAGACGTGGTAAACTAATAAACTTGGTGACATGTGACAACCTGACAAGTCTCAAATCAGGGATTCATTAGAATTCACTGGTCATGTCACAAGGGTTCACTGGTCATGTCACAAAGGTTCAATGGTCATGTCACAAAGGTTCATTGATCATGTAACAAGGGTTCATTGGTCATGTCACAAGGTTTCAACGGTTGTGTCAAAAGTGATTATAGAGTTCACCTGTCATGTAACAAGTTACTAGAGTTCACCGGTCATGTCACAAGTTACTAGAGTTCACCGGTCATGTCACAAGTCATTATAATTCACTGGTCATGTCAGAAGTTACTAGTGTTCACCAGTCATGTTACAAGTCACTAGAGTTAACTGGTCATGTAACAAGTTACTAGAGTTCACCAGTCATGTCACAAGTCATTACAGTTCACCAGTCATGTCACAAGTCATTACAGTTCACCAATCATGTTACAAGTCATTATAATTCACCGGTCATGTCACAAGTTACTAGAGTTCACCAGTCATGTTACAAGTCACTAGAGTTCACTGGTCATGTAACAAGTCACTAGAGTTCACCGGTCATGTCATAAGTCATTATAGTTCACCGGTCATGTCACAAGTCATTATAGTTCACCGGTCATGTAAAGTCATTAGGGTTTGAAGCTAATAATTTCCAAGTCCAAGTAGAGTCATTTCTTTTAATTCCTAGCCAAGTTGTGACTCTGGAAACTTGAGAGTGAGCAGGATTCAGCCACTCGACTCAGGTCAACAAATCAGCAGAGTAGCAGAGAACCAACATACTTGTTCAGTTATACACGCAACCAAAACTCTGTCAACCATGACTAGATTAAACCAAGCCAAACAAAACGTATGACAAGCAGTCGTCCAAGCTAAGTTAAAGCTGCCATTCCTAGGACCAATCACTTTCATGGAATCCGTCACCTGGATATGCAAATACCCGAGTAAAAGTAAGACACTGACACATTCCGGGCACTGCCATGACGATGCGTGAGAAGACGACTTGAGCGATTCCCCTCTTGGCCGCCTGCTGTGATTGCCCCACCACCTCACCCTCCTCTGTCAACACCGGGATCCCGTTTGTCAGCTCCCTGAGAAGAAACAACACAGTCACTCATCAGTAAAAACGTAAAGGTAAGTTCTTATATAGCGCAGTATCCAGTCCTTACGACTGCTCAAAGCGCTTTATGCTTTATACCCCGGCAGACCTGTTCAGTCGAACACTCAACAGCGTTCGAAATAGCACTTGTCCGTTTGTCCGGGACAAGTGATTTTTGGCCCGGACAAGTAAAATTACTCTACATGGTTATCCGGTGGACAAGTGAAAATGTACATTAAATAGTGACACGTGCAACATTGCAAACTTTTTATTTGAGGAAATTCAAATGTAAATGAAGTTCGCTAGCAATCGCGCACATTCCAATTTTGTCAGTGTGTCGGCATCTTGTCATTCCACCGCCAGTGTGTTGTACTTCAGTGTTCGACCGAGTTTAGTGTCTGCGTTAACAGGGTCATCCGCTGAGCGCACCGACCTAGCTCTGACATACGCGTAGGACAGACTTCGCATCAGCCATCGTTGATCGAGGCTGTATTTCACACAATCGTAAATCGTTTAGTTTGGCCGAGGTACAACTTGCTTCCGCTCACGGATCATATTTGATGAACTTTTGAAATAGTAGACTTTGTATCGCTACCTGTTATTTGAATAATGATATAGTTTTAACCATTATTACGCCTAACTCACGCGGACTCGGCAGTCTTCCAAGTCATTGAACGTCGTTAGCCGATCCAGATCGGTGACGGGGCTCTCCGGTAAATCTATGGTGCTGGTTAATAAATGGAATAATCTTGAAATTTCATAAGTGTTGTTGTATCTATGTAACATTTATTTTAACCATAAATTACGAGTTTTCGAAAGCGAATTATGCAAGACGCGCGGCCGGGACGGGGCGCTAACTGCTGTTGACATATCGGCTTCTGCCAACTACAGCGGTCTGCGCACGGCAGTAAAGTTACGACGTAACTAAATTTTCCGCATGGTAAATGTAATTCAGACACCGTTAAAACTGTTTTATCATCATTGAAATGGTAATATAACATTTAGGAAAAAATATGCGTTTGTTTGCTGATGATCAATTGAATATTATCTTCGTTTGTAAAATACAGAACTTTGTGAATATTGAAGTTCATAGAGGTTTAACAAAATATTATTAGATTATATAGTTTAATATGATTTTTTTGACCAAATTTCCTGGCTTTGCATTGGTCGTGTTCCTGGTTGAGTGGCATCTTTAATGACAAACTGACGCCAAAATTTTACAGCAGTGTTATATATATAGATACCATATTAAGCATAAACAAATAGCAAGGAAACAATTGTCTCATTCCTATCATCATAATAATTATTTGTTATTAACAAAAACGTTCATATCAGCATCAATAAAATATTGGTATACATCATGTAACGTGTCTACTTTTAATATTCGTGATGAATAATAATGGACCGAAAAATAGTTGCAAATATAATTTTGCAATTTCAAAATTTGAAGATTAAATCAAATTGTGTCTTTGAACACAAGTCACTCAGATGTACATGCAACGAAACAGCAGGAACATAGTGTTGTTGTCATAAAAAATTAAGACAGACTTTTATGGGTTTTTTTAAGCTTCGATTCCCGTTCACAACCACTCGGACAAGTAAAAATTTTGGCGGACAAGTAGATTTCAAAACTTACTTGTCCGGCGGACAAGTAAATATTCTGGTTTATTTCTATCGCTGCTCAACTTCTCTGGGAAGAATTCAGTCAAGCTGCTATTATTAATGTGCAAAGACTATTCGTATATAAATATTCACCACTGTCTACAGCCAGGTACTCATCCATACAGCTGAGTGAACTGGAACAATGCAGAGTGAACAAATTTGTCCAAGGTTCGACACTGCAGCACAGGATTCGACCCTGGGTTCTCTCGGTCGAGTGGGATGCTCTGTCCAATGAACCAGATGTCAGGTTTAGTTGACACCAGTCGCAGGCTTTGTCTACCACTAACACTTTAAACCCCTAGTCAACCAAACCCTCTCATTGACTCATACTCCAAGTCAGCCAATTGCAGCCGAAAATAAATAATAATGCTGTATTGTGTGGTGGCACCATCTAGTGGACAGTTGTGAAAACACACTAGAAACAACGTTTGAAGGTGCACCTCACATTTTCATGTTTCGGATCAGATAAATGGGGAGACGGACTTTAACAGAAACAGCTAAGGTCTACTGAGTTATGTCAACATTTTGTAATGTTTTACAGACTCACTCAGCTGTATGAGTTCCTGGCTGAAGACAGTGGTGGGTATTTGCGTATGAATAGATTTCGTGCAACAAGGGAATTAGTGCTAGCAAAGTTGAACAGATTGAACAGGTTTCCCAAGAAGGAAAGCGTAACCCACTGAGCAGTCCAAAGGACTGGATACTGCGCTACATAAAAATCTATTTGTTATTAGTTTTTAGAATATAAACTCAAGGTTGGTTTACGTGAACAATTATTGTCCATTTTGACAGTGTCACATGCTGACACACTGCAGGAATCGGGTATATGTAAACCAGTGTCACATGCTGTCACACTGCATGAATCAGGCATATGTAAACCAGTGTCACATGCTGTCACACTGCAGGAATCGGGCATATGTAAACCAGTGTCACATGCTGTCACACTGCAGGAATCAGGCATATGTAAACCAGTGTCACATGCTGTCACGCTGCAGGAATCAAGCATATGTAAAGCAGTGTCACATGCTGTCACGCTGCAGGAATCAGGCATATGTAAACCAGTGTCACATGCTGTCACGCTGCAGGAATCAGACATATGTAAACCAGTGTCACATGCTGTCACGCTGCAGGAATCAGGCATATGTAAACCAGTGTCACATGCTGTCACGCTGCCAGAATCAGGCATATGTAAACCAGTGTCACATGCTGTCACGCTGCAGGAATCAGACATATGTAAACCAGTGTCACATACTGTCACGCTGCCGGAATCAGGCATATGTAAACCAGTGTCACATGCTGTCATGCTGCCGGAATCAGGCATATGTAAACCAGTGTCACATGCTGTCACGCTGCAGGAATCAGGCATATGAAAACCAGTGTCACATGCTGTCACGCTGCAGGAATCAGAATTATGTAAACCAGTGTCACATGCTGTCACGCTGCAGGAATCAGGCGTATGTAAACCAGTGTCACATGCTGTCACGCTGCAGGAATCAGGCATATGTAAACCAGTGTCACATGCTGTCACGCTGCAGGAATCAGGCGTATGTAAACCAGTGTCACATGCTGTCCCGCTGCAGGAATCAGGCATATGTAAACCAGTGTCAGATGCTGTCACGCTGCAGGAATCAGGCATATGTAAACCAGTGTCACATGCTGTCACGCTGCAGGAATCAGGCATATGTAAACCAGTGTCACATGCTGTCACGCTGCAGGAATCAGGCATATGTAAACCAGTGTCACATGCTGTCACGCTGCAGGAATCAGACATATGTAAACCAGTGTCACATGCTGTCACGCTGCAGGAATCAGGCATATGTAAACGAGTGTCACATGCTGTCACGCTGCAGGAATCAGGCATATGTAAACCAGTGTCACATGCTGTCACGCTGCAGGAATCAGGCATATGTAAACGAGTGTCACATGCTGTCACACTGCAGGAATCAGGCATACGTAGACCAGTGTCACATGCTGTCATGCTGCAGGAATCAGGCATATGTAAACCAGTGTCACATGCTGTCACGCTGCAGGAATGAGGCGTATGTAAACCATTGTCACATGCTGTCACGCTGCAGGAATCAGGCATACGTAGACCAGTGTCACATGCTGTCACGCTGCAGGAATCAGGCATAAGTAGACCAGTGTCACATGCTGTCACGCTGCAGGAATTAGGCATATGTAAACCAGTGTCACATGCTGTCACGCTGCAGGAATCAGGCGTATGTAAACCAGTGTCACATGCTGTCACGCTGCAGGAATCAGGCGTATGTAAACCAGTGTCACATGCTGTCACGCTGCAGGAATCAGGCGTATGTAAACCAGTGTCACATGCTGTCACGCTGCAGGAATCAGGCATATGTAAACCAGTGTCACATGCTGTCACGCTGCAGGAATCAGGCATATGTAAACCAGTGTCACATGCTGTCACGCTGCAGGAATCAGGCATATGTAAACCAGTGTCACATGCTGTCACACTGCAGGAATCAGGCATACGTAAATCCAGACAAGGTGAGAAGTGAGGCTGAATCACTAAATGATTCTACCGCAAGAACTAGGGCTGTTCTAATATGATCTAAGAACTGACATGGATTGATACAATGTCACCCAACAAACCAGGGCACAAATCACTCATGAAAGCTGTTAATTATCAATTAACAATATAATTAAATAACTTGGGAAAAGTGCAATATTCATCTTAAGAATGCAAACTGACATGCCAAGACTTGGGTGTTGGGGAAGTGTATATCTCGCACTCACCGATTCCTCATGAATGGAATGTTGATGCAGTTGGCGACTGCCACTGCGACAAACGGAACATATCGACCAACGATTGGTGGCAACTTCTGCAGCAGAAGACAATGATCATTTGGAAAAACAGTGAGTAGAAATGGCCTAGAAGAAAACATACAGTGCGGCACCAGTAACAGCAGTTTAATTGTAATCAAGTTCACTGACGTTAAAATCTATCAGGTGTGAATAGGTCTACTAATGTGTAATAATTTTAATAACAGAATACAAGTTTTTGTTTAAATCATTAACGGAATGTTTCCTAGAGAAGTTGAGATGGTGTTTGAACAAGTCAGCCAGGGAGTGAAGTGGAAAGTGCTCTGAACAGTCCTAAGGACTGGATACTGAAGTGGAAAGTGCTCTGAACAGTCCTAAGGACTGGATACTGAAGTGGAAAGTGCTCTGAACAGTCCTAAGGACTGGATACTGAAGTGGAAAGAGCTCTGAACAGTCCTAAGGACTGGATACTGAAGTGGAAAGTGCTCTGAACAGTCCTAAGGACTGGATACTGAAGTGGAAAGTGCTCTGAACAGTCCTAAGGACTGGATACTGAAGTGGAAAGTGCTCTGAACAGTCCTAAGGACTGGATACTGCGCCATTAAGAACTAACCTCTACCATTTCACCTTTCGAACGCACTTTGATCATAAATCAGGTAACATACATATAGCATTGTCATAGTATATGTAGGGGGCCTTTACATAGCATTATGTCATAGTATGTCATAGTATATGTTATAGTATATGGGCGTGGTCTTTCCAGCCACTTCTACCCTTTTTGTTGCCGAATTTCATTTCAGCCAAACCAAAATTAATGTTAATAGTTTCTTTGATGTTTCACCAAAACAAAACAATCAACACAAATAATGTCATTGTTGATAAATGGCAAGCCTGATTTTTAGCGAAATGAGACTGAAATGTTACAAGCAAAAAATGTAATTGCAAGGCTGCCTTAATTCAAAACCTCATTAAAGAAACACATACGACCACCACACCAAACAGTTAAGACCAAGCGCTGAATTTAACCCAAATACTTACAACCACCAAACAGTTGAGAGCAAGCACTGAACTTAACCCAAATACTTTTACAACCACCAAATAGTTGAGAGAAAGAGCTGAACCTAACCCAAATACTTACAACCACCATACGGTTGAGAGAAAGAGCTGAACCTGTGGCTGACACTGTGGCAAGGACGTATGACGCCGCTAGTTCTCTGAAAGCAAAACAACCTTCTACATGTCCATCACAATGACATCCTGACAGTTATAACGCAGCTCGGTGCAATAACCATAAAAGTCACTGCAAACAGAAAATATATGTTGTTAACTCCAGAAATGATCGCTAGATGTCTCTACTGTACACTCAGTTTCACGGCAATGACATTTTCTGTCTTGCCTTGAAACCCATTCAGTAGTATTGCACTTGTCCTATTCACAAAGTTATTACTGTTACTACATCAACTGAGTTTTGTCAGTTTCACTGCAACGTTATGTCGCTTTCACCATTATTCCAATGATGCTGACAACTGCTCGAGGCTGAAATGTTAACAAGGTTCTTCAAATGTCCCGTTAGAACAAAACATGGCAAAATACAGGAAAACATGTTGAAGAAATCTTGCTATTTTTGTCTCTACCCACGTCAGTTTTGAAACCCGTAGTTTCAATTTATGTGCATAATAATTATATATATTACGAAATCTCACAAGGGTTCATTGGTCATGTCAAAAGTTATTATAGAGTTCAACTGTCATGTAACAAGTTACTAGAGTTCACCGGTCATGTCACAAAGGTTCACTGGTCATGTCATAAGGGTTCAATGGTCATGTCAAAAGTTATTATATAATTCACCGGTCATGTCACAAGTTAGTAGAGTTCACCGGTCATGTCACATCAAAGCCCAACCATCAAAGCACGGAGCTCATTCTAAGTCATGCACAGCAGTTGTGTCTAAACCAAATATTCATGTTATACACCACACATTTTTTTATTTTTTTTTGAATAAAAAATTAACCACAGCATATTAAGGTGAAAAAAGCAGTCTTACTTTGTACTAAGTGGAGAGTCTCCACTTCTGTTTGTGTAGTTGACAACAGCGTTGAAGGACTGGTTGAACCACTGCCAGAACACAACTGCTGGAGTTGACCTACAAACGACAAACGCACAATATTTAGTGCTGCTAACTTTGGTGACACAGTATAGTGTGGAATGTCACAAGAAATACAAAACGTCATACTGCCTTTATTACTCTCTTACAATTACCTACTTAATGGACAGGTGTAGCATAATATGCACTTGTAGAACATTGTTATATGCTCTTACAATTACCTACTTAATGGACAGATGTAGCATAATATGCACTTGTAGAACATTGTTATATGCTCTTACAATTACCTACTTAATGGACAGGTGTAGCATAATATGCACTCGTAGAACATTGTTATATGCTCTTACAATTACCTACTTAATGGACAGGTGTAGCATAATATGCACTTGTAGAACATTGTTATATGCTCTTACTATTACCAACTTAAAGGACAGGTATAGTATATGCACTTTAACAAGATTTAACAAGATTGCCACCCAGAGAATTAACTCTAGGTGACAGGTGGACAAGGAAGCCCTTTGGCTTGTCAAGAGTCCGACCCTTTTATCTATGTGTATCCCGCCCTTCTGAGGTATGTGTAGATTTTTATTTTTAAACATATTCACGCTACTAGCACCCACACAATCAGCAGATAATCTGTTCCATTCATTTACAGTGCTTTGTGAAAATGAGAACTTTCTTATATCTAATCTACACTGCTCCTTTGCTAATGTATCTTCATGTCCTCTAGTCCTTCTATCTTTCTTAACTGAGAAAAAAAAAATTTCTATCAATATTTTCATAACCATTCATTATTTTAATCACTTCTATCTGATCTCCTCTCAATCTCCTGGTCTCTAGTGTTGTTAAACCACATTCTTTTAGGTGAATTTCATAACTAAGATCCCTCAGTGTTGGTATCATTTAGGCGCTCTCCTCTGTACTCTTTCTAGCATATCTATGTCCTTCCTGCGATATGGCCTCCACGCTTGTATACAACATTCTAAATGAGGCCTAACTATAGTTTGGTACAGCGGTATTATTAGCTCTTTTTCCTTATACGTTATGTTTCGCCTAATTAATCCAAGGATTGATTTCCCTTTGAAGCTGCAATTCCGCACTGCTCTGAAACCTTCATATCAGCACTAATGGTTAACCCTAAGTCCTTTTCTTTTAAAGTAGTACTTAGTACAGTGCCCCATTGTATACTCTACCTCTTTGTTCCCATGTCCTACCTGGAGGCATTTACATTTCCCAAAATTGAACAGCATTTGCCACTTTTCAGACCATTTGATCAATTTGTCAAGATCATCTTGTAAATGTTTCTAAACACTTTTGTATCATCCGCAAATTTCAACACCTTGCTTTTTATTTCATCATCCAAATCATTGATATGTACTATGAATAATATACGTCCTAGTACTGATCCTTGTCGTACCCCACTCAATACCGATTTCCAGTTTAAAGCCTCCCCATCAACTACTACACGTTGTCTTCTGTCAATCAGCCATTTTTCTATCCAGTTTATTATACTATTTCCTGCCATGGGCCTTTAGTTTAAGCAGTAATCTTTGATGTGGTACTTTGTCAAAAGCTTTTTGAAAATCTAAGTAGACAATATCTACTGGTGATCCCTCATCTACCCACTTAGTGATGTCTTCCAAAAAACGTAACATATTTGTTAAGCATGACCTCGCTTTAAAAAACCCATGTTGAGATGGGTTTATCAAGTTATGTTTAACAAGAAAATCCACCATGTGATCTTTAATTAGTCTTTCTAATAATTTGCAAATCACTGATGTTAAACTCACTGGACTATAGTTCTCTGACTTGTTTCTCGAACCTTTTTTAAATAACGGTATAATGTTTGCCTCTTTTCATTCTAAAGGAACCACTCCCTCTTCTAATGACAAATTGAAAATTTTTACAAGCGGTACGCTAGTTTGTTCTACAATTTCCAATAGTAGTTTGGGCGGAATCCCATCCACTCCAGGTGATTTATTATCCTTCATAGCCCTTATTTTCTTAGCTACCATTTCCGGGGTTACAATTAATTGTCCACTTGTAGAACATGGTTATACACACTTACTATTACCTACTTAAAGGACAGATGTAGTATATGCACTTGTAGAACATTGTTATACTCTCTTACTATTACCTACTTAAAGGACAGGTGTAGTATATGCACTTGTAGAACATTGTTATACTCTCTTACTATTACCTACTTAAATGACAGGTGTAGTATATGCACTTGTAGAACATTGTTATACTCACTTACTATTACCAACTTAAAGGAAAGGTGTGGTATATGCACTTGTAGAACATGGTTATACTCTCTTACTATTACCAACTTAAAGGACAGGTGTGGTATATGCACTTGTAGAACATTGTTATACTCTCTTACTATTACCAACTTAAAGGACAGGTGTGGTATATGCACTTGTAGAACATTGTTATACTCTCTTACTATTACCAACTTAAAGGACAGGTGTAGTATATGCACTTGTAGAATATTGTTATATTCTCTTACTATTACCTACTTAAAGGACAGATGTGGTATATGCACTTGTAGAACATTGTTATACTATCTTACTGTTACCTACTTAAAGGAAAGGTGTAGTATACGCACTTGTAGAACATGGTTATACTCTCTTACTGTTACCTACTTAAAGGACAAATGTGGTATATGCACTTGTAGAACATGGTTATACTCTCTTACTATTACCTACTTAAAGGACAGGTGTAGTATACGCACTTGTAGAACATTGTTATACTCTCTTACTATTACCTACTTAAAGGACAGGTGTAGTATAAGCACTTGTACAACATTGTTATACTCTCTTACTATTACCAACTTAAAGGACAGGTGTAGTATACGCACTTGTAGAACATTGTTATACTCTCTTACTATTACCTACTTAAAGGACAGGTGTAGTATATGCACTTGTAGAACATTGTTATACTCTCTTACTATTACCAACTTAAAGGACAGGTGTAGTATATGCACTTGTAGAACATGGTTATACTCTCTTACTATTACCAACTTAAAGGACAGGTGTAGTATACGCACTTGTAGAACATTGTTATACTCTCTTACTATTACCTACTTAAAGGACAGGTGTAGTATACGCACTTGTAGAACATTGTTATACTCTCTTACTATTACCTACTTAAAGGACAGGTGTAGTATAAGCACTTGTAGAACATTGTTATACTCTCTTACTATTACCTACTTAAAGGACAGGTGTAGTATATGCACTTGTAGAACATTGTTATACTCTCTTACTATTACCTACTTAAAGGACAGGTGTAGTATAAGCACTTGTAGAACATTGTTATACTCTCTTACTATTACCAACTTAAAGGACAGGTGTAGTATACGCACTTGTAGAACATTGTTATACTCTCTTACTATTACCTACTTAAAGGACAGGTGTAGTATATGCACTTGTAGAACATTGTTATACTCTCTTACTATTACCAACTTAAAGGACAGGTGTAGTATATGCACTTGTAGAACATGGTTATACTCTCTTACTATTACCAACTTAAAGGACAGGTGTAGTATACGCACTTGTAGAACATTGTTATACTCTCTTACTATTACCTACTTAAAGGACAGGTGTAGTATACGCACTTGTAGAACATTGTTATACTCTCTTACTATTACCTACTTAAAGGACAGGTGTAGTATAAGCACTTGTAGAACATTGTTATACTCTCTTACTATTACCTACTTAAAGGACAGGTGTAGTATATGCACTTGTAGAACATTGTTATACTCTCTTACTATTACCTACTTAAAGGACAGGTGTAGTATATGCACTTGTAGAACATTGTTATACTCTCTTACTATTACCAACTTAAAGGACAGGTGTAGTATATGCGCTTGTAGAACATAGTTATACTCTCTTACTATCACCTGGCCAAAAACCTTAATTTCCAGCCCTGACTTCCAGTTGAGATTTATTTGTAGAGGAAACCTGCTTGCCGACCGACACCTACTTGTAGAATACCTACTTGCAGGGTGATAATTACTTGATAACTGACACTTACTTGTAACATGGTACTTATGTTGCGTTGTCACAGAGCATAATCAGTTGATGTAAGTGACTTAACTTCATGTGTATGACAATTGCATACCTTGGAACAATTGAAGATGTGTGACGTGTGAACAACTGTACGTCATAAACTGGTTTAGTCTTTTGAGATTTTCTGCATGAACCTACTTCTAGAATGACACTTTGTTATAGAATATCTACTTGCTGACTGACACCTACTTGTAGAAGGTCATCATGCAGCCGGTTATGAACATGTTCATGGGCACCTGAGCTGACATCCGTCCTATTATGAACATCTTCTGTTCTGTCTCGGGGTGGAAGGCCGAGTCGTACAGATGTTTCGCCCGCCATACCTCATCGTCAGTCACACCAGGGGGCGCTTTGTCCTTCCTGCAAGTTACACTCAGACTCAATTGATCTGACCTATAAATATGATACACACACAATGGATGACGTAAGTAATAGATAAGGTCGCGAGACTCCCATTTAGATACACAATTTACAAGACACAAATCAGAATAGCATATGACTTATTATCAATGTATCAACATACATACATAATACAAGGACTGATTATATGTACTCGTGTACACATTGACGTACATATGGATACTTAGGTATACACTTCAATACATATTATGAATTATAAGATAAGATAAGAAATTACATATTTTAAGGTTCCTGGGATAAAAAGTATACACCTTTTAAAAATCCAATAGTAAAAATTGGTCAATACTTTTAAAATTCCTTTATGATAAAAAAGCATGATTTGATAAATTGTAGTATATCTTTGTTTTGAAACATGTGTGACATTTATTAATCATTAATAGATTAATTTGAGACTGAAGCTGAGTGTATCGTTTATTGTCCACATTTGAAAGGGACGTCTGTGAGAATTAAACAACTCGTCAAATATAGTTTCACTACGTAATGCCAGGAACATGTATAATTCAACTGGTATAATTTCGTTATCCTAGATTAATGTATGTCATTGTATTAAATCACCCTCACAGAGTGTTACTGCTAACTGCTTAAAGTCCATCAGATAGTTACTACATACAAGTACTATGCTAAACCATTACTTGCATGTCGTAACATATTCCAGGCACTGTCAGGATGGTGTGTGATGATGCATATATCACCAAACACTATCAAGTGGATTAGTTAGTTAGGACAACTACGACCCACTGGTTACACTTGTCAGTTTAAATATCATTGGTCAAGTTTATACAACTGTGACAGTGGCTCAAGAATGAGATCTTATTCACTGCCAGGTTGGTACACATTACAGGAGTGTTTGTGCCCGACAGTGGTTCAAGAATAAGAACTTATTCACTGCCAGGTTGGTACACATTACAGGAGTGTTTGTGCCTGACAGTGGCTCAAGAATGAGATCTTATGCACTGTCACGTTGGTACACATTACTGGAGTGTTTGTGCCTGACAGTGGTTCAAGAATGAGATCTTATTCACTGCCAGGTTGGTACACATTACAGGAGTGTTTGTGCCTGACAGTGGTTCAAGAATAAGAACTTATTCACTGCCAGGTTGGTACACATTACAGGAGTGTTTGTGCCTGACAGTGGCTCAAGAATGAGATCTTATGCACTGTCAGGTTGGTACACATTACTGGAGTGTTTGTGCCTGACAGTGGCTCAAGAATGAGATCTTATGCACTGTCAGGTTGGTACACGTTACAGGAGTGTTTGTGCCTGACAGTGGTTCAAGAATGAGATCTTATTCACTGCCAGGTTGGTACACATTACAGGAGTGTTTGTGCCTGACAGTGGTTCAAGAATGAGATCTTATGCACTGCCAGGTTGGTACACATTACAGGAGTGTTTGTGCCTGACAGTGGTTCAAGAATGAGAACTTATGCACTGTCAGGTTGGTACACATTACAGGAGTGTTTGTGCCTGACAGTGGTTCAAGAATGAGATCTTATTCACTGCCAGGTTGGTACACATCATAGGAGTGTTTGTGCCTGACAGTGGTTCAAGAATAAGAACTTATTCACTGCCAGGTTGGTACACATTATAGGAGTGTTTGTGCCTGACAGTGGTTCAAGAATGAGATCTTATTCACTGCCAGGTTGGTACACATTACAGGAGTGTTTGTGCCTGACAGTGGTTCAAGAATGAGATCTTATTCACTGCCAGGTTGATACACGTTACAGGGGTGTTTATGCCTGACAGTGGTTCAAGAATGAGATCTTATTCACTGTCAGGTTGGTACACGTTACAGGAGTGTTTGTGCCTGACAGTGGTTCAAGAATGAGATCTCATGCACTGCCAGGTTGGTACACGTTACAGGTGTGTTTGTGCCTGACAGTGGTTCAAGAATGAGATCTTATGCACTGCCAGGTTGGTACATGTTACAGGAGTGTTTGTGCCTGACAGTGGCGCAAGAATGAGAACTTATTCACTGCCAGGTTGGTACACGTTACAGGAGTGTTTGTGCCTGACAGTGGCTCAAGAATGAGATCTTATTCACTGCCAGGTTGGTACACGTTACAGAAGTGTTTGTGCCTGACAGTGGTTCAAGAATGAGAACTTATTCACTGCCAGGTTGATACACGTTACAGGAGTGTTTGTGCCTGACAGTGGTTCAAGAATGAGATCTTATGCACTGCCAGGTTGGTACATGTTACAGGAGTGTTTGTGCCTGACAGTGGCGCAAGAATGAGAACTTATTCACAGCCAGGTTGGTACACGTTACAGGAGTGTTTGTGCCTGACAGTGGCTCAAGAATGAGATCTTATGCACTGCCAGGTTGGTACACGTTACAGGAGTGTTTGTGCCTGACAGTGGTTCAAGAATGAGATCTGATTCACTGCCAGATTGGTACACGTTACAGGAGTGTTTGTGCCTGACAGTGGCTAAAGAATGAGATCTTATGTACTACCAGGTTGGTACACGTTACAGGAGTGTTTGTGCCTGACAGTGGTTCAAGAATGAGATCTTATTCACTGCCAGGTTGATACACGTTACAGGAGTGTTTATGCTTGACAGTGGTTCAAGAATGAGATCTTATTCACTGTCAGGTTGGTACACGTTACAGGAGTGTTTGTGCCTGACAGTGGCTCAAGAATGAGAACTTATTCACTGCCAGGTTGATACACGTTACAGGAGTGTTTGTGCCTGACAGTAGTTCAAGAATGAGATCTTATTCACTGCCAGGTTGATGCACGTTACTGGAGTGTTTGTGCCTGACAGTAGTTCAAGAATGAGATCTTATTCACTGCCAGGTTGATGCACGTTACTGGAGTGTTTGTGCCTGACAGTGGTTCAAGAATTAGATCTTATTCACTGCCAGGTTCGTACACGTTACAGGAGTGTTTGTGCCTGACAGTGGCTCAAGAATGAGATCTTATTCACTGCCAGGTTGGTACACGTTACAGGAGTGTTTGTGCCTGACAGTGGTTCAAGAATGAGAACTTATTCACTGCCAGGTTGGTACACGTTACAGGAGTGTTTGTGCCTGACAGTGGTTCAAGAATGAGATCTTATTTACTGCCAGGTTGGTACACATTACAGGAGTGTTTGTGCCTGACAGTGGTTCAAGAATGAGATCTTATTCACTGCCAGGTTGGTACACGTTACAAGAGTGTTTGTGCCTGACAGTGGTTCAAGAATGAGAACTTATTCACTGCCAGGTTGGTACACGTTACAGGAGTGTTTGTGCCTGACAGTGGTTCAAGAATGAGAACTTATGCACTGCCAGGTTGGTACACGTTACAGGAGTGTTTGTGCCTGACACGTCGAAGCATCAATGTTTAGAAATACAATTTGCTTAATTCTTCTACAAGAACAGACAACAATGTTCAGTAAATCACAATCAGATGACATAAGTTAGCATGTCAGTGGATAAACAAGGATGGAAATGCACTACACGTACAACACTGTAAACCAGACCTGGGGCCGAGTACATTTTCATGAGTACAAGTACAAGTACTTTGATGATGGATGAGTACGAGTATGAGTACATTGCTAAAAGCTGAGTACGAGTACAAGTACGAGTACATTCTCACGAGTACGAATAAAAGTACGAGTACATTTTTTTCAAAATAAATATTAAATAATAACGTATTTTTAAATTATTTAATTAATCTAATTTATATAACTCAACACAAGTGAATATGCAATGGCAGTTGATAACATTTTTATGAGGAAAACTAAGAAAACCTCTATTTCATCAACAATTAAATTCACTTCATTGGCATTCATTTCAATGGCATCGTATGATCTTATCATCTATTTGCCATTGTACCAACGAACATGAGTTGTTCACAGGTTGAGTCTTTCAGGCTGCACCGTTCAGGGCAGAATACTTTCTCGGCTATGCTAAATACCCTTTCAACTGGGGCTGATGAGGCCGGAATGCTGAGATGGTGAGGAACCAACTGAGCCAGAGTTGGAAAACTCAGAACTGCAGTGGGTCACTGTGACGATTTGTACATGGCTGACTGAGGTATTCGTTCACCTCTACAATCAGCAATCTGCTGATATTATAAGTTTGCTGTTTATATTTTCTTATCATAGACTACTAGTTGTTGAGAGGGTTAGCACATGTCCACATAACTGGCTCAGCATCCCCTTTGGACGTTTTAGCCAGGCTGCTGGCATGGGATTATACTAGTGTAGGAGGCAGTCTGACTTAAGCCACCTTACTTCTACAGAGGAAGACTGGCATTTCTTGTTCTTAACAGTAAGCACTGTCAGCCACTGTTAAATGGCATGGTCTCCAGACTACATCAAAGGCATTTCCTGTCTAACTGGTGGGTTAACTACTAATTAGCTCTTTATGGACATCCTGGTGGCTCAATTAAACAAACAGGTTTATGGCCTGAACTGATAGCCTACAATTATTGTTTGCTGAAGAGGCATTTTCTGACTGGGAAAAGATGCTGCCTGTTGCCATGTTTGGGAATCATAAGTCATGGTTATCAGAGAATGAGGATGTACTATGTGTAGTGATATTATATATTACGTGTATGTGTAAGGTGATATTATATCAGAATTAACAAAGTATTTTAAAAATAGTTGAACATTTAAATATTTCAGGAAAGTTTCATTTTATAACCAAATATATTTATTTTCCCAAGTGCATATTGAGAAAGTACTCAGATGTACTCATAATGTACTCGTAAAGAGTACTAGTCCATGACCCATAAGTTTTATGAGTACGAGTACTTCAAAAATGTACTCGAGTACACGAGTACCGAGTATTTCAGCCCCAGGTCTGCTGTAAACATTCACCCCTTGCCCTTGTGTTAGGCCAACGTTCCAAATGTCACCTGTGTAATGTAGTCCAAGTGGAAGAATCCCCACAAAGTCGCGGATCATGAGATAATAATAATTCATAATCAATTAACATATTTAAGTATTAAACTACGTAACCAGGACTCAGGGGTTGATTCTACATCATCAATTCCAATTCCAACTAAACTTTTGACTCCAATTCCAACCATACTATAGCGATTCTAATTCAAACAATATTTTATTCCGCAAAAGACAAGAAATTATATCCGCACGTCAAAAGTTTTTTTTCTCCACTGGCCACATATGGCGACAGGTAATTTTGCAAAAGCATAATTTATCGAATAACATCAAATGGCAAAGTGACATATATGATAGCAAGTATTATCAAATAAATAAATATTGTTCATGTTCTTATACACTTTCTTAAAAAAGTGAAACTGGTAGTTTTAACTGAGAATGCAATGTCAACAATGTGCCTTTGCTTAGTAATGTAAAACCAAAGACCCATCAAACAGGTGATTAATTATAAATATAATGCCAGGAATGTTGTAATGTGCTTATCATGTACTTGATATTTTGGCAAGTACAATTGGGAGCCACAAATCAGTCTGGAGTTACAGTACATAGTAGTGAAGATTCCTGCTTTTTATTCGTGTATAGCTTTATATACATGAATGTTCACTGTACTTTTGAAGCACCAAAACAGAAAAGTGGCTGTGGAATAAAAAAATGGACCAAGTGGCCTTGAAGTCCTTAGGACTAATACGTCTATATATGACCCCTGACCAAATGAGTGATAAGTCGGAAAAATTGTAACATTGTTTTCTTACATCCTTGTAAAGGTTTGGTAGGGTGCTTTACACGGTTTCAAAAATTATGACTGCTAAAAAAATTGGCAAAGGTATGGAGCATTGAACATGGTAGGGGTCAAAAAGTGAAAATGAAGAAAAGGGCTGTTGAAGTTTTACATTATATATGCAAATGGATTGCATGGAAATATTACATGCATGATATTCAAATGTGGCACACAGTATGTAATATGTATGTTATGTTGCAATGATACACTGGAAGTACAAATGTGCTGTTACAAAGACTTATCAAGTTATGCCAGATTATGTCTTTATGTGTAAAACTAAGAGGACATATTACTTGAGAGCAAAAGGTAGACTCACTGTCTGACACAGTTTAAAACCTACAGGCAACTGTCTAGTTTAACAGGGGTCTAGTGGCTTAATGCTGTCTGTTGACACAAGCTACTGCCAGTGACCAATTACACATCAGTCACAGTTTCCATCAAACCATAGCTGGCTGAGAATCTTAGTTCCACAGCTGGGTGTAATACACAACCAGAGCCACCACTGATTCATGGTCAAGTAGATTAGCTCAATGCACCAACTAAGACAATACACAGCACTGTGAGTGACAGTGTCCAGAGTGAGGCCTAAGCAGTGTCCTCATTGCTGAATAGATCAATTAAACCTGCCAAGTGGGTGACATTCTGCACAAGTGTTCATTAATCCTTAGTGATTGTTCAGAATACCAGACTGACCACATACCTAAACAAAGCGAATGTAATTGGTGAAGAACAGGCAGTGTTCAGATAGGGGTATTGGTTGAATTGTATTTGTCTCGACACAAAAGGCTTTATTGTGCCTTCATCGATTATAAGAAAGCATTTGATTTAGTAGACCGGTCCTCACTGTGGTCTAAGATCATTTCATGCGGTATTAATGGTATACAACATGTACAAAAATGCTAAATCATGTATAAATCAGGGCCAGGCTGTGTCAGCCTTCTTCTCATGTGTAGAGGTATAGCAAGGAGAAAACTTGTGTCCTTTGTTATTTGCTATTTACCTGAATGATTTTGAACATTGTTAGTCACAATTATAACGGACTTGACATGGCAGCTGGTGAAATTTACAACCTTAGTGATGATGATGTAGAAAATGTATGTTCTACTATAATGCTGATGACACTAGAATGATTCAATCAAATACAGATTTATTGCTTGTGTATAGTGGAACTATGTCAACTCTTCTAATGGTTGACATTTGGTTGTTTCAGGTGTCAACTATATTGTGAATCTGTAATTATTAGTCTATATTGATACAATTGATTTACACAGTACCATGTCTACACAAGGCATGGCAAGCGTAAACAGAACAGTAGAATGCATTTGATATCAATAAAGTGTAGGATATTTCACTCTATAGTTATCCAGAATATAAATTTTCTATGTTTGTCACCTACAGGTGCAGAATATAAATTTTCTATGTTTGTCACCTACATGTTTCTACAGAAATACATCTTTAACCAATAGACACCACAGTCACACCATTTTATAATAATTAAATGAACATCAAAATAAACACAACTTGCAATTATAGAAAAACAATAGTTTTGAAGATATAGTTTAAAAGTTTTAGGCAACTGTTCAGTCTAACAGGGGTCAAGTGTATCTACTCTGCCTGGGCCCTGTGACCAATTAAAGATTAGTCAAGGTCTCAATGGAACAATAGCACTAGGCTGCAGAGTTTAGACATGTTGCTGGCTTTCTGGCACATTAAACAAAATCTACTGTTGGGGGTGGTCTCAAGGGCCATTCTCAAAACCACATCACCAGATAATGTAAAACTTTTGCACTTTGGGGGCCCTTTAGAATGATTCAATCAAATACAGATTTCACCCTAACATACATCTATAACAAATTAGAAAAAAAGTTGCTGAACAGTTTTTGAAAAAATAGGCAAAATGTTAAATTTTTATCAGTTTTGGGGTCCTTGGAGGCCCTAGGGAGCCCTTAAAATGATTCAATCAAATACAGATTTCTTGTGCATAGTGGCAGTGCCCTAAGATATATCTATGCAAAATTAGAGAAAAAGTTGCTGAACAGTTTCTGAGATACGGCAGCTAATGGCGGACGGCGGATGCAGAGTGATGGCAATAGTCCCTTGGACCTTTGGCCAAAGGACTAAAAATCGATTCCAGTATGCAATTCTGGTTCTGATTCCATTCAAAGCAATTTTTTCGATTCTAATTCCAATTCAACTGCTTTCACATCAACCGATTCCGATTCCACCCAAACCAATACCACAACTTTCATATCGATCAATTCCAATTCAGGAATTGCGGTTGGAATCAACCTTTGAGTCCAATTCCAGAATCAGAATCGCCCTGGGTCTGCCAGGACGAGTCACCATAGAAGAGTTACTTGGACACACAGCTTACTGCTTAAGGGCTTAGCCAGAGACCTGCCTGCCCATCTTCAAGACTTGCAGATGACTGGCCAAGACGGGTCATTACAACTGATAAAACAGGTGGAATTTAGATGGTGTCAGTTGGCCACTAGATTAACCAATAGTTCCACGTCTAGGGGCCCACATTAATTACTATCATTGTCACAACCGGTAGTGAAACATATCAAATGGATCAGTATTAATTAAATAAATGGCTCAAATGTCACAGGTTTGTCTATAAAAACATTAAACTGGCCAATAATGGCTGTGATTGATGAATGGCCTCCACACAAGCCATTCGTGTGCTAAAAGGCACACTTTTAATCAATTTAAGACTGGGAAAAAATTATTTCTAACTAAGGGCCTGGATCAGAAGTAAGATTAATCTAAGGCAACCGTCACACTTCATGAAGACAACAGTTAACTCTCCTTTGTAGGATGAGATTAATCTAAGGCAACCATCACACTTCATGCAGACAACAGTTAACTCTCCTTTGTAGGATGAGATTAATCTAAGGCAACCATCACACTTCATGAAGACAACAGTTAACTCTCCTTTGTATGGTGAGATTAATCTAAGGCAACCGTCACACTTCATGAAGACAACAGTTAACTCTCCTTTGTAGGGTGAGATTAATCTAAGGCAACCGTCACACTTCATGAAGACAACAGTTAACTCTCCTTTGTAGGGTGAGATTAATCTAAGGCAACCGTCACACTTCATGCAGACAACAGTTAACTCTCCTTTGTAGGATGAGATTAATCTAAGGCAACCATCACACTTCATGAAGACAACAGTTAACTCTCCTTTGTAGGATGAGATTAATCTAAGGCAACCATCACACTTCATGAAGACAACAATTAACTCTCCTTTGTAGGATGAGATTAACCTAAGGCAACCATCACACTTCATGAAGACAACAGTTAACTCTCCTTTGTATGGTGAGATTATAAATAAATGTAAATAAATAAATATACTTATATAGCGCCAACTCTAGTTAGAAACTATTCAAGGCGCTTTACATGTAAAATAGTAATAAATCAAAACAGTAATTAATTAAGTATATAAAAAAAAATGTATATATATATTTAAATATTAGTATTATTGTGTCATATAAACAAAAGATAATTGATAAAAGCTTAATGCCAAGTCTAAAAGTCATAGTAGCAGTTAAAATATTGATTAAAAGAGAATGTTTAAAAGTGCTCTTAAAAGTCTCAGTGTTCATTACATGTATTTAAAACAAGTCGTTTACTCCGCAGATCCGGGACTGCTGCGGCTGCTGGAGTTAAAATATAGATTAAAATAGAGTGTTTATAATGCGCTTTTAAAAGCTGCTTCATTGTTTAGTTCACGCATTGATGTGGGTAAATCGTTCCAGAGGTCCGGAGCTGCTGCCATAAAACTCGCGTCTCCGACTTTGCATCTTGTTCGCGGTCTCGCAAGTTGACGATTTCCCGCTGACCGAAGGGACCTGGTAGGCATGTAGAGGCAGACAAGCTCGCTCAGGTACACGGGCCCACACTTGTTGACAGCTCTGAAATGAATGCGTTCTCGTACCGGCAGCCAATGTAGGTCCTGGAGCATTGGCGTGATGCTTGCGTATTTGGGCACTCGCACGATCATTCTGGCTGCAGAGTTTTGGACACGCTGTAACCGTACACAGTTCTTGTCCATGGTGCCGTACAGGAGGGAGTTGCAGTAGTCGAGCCTTGATGTCACTAATGCGTTGACTACTCTCTCCCTCGTCTGTCTTGGCAGGAACTTGTTGATTTGGCTGATGTGATAAAGGTGGAAATAGCAGGACCGGATAATCGCTGATGTGTTGGCAGACATGTCCATATGACAGTCCAAGACTGCACCAAGGTCTTTAATCTGATGCACAGCTCGGATGAGAGAACCACCAACATTGATGCTGAGATCGTTTATTAACTTTTTTGCACACACTGGGACAATCGGAAAGAACTCTGTTTTCTGGTCGTTCAGTTTGAGGTAATTAGAGGTCAGCCAATCCCGAACCTCCATGATGCAGGCTTCGAGACGCCGTAGGGCCTCGAGTAATGCCGTAGGATTAAGCGCAAACGCACGCATCAGCTGCAGGTCATCAGCATAGTGAGAGATTAATCTAAGACAACCCTCACACTTCATGCAGACAACAGTTAACTCTCCTTTGTAGGATGAGATTAATCTAAGACAACCCTCACACTTCATACAAACAACAGTTAACTCTCCTTTGTATGGTGAGATTAATCCAAGGTAACCCTCACACTTCATGCATACAACAGTTAACTCCCCTTTGTATGGTGAGATTTCTTGTACACTGCTGTTGTGAATGACACCATGAACATAAGATAATATTTAATCTAACAATATGTGTCACTCTACAACTATTTAACCTACAGTTGTTCAACATTTATTCTCACCAAAATGAAGCTCTAAACTTTAAACCCCACTTAAGAAACAACTTCATTATGTAACTATTGTGCAGAACAGATATATCAAGAAATCCATTTACATGGTAATTAACTCATATATTTATTGCTCTGTGCGCACATTCCAGACACATTCACTATACACATTGATCACAGGTTGATATCTGCACCACACCTAGTACAGAAAAAATTAAACAGCATGACGCAGGTTTGACACTGTAAATAATAATTAATATCATGTACTTGTTTTAAGGACAAGTTAACTAATACACTATAATAAAGTGTTTTGCTATTATCAAAACTGTGTATTGCATTTGCAAACCAGTCAGAAAATAAGACTGTTTTTTATTTATTTACATAGTAATCCATGAAACATCAAAGCACTCATATAAAGTGGCTCCATCTGGAGAAAGTAGCACTATTCTCTCAGGATGGAAAAATAACATTCATTGTGTTTTTAAATACATTGCAAATGGACCTAGGAGGGGATGTGAGTGGACCTTGGTGCCTGGGAGGGGATGTGAGTGGTCCTAGGTGCCTGGGAGGGGATGTGAGTGGACCTACATATCTGGGAGGGGATGTGAGTGGACCTTGGTGCCTGGGAGGGGATGTAAGTGGAGCTTGGTACCTGGGAGGGGATGTGAGTGGACCTAGGTGCCTGGGAGGGGATGTGAGTGGACCTATGTGCCTGGGAGGCGATGTGAGTGGACCTTGGTGCTTGGGAGGGGATGCGAGTGGACCTTGGTGCCTGGGAGATGCGAGTGGACCTTGGTGCCTGGGAGGGGATGTGAGTGGACCTTGGTGCCTGGGAGGGGATGTGAGTGAACCTTGGTGCCTGGGAGGGGATGCACCTACAATGCTCCAAGAGGCATGTTTGGTACCTGGGAGGGGATGCACCTACAATGCTCCAAGAGGCGTGTGTTTGGTGCCTGGGAGGGGATGCACCTACATTGCTCCAAGAGGCATGAGTTTGGTGCCTGGGAGGGGATGCACCTACATTGCTCCAAGAGGCATGTGTTTGGTGCCTGGGAGGGGATGCACCTACATTGCTCTAAGAGGCGTGTGTTTGGTGCCTGGGAGGGGATGCACCAACAATGCTCCAAGAGGCGTGTGTTTGGTGCCTGGGAAGAGATGCACCTACATTGCTCCAAGAGGCGTGTGTTTGGTGCCTGGGAGGGGATGCACCTACAATGCTCCAAGAGGCGTGTGTTTGGTACCTGGGAGGGAATGCACCTGCAATGCTCCAAGAGGCATGTGTTTGGTACCTGGGTGGGGATGCACCTACATTGCTCTAAGAGGCGTGTGTTTGGTGCCTGGGAGGGGATGCACCTACAATGCTCCAAGAGGCGTGTGTTTGGTGCCTGGGAGGGGATGCATCTACAATGCTCCAAGAGGCGTGTGTTTGGTGCCTGGGAGGGGATGCACCTACATTGCTCCAAGAGTCATGAGTTTGGTGCCTGGGAGGGGATGCACCTACATTGCTCCAAGAGGCATGTGTTTGGTGCCTGGGAGGAGATGCACCTACATTGCTCCAAGAGGCGTGTATTTGGTGCCTGGGAGAGGATGCACCTACAATGCTCCAAGAGGTGTGTGTTTGGTGCCTGGGAGGGGATGCCCCTACATTGCTCCAAGAGGCATGAGTTTGGTGCCTGTGAGGAGATGCACCTACATTGCTCCAAAAGGCATGTGTTTAGTACCTGGATGGGGATGCACCTACATTGCTCCAAGAGGCGTGTGTTTGGTGCCTGGGAAGGGATGCACCTACAATGCTCCAAGAGGCGTGTGTCAAGTGAGAGTGACGGTGAGAGAGAGAAAAGGGACTTGCCTGTACAACTCAACCAGTGTCTTCGCCTCTTCCAGTCTCCCGCTGCTGGCAAACAGGTTCAGTGGGTTTGTGATGATGAAGAAATGTTTGGCGCGCCCCAAGAACGTACTCTGGTCATAGCGAGGCTTGTCAAGGTCAATGCGGCCGTCGGTCGGCAAACCCTGGGCAAGAACCCTTGAGAACATGGTGATCTGAAAGAACACACCAGACTAATTTCTGAATTATCCACGACAAATTGAGGGTTAACACATTCAGGGCTGCACAGACAAATGTAACACTATCACAGTTGGTACGACCAAATACTGTTGTTTAGTTTAATCAGAAATGGTGGTAAATTCTATGGTATAAATTTTCTCTGCAAAAACAGGTTCAGGATGCCAAGTGATAGAAACTATGTAAACTGCCCTGTATCAACTATTACAAATAAACACCAGAAAATGAGTATTATAATAAAAATATTGTAAAAATTGCTAATTTAATATTCATAATAAAACAATACACACACATATATACACAACTTCAATTTGAATTATTTTTCATTTGAGATTTCAATTACAAAATGTTATACTTCTAACTTTGTCAAATCAATTACAGTTTACACCAGTTTTTAATTACAATTACAGATGGATTAACATGACCCTCAAAAATGTATCAATGATGTGGCATGCACAGGTATACATATAAGTACAAATATGAATTGATTGAAAAACAATTTTATTCTTTGAACAACATTCATAAAAACAAATTAAATTTAGATTGAGGTCACTAAGTGAGATTGCAAATTTTGTATAATTAAATATAAAGTTTTTGCAATTTGATGACACTAAAGTCACACAGTCCCAGTCGCAAACCTCTAGATAACATCCACAGTTGCAAGTAATTAAAAGACCATAATCATTTTGTTTGCTAAATTAAGCCAGGAAGTCCATAACACAATGTTCTGTTGTTCCTGAAGAGACAGGTGTCCAGTGCCAAGAACTGCTAGGATCTTCTTCTCAACTATTAAAGGCAGCTTCAAGGCCAGTATAGACTAGTACAACCTGGTGACAACTTGATGTGGTACCTGAGTCAAAGAACAAATGTGATATTGATCTAGGGCCAGTGGCTGGTGCTAATCCACCCTCTGAGCAAACACTAGTGGGTCCTCTGGACTGACACTGTCAGAGGTTCAGTCTGAAAAATATCATCTCAACCATTAAATAATTCTGCCAGAAATCCCAAAATGTTCATGCAGGCACTATAAAAAAATGTCACGATCAAAAGCAGATGAAAGATATAGTGTTATTTCCCCTAGTTACTTCCCCTGGCACAGATACCAGATAGAAGGTACCAATAGCTTATAGTGTCTCTTAGGCGATGTAGCGTGAACGAAAAGACACCAACGAAATTGTCCAAGTTTCGACACAATGGCCAAACCAGTATCAAACCACTGCCCGCCTGCATCAGGATTTGAACCCTGGTCCCTCTGAACGACAATCTAGCACTCTAACCACTGCGCCCTCAGCTGCTTTGTGGTGCATCCGGGTCTGGACCTATAGCGACAACCTATATAGTATATATGATAATTAAGGCTATTCATACACGATACAAATTACATGATCAATCAATGTAACATCACAGTAATGCAATTATTTTCTTTAAACATGCACTGTGTACTGCATGCATAATATTCATAATCTCATAAATAATTAGTAAACTTTTAATTCAAAGTTTTAAAAGTTCAACCACGCCCAGGCCATGGCATGGTCTTCTACTTAGTCTTAGACTTAGTTCATAAACAGACATGTGACATAACGTCAATATTAATAATTATTGTAAATTATACTGCAGTATTTGTCATATTCTGTTGTCAAGTGTTCAGATCAGTGACAGTGTTACAGTAAATGAGTAATACTGATAGACAGTGAGTACTAATACTACTAATAGTAAAACAGATACGCCGAAACGACGTCGATCACTTGGTGTATGGACGTTATGTCCCAAGTCACATATGTCCTAGACGATATGTACTAAATTTGGAGCGGTATGTCCCAAAACGCTTGGACGATTTGTCCCAAATTTATTTTACTGTTTTTAGTTGTTTTTATTCACGAACGTAACACAAAATGAGTGGTTGTTTGCGATAATGTTTGCACTCTGCGGAATATCGGCGCGTTTTTAACATGCCTTATTGTCGCCCATCGTCGTTAAATTTTAAAACAATAATTCATATTTGATCTGCTAAATACAACTCGGCCGTTCCACAACTAAACACAAAGCAATAATGTAATATGAAATCCGGATGGAGTTTTAGTATTTTTATTAACTAATAAAGCATGCATACATGTGACTATTTAAATATGCTGAAATGTCTTGACCATAACCTTACCTTAGGATACCTTAGGACTGTTCTGATCGCAGGATCCTTTCGGTTCCTCAATGATCAGATCCTCTTCTTCGGGGTCTAGTATTAAGAGTTTGTGTTTTCCGGTTCCAGTGTTTAATGTTAGTGGGGTTTCATAGTCGTATAATATCTCCTGGGTTGACCAGAATTTATCAAGGCGGTTTTTAAATGAATTTATTGATTTTGCTTGTATTACTGAATCAGGTAAAATGTTCCATGGTTCAACCACTCTAAGCGGGAATGCATTTTTTCTTATGTTTAGTTTTGCTCTTTGGTTGAACAGTTTAAGGGAGTGTCCTCTGTTACTGGATCGTGATGCCACATCCTCCCACTTAGGAAGGTTTGGTGCAGATTTGTTGTCATATATGTTATGCATTATTTTGTACACTTCAATCATATCTCCTCTTAACCTACGATATGTTAATGTGGGTAACTTAAGTAATTTTAGTCTTTCAATATATGATAAGTCCCTCATACCAGGTAGTTCTTTTGTGGCTCTTCTCTGGACATTTTCTATGGCTATTTTGTTTCGTCTTAAATGGATACCATACTGCTATTGCATAATCTAGGTGGGATATAACCAGTCTTGTATAGTGGCAAGAAAGTGTATGTATCTAAGAATTGAAAAGTTCTTCTGATTACTTTTGTCATTCTGGTTGCTTTATTAACCACTTGGTTGATGTGATCATCAAAAGAAAGTTTTTAATCAATAATTACTCCTAAATCTTTTTGTTTGTCTGTGGTGACAAGAGCATGTTTGACATTATTTGTTGCCATAAAATATTTACTTTCACCAATATTATTTTTCACAATTTCCATGTGTACACATTTATCAGGATGGAATTTTAACAACCACTTGTCGCTCCATTGTTCTAGTATGCTTAAGTCATGTTGAAGTATATCCTGATCATCTGTACGTGTTATTGTTCTAAATATCTTTGTCATCAGCAAATAGAAATGTATTTGAATTTGTTACATCTGGGAGGTCATTAATATATAGAACAAAAAGTAAGGGTCCTAGGACGGAACCCTGGGGTATCCCTGATATGACCTCTTTCCAGCTAGACTCATCTCCATTTACCGAAACTTTTTGTTTTCTATCTGTGATGAATGATTCTATCCAGTTAATCAGTTCTTCTGATACAAGAGTATCAAGCCAATTACTATTGCCTGCAAATCCTTAACATGCACAAATCAAAGGATAGACTACTTGAAACAATCTGCCAAATAAAGCAAAGCAGGTGTTGTGAAGCCAATTACAATAGCCTCCAAATATTCTTAACACACGTAAACCCAAACCAAGAAAAAATAAGCTCAATAACACAATGCAAGAGTATAGGATGTCGATTACTATGACCATTAAAAGGACACTGTAATCATTTCATGGTAACTGAACAATTTCATGGTAACATAAGTGCTGATTTTAGATATGTTATAAAGGTGTATTATAATTATGGGGTACCCTAAACAAATCAAAGGACAGGGACATAATTTCAGGATAATGTTACAATTTCAGGGTAATATAAGTATTGATATCATTTTCATATGTAACACACATGTATGCAAAAACAAAACAGTTTACTTTCACGAATGTATAGAAATGAAGTCCACGAACCAATAAGTGTTATCTCTTTATTAGACATTTAATATATAATAGTTGATTATATACAGTTGATTTACATGTATACACACACACACACACACACACACACACACACACACACACACACACACACACACACACACACACACACACACACACACACGTTTGACAATATTATAATGAGTTGTGCATTCCGACCAAAAGTGGTGCATTGCATTGCGACCACGCCGTTCGAGCATTCCAATCATGTAATTGGAGCATTGCGAGTATGTTTCGTACATTCAGGCAGTGGGGCATTCCACTACGAGTCGAAGCAAAATTAGGCCGCCACCTAGCGAATGACATGAACACTGATGTTAGAAACGATAGCGATGTCCGCGGATTTTTGGCTACAAAGCATAAAATATATGTACCTATTTGATCTGAACAACCAATTTTAAGCATAACAGTGACACAGTGACATTTATTATCATTTACAACGAACAGTACAAATCGTCTTTTTTGGGACATAACGCTCCTTTTTTGAGACATATCGTCCACAGTTTGGGACATAACTAGTATAAGCGACTTGGTACATAAGCGACTTGGGACATAACGTCTATAATTCGATCACTTGATGAACACAAGTCAAGTGAGAACTGTCAACGCAACAACGGGCCCGGTATCCTTCATTCCTTGTCAACTGGGTACTCTTCTGTCTTCAGTTCAGACTTAACAACTGACTCCGTTCTACAACTAATACAAGAGCTCAAGGGATGCAACAGGGCCGACACCGGGGCTACACTCTTCAAAACAAGTGTTCAATTTCATTCTAGGACAATGCTGGCTTTGACATGGTCAAGTTACGGCTCGTGTCTGGGTCCATTCGTTGGACTGGGCCCAGGGCAGCCACGTAGTCCCTGCGCCGTACTATAGGCGTGACCATTTGTTTACGGTGACTCATTAGTTCTGACATGCATCATTCGTACCTGACTCTGTCAATAGATGAAACTTCTCTAGATTGCCTCTCGTCAGACTCAGACTTCGCTGTCCCTTTTCTTTAGTTGGACTTTGCCCCACGTTATTTCCAAAGGTTGTCAGCGCGCGGACCCAATAACTGCCATTCGGTCAAGGTCAGTCTTGACAACTTGACCAATCGAAAGCCGTTTCTGCAAAGCCTAGGTTAGCCCGGTCCTTGGTAAATTGGGACCCACTCCTAGAGCCTTTGTAACTTAGATTACGTGTTCAACGTAACTAGGAACATGGCGGCGCTCTGCGAAAGTAGTAATTTGGATACTCGAATCAGAAAGAGATTCTCCGAACAAGTGTTTCAACAACTTAATTCTACCAATGGTGAGCATACACGTCAGCAAACTTTTTGATTTCTGTAAAATGCTTTAATTATGTCATATAGAGCTAGAATCTAATCGCAAACGATGAACACTTTATTATCGCCCACAAAGAGTTGCCAGTTTCCGGGTTAAGTAATTCTTCTTCTTCCAATACACGCCTAGCCTCAACATGCTGAGGATACAGGGCGGTGCCGTGGCATGGCAGGCGAACAGGACATTTTTTTTTTTTTTTTTTAGAGTGCAATATATAAGAACACAAATTATTGTGTGAATAAACAGAAATACATGCAGAAGAACTTGTTAATAGGCACTTCAACGAATCTTGCAACCGCAATGTTTTTACGTGCGCACAGCGCCGTTGCAGCAGCGCCGTCTCGTTTACTAGGCACCTGGGTAGCGCTTTACTTCAACCTCTGTTTTCGCGGACTTTTCCCGGTCATTTACGTCATTCGCAGAGGGATTCCTTTTGTGGGTAAGTCGAACTTTCTGTACGTCCTTTTCTTTTTCAAATTTGACCAAAATTATAATAAATTTAATCGATTTGATGACATAGCTGTGTTTCAGTTGCAATTTTGATAGTCTAGTAATGATTTGTATCAAACGATTATGTTTGTAGGTAGATCTATAGGATTAAATTAGTATGTGTTGAAAATTTCGTTGGCGTACTCGCTCGTGCAATGTGGTTTTTACGCCATTCAAAACATGTGACATTTGAGCGATCTGTGTCAGTAATGACAGTATAACTGAGAGCGCGTCACCAGAGGCGTGGAGCGAGATCGTGGAGCTTGATCCTGACTTATTTAAATAATTTCTGTGCCTTTTGATGACAACAAAAACAACAGTATCTTATTTAACTTTACTAGGGCCTATAATTTATAGCATAGATCCTACGGGCCAGGCCATATATGAATCTTAGGCTTAGGCCATGGCTGGTTACTGCTTATCCTTGCCTGGGTTTAGCCTTAGGCTTGGTATGGCATAGCCATATGCCATTATTTATGGTTATGTTTATATTTAGACTTAGAAATAATATAAATGTCATTATGCAGTAATTTTAATTAATTCTTGTTAGTTACCTATTAAATCAACAATTAATTTGGTTAGAAAAGTTGTTTTTGAGGTAAAATACGTAAATAATTTGACTTAATTTTTTTTTTTTTATGTTTTATGACAAGCAGTCACTGCAAAAAATTGCTAAAGCATGTTGTAAATGTAATACAAACCATAAATGCCTTGATCAGTTGTACCATCGTTCATTTCATTGTAAGACAACATGCAATACATTAAACACCACAGTTATACCTCTCAAGTATCACAATTATTATGAATTTATGTGTGACATAATGCATTATTATAGAATTTCACACTGCTCTCTTGAGTAACAGAGGCAGGGATATGAACATTATTTCACAAGATTTGCGTGTAGAATCAAAACAGTCATCATTATATGATATACAATGACCTTTTTATTTCAGATATTGTTCGCAGTTACATGCAGTGACACTGATCTTACGCTGATATGTGTCTGACAGTTAACTGTGAAGGCACCAAGCCACAGAGTCGTCTGAATATGACACCCATCACCTGCCTCCATACGTACACATTTAATGTGGCTGATTATATATCTGATATCTACATTGAACATCTGATATCTCCACTCAACATGAAACGAACATTACTTAGAGACATCATGTTGAAGAACACAACGTTATTGTGCAAGATACTGAAATATGAACCTTGCTGCACAGATCTTGCTACTGGCATTAAATTATGAGACAATCAACTTCCAATATTACAAAAAGACTGTATTATGAGCAGAGCAGACTTCTTCATGGCATGCAGCATTCATCCAACCTGTCATGACACAGTCACACATAGACACAGTGAACTAGGAGTATGAATATTGTATTTCATAACAGTCTTCATAATTGTGGACATTCCAGCCTTTTATCAAAATGTAGTGGTCAGTCGTTAGCGTGCTAATATTAGACAATATTAACTTATTAATTAAGTTAATAACTGTTAATGTGAAATGACTAATGTATATTTATTACCACAATTAATGTGGTTTACTGCTTTCATAAATTATACAAATATCTTCATAACCATGGACATTGTGGCCTTTTACTGAAACATGTCGGTTTGTTGAGGTTGCACACTAATTAGCCAATATTGACTAATTAAATAAATAATTATTTTTAATGCATATTTATTACCATTATTAATGTGGTTATATACATTGCATACTATTTATAAATATCTTCATAGTGATGGACATTATGGCCTTTTACTGATGTTTTGGTCTGTCGAGGTTGCATGCTAATTATCCATTATTAACTAATGAATTAAATTATTATTTTGAATGCATATTTATTACCATTATTAATGTGGTTATACACATTGCACACTATGTATGAAATCTTCATAATCATGGACATTATGGCCTTTAATTGGAGCATTTTGGTCTGTTGAGTTTTGCATGCTACATAACTAAAAATAACTAATTAATTGCATTAATTTGGTTATAATTAGTACTAAAAATATTAAATATTGTGAATTTATTAGTCTTGTCAGTGTGTTTGAAAACCCTGAAGACAGTATTTAAATATCTGTATAAATAACAAAGTTATGACATTTTAAAGCAAATATTTACCTACAGAAAACACAAAAATGAGTCCATTTTGCCATTGTAAGAGATACACAAAAATTATGCTGTTTTCCCGTCTTAAAATCGCAATATCTTTTGATCTATTAAAGGTATCTTAATAAAATAAACAGTTATGTGATCCTTAACCTATTACATTTAATTTAAGCCCATTCCCAATGTTCTAGCATAATATAAAAATTTTTTTTGAAGTGCCTATTGTTAACGTCTAAAACATGGGGTAGTGCAAAGTCTGGATGTTGCTTTTAAATGCATCCAGGCTGTTTTGATTTACAATATATTGAGGGAGCGAATTCCAAAGTCGAATGGTACTGGGGAAAAAAGAATACAAGTGGTAGTTGCATCTGGAGTGAGGGATAAGGTAAGATAAGGAATGTTGTTTTCTAGTGACTACGTTTATAGGAATAAGGTATTGGTTTGCTGGTATACCCACTAGGCCATTTGCTATCTTGTACATCATACATAGTTTTGCATCAGTTCTTCTGTCTGATAGGGATCTCCATCCTAATGTCTGTTACACTGGAGGTATTGTGGTGGCGATATAAGACATATCGGGCTGCACGGCGTTGAATCATTTCTAGTTTGTTTATTTGTGTAAGGGTATAGGAATCCCATACAGTACAGCTGTTCTCCATGATGGGTCTGACAAAGGTGAAGTAGGCCTGAGTTTTTATTTGAATTGACGGGACTTTGAGATTTCTGCAGAGGAAGCCTAGTGATCTATTTGCTTTTAGACAAATGTTATTTATGTGGGCATTCCACCAGAGATCTGAGGTTATGGTTACACCAAGATATTTTACCTGTGAAACAGTTTCTAGTGTTTGACCATGAAGCATGTATTGATTGTTAATGACAGTTTTGTTTCTTGTTACAGGTATGACATGGCATTTTTTAAGATCGAATTCCATGTTCCAGGTTATGGCCCATTTTCCAAGTTTGGGAAGATCTTCCTGGAGCGCAGCTGTATTTGTCTTAGGCTTAAGGGCTATATACATTATGGTATCATCAGCAAAAAGTCTAACTGTAGATGTAATATTGTCTGGGATGTCATTTATATAAAAGAGGAATAGACAAGGGCCAAGTACAGAGCCTTGTGGTACTCCTGATGTTACGGCCTCTCCCTCTATTATGACTCTTTGAGTTCTGTCTGTTAAAAATGATCGAATCCAGGAATTTGTTTTGCCTTGGATGCCATAGTGATGGAGTTTGTAAGTTTTATGGCTGACCATATCAAATGCTTTAGAGAAATCCATCACTATGACATCCGTTTGCGTGCCAGACTGCATATGGGTAACTAAGTCATGTATGAACTGAATAAGCTGTGTCTCGCAAGATACTTGGGAGCGAAAGCCATGTTGAAGATGATAAAGAATGTTGTGTGAATGTGCATGTTTCATTATACTACTAACCAAGATATGTTCCATTAGTTTTTATGCTATGCATGTCAGGGAAATGGGCCTATAATTTGAAGCTATGTATTTTTGACCATTCTTGAAAATAAGTGAGACATTTGCTTTTAGCCAGTCTGTGGGGACTTACTTTAGCATATGACTTCTGAAAGATTAAAGTTAGCGATGGCGCAATTTCAGCAGCCAGTTCTTTTAGAATCCTTGGGTTGATGTTGTCTGGTCCTTGTGCTTTATAAGGTTTAAGATTTTGTAGGAGTTTTAGTACACCAGCTTCTGTAATTTCTATTTCTGGCATTTCTGGTAGTGTTGGATTGGGTAGTTTGGTTTCTTGGGGAGATGGGTCATCTGTAAAGACTGATTGAAACTGCTGATTTAGTATATCCACTTTGACTTTAGGGTTTTAGGGTTTCAACTTAGGCTTAGCGGCTTAGGCAATCAAGGCATTGCCATTAGACGACTACTCCCATTAGGCAATGTAGGGATGTGACATAAATTTATTTGCTTTCAAACTGAGTATATTTGTGTTACAGCAAATGAATACCTTTAAAATGATGTAAACATCACGGAATTGTTAGGCACTTCTTCAAGTTCTTGTATCGAATCCGGACCCACCTCGATTTTGCCGTTATAACTTGAGTGTTGCCCAACTTTGATACATCAGCGTGTTAGTTCCACCATTCAACCTTATCCAAGGCATATCTACGTTTAAGAATATTGTGGCTTAGAACTCTTTTGAGGCTTAAATAGTGCCTCGGTTTGCATCAACATACGCGGCTATATCGCTCATTTTACGTGCGCAGTGCAGTAACGTATGATCGCAGCAGCGCAGAATATCGCAAACCGGGTTGCTATTTGGGCTTCAAAAGTACGCTACGACACAATATTTTCGTAATGTCAATATGCCTGGGATGATGTTGAATGATGGAACTACAACGCTGAGGAATCAAAGTTAGACAAAATTCAACTTATAACAGCGAAATCAAGGTGGATCTGGATTCGACACAAGTGCCAAATTTTAACTCATTCTCAACAGAGTTGTTTTGCCCATTTGTGCACGTCTGTACCAAGTTTATTTTTGACTACAAGATATAATTCTGGGCATGCACACTGAAATGGGTATATCTCGATTACTAAAAAAAGCCAGACAAAAAAAATTATCAATCATTGGGGGGTTGGTTGTAAATAAATAGGCAATATGCAGTATGTATGACATTATCTGAATATCATAGAAAAAACTATTTAAAAAAAAATGTTGATACTGTATTTTATTTATTTATTTACTCACTATATTTTCCAGACAAAAAGGTACATACATTGGCAACACAACTGCAAAAAAAAAAATTCTATCAAAATACAAAACATATTATGAACTCTAAATGGTGTAGCAACACTGGCGGAGGTAGAAACCGAAAAGACTGACCTGCTGCGTCGCCAACAGTTTTCCTGCTGACTGTTACATTTATTATTCATTCTCCTACGAAATGATCAGCATGAGCCGGGCGGGATTTTCGACTCCAAATGCCGGGAAATCACTTCTCCGAGCATCTAGAAATCCAATTTTTTTCTGGGGGAAGTCCCCCACACCCACCACCACTGTTGCATACCTAGGCAATGGGCATTGACATTAGTTGACCCCCTACTGACACTACTGTGTGGTTGACCTCCTACTGACACTACTGTGTGGTTGACCTCCTACTGACACTACTGTGTGGTTGACCTCCCACTGACACTACTGTGTGGTTGACCTCCCACTGACACTACTGTGTGGTTGGCCTCCCACTGACACTACTGTGTGGTTGGCCTCCCACTGACACTACTGTGTGGTTGACCTCCCACTGACACTACTGTGTGGTTGGCCTCCCACTGACACTACTGTGTGGTTGGCCTCCCACTGACACTACTGTGTGGTTGGCCTCCCACTGACACTACTGTGTGGTTTACCTCCCACTGACACTACTGTGTGGTTTACCTCCCACTGACACTACTGTGTGGTTTACCTCCCACTGACACTACTGTGTGGTTGACCTCCCACTGACACTACTGTGTGGTTGACCTCCCACTGACACTACTGTGTGGTTGACCTCCCACTGACACTACTGTGTGGTTGACCTCCCACTGACACTACTGTGTGGTTGACCTCCCACTGACACTACTGTGTGGTTGACCTCCCACTGACACTACTGTGTGGTTGACCTCCCACTGACACTACTGTGTGGTTGACCTCCCACTGACACTACTGTGTGGTTGACCTCCCACTGACACTACTGTGTGGTTGACCTCCCACTGACACTACTGTGTGGTTGACCTCCCACTGACACTACTGTGTGGTTGACCTCCCACTGACACTACTGTGTGGTTGACCTCCCACTGACACTACTGTGTGGTTGACCTCCCACTGACACTACTGTGTGGTTGACCTCCCACTGACACTACTGTGTGGTTGACCTCCCACTGACACTACTGTGTGGTTGACCTCCCACTGACACTACTGTGTGGTTGACCTCCCACTGACACTACTGTGTGGTTGACCTCCTACTGACACTACGGTGTGATCTTGTGACACTATTGCTCACCACGGGGAGAACATATTTAGGCCAGTAAAATATTGCCAATAGTATACCTGCCAGCCTCCAGGATTTTTTGTGAATCTCCCGAAACCCCTTGGAAGAATAACATCTCCCAGAATGTTACTGCAGACAACAGTTCCTAGTCACACCTCCAATAGGACCAACAGCAGGCCATCAGCCAGCAACCTGTTGTCCCGTTATTGAAACAGATTTGGAAAAAAATAGCAACATCTTTTTCTTTTTAAATTAGCGGGTCTTTGGATAACAGGATTTTTAGTCCTTTGCCATCACTCTGTGTCCGCCGTTAGCTGCTGTATCTCAGAAACTGTTCAGCAACTTTTTTCAAATTTTGCATAGACGTATCTTAGGGTACTGCCACTCTGCATGGGACTTTATTTGATTGAATCATTCTAAGGGCCCATAGGGCCCAATGGCCCAAAAAGCTGGTAATTTGTCACATTTTGCAAATTTTTTCAAAAACTGTTCAGCAACTTTTTTTTCTAATTTTGTATAGATGTATCTTAGAGTGCTGCCACTATACACAAGCAATCTGTATTTGATTGAATTATTCCAAGGGCACCTATGGGGCCCCAAAGTGCAAAAGTTTTACATTATCTAGTGATGTGGTTTTGAGAAGGGCCCTTGAGACCACCCCCAACAGTAGATTTTGTGTAATGTGCAAGAAACAGCCAGTAAAAAGGTGTGACTGTGGTGTCTATTGGTTAAAGATGTATTGTCACCTGTAGGTGACAAACATAGAAAATTTAGATTCTGGACAACTATAGAGTGAAATATCCTACACTTTATTGATATCAAAGGCATTCTATTGTTCTGTTTACACTTGCCAAGCCTTGTGTAGACATGGTACTATATAAATCAATTGTATCAATATAGACTAATAATTACAGATTCACAATATAGTTGACATCTGAAACAACCAAATGTCAACCATTAGAAGAGTTGACATAGTTCCGCTATAGATAAGAAATCTGTATTTGATTGAATCATTCTAGTGTCATCAGCATATAGTAGAACATACATTTTCTACATCACATCACTAAGGTTGTTGTAAATTTCACCAGCTGCCATGTCAAGTCCCTTATAATTATGACTAACAGTGTTCAAAATTCAGGTAAATAGCAAATAACAAAGGAGACAAGTTTTCGCCTTGCTGTACCTCTACATCACATGAGAAGAAGGCTGACACAGCCTGGCCCTGTTTTTCTTAAGTATTCAGTTATAACATTATCAATACCACATGCCTTTTTGTTTTTGAGTTTTTTGATTTGCAATAGTACCTCATTTTGTGTGAATGGTCTGTATACGTGTTCGTTTGACTGGGAAATCTTTCTTGGATCAAAAGGTATCTCACTAGCTGCAGTTTCACTTTCAGGTTTTTCACTTTCCACATTTGTCACTGCTGTTACTTGCTTTAATAAGTATATCCCAGTATTCTGCAGGCTTGCTATATTTTAGGTTGCACAAGTTTTCATGTAACTGTTTATGGTAGCATTTTGATATTTGTTTTATAAAGCATTTGTACCTACTAGCCAATTCTCTTAACTCTGCATTAGCTTCGTAAATTTTTTTCTTCTTTAGTCTACCTTTTGCTCTCAAATAATCTGTCCTCTTAGTTTTACACATAAAGACATAATCTGGCATATCTTGCTAAGTCTTTGTAGCAGCACATTTGTACTTCCAGTGTATCATTGCAACATAACATACATACTGTGTGCCACATTTGAATGTCTTGCATGTAATATTTCCATGCAGTCCATTTGCATATATAATATAAAACTTCAACAGCCATTTTCTTCATTTTCACCTTTTTGACCCCTACCATGTTCAATAATCCATAAATTTGCCAATTTTAGTAGCAGTCATAATTTTTAAAACTGTGTAAAGCAGTCTACCCAACCTTTACAAGAATATAAGAAAACAATGTTACAATTTTTCCGACATATCGACGTATAAGTCCACAGAACTTCAGAGCCTCTTGGCCAGTTTTTTTTCTTCAGATACTGTGATCTTGTGTTGGATCGTAACATAGTTTTATTTTGCCATTGACACAGTCAAATGTTTAGATTGTCATCAGACTGGCCTTGCACTAAATGTGGAAGGCGGTGGAGGAGTACAGTTTGAGCATTCTGCAAGCCTCAGGGGGTGCAGTTGGAGGTTCTTGGAGAACCTGAGCCACCATGTTCTAATGCCAATGACTGATGCATGTGTTATGTACATAACTGATAAATAAAATTAGAACAGGTAAATTGTAAAATTTCACAATCCTGACTAAGGGCCTGATTATGCCTTTCATAAGGTTGTAGTGTAAACAGTCAGTATAATTAACCAGAGGCTTGGTATACTTTATAGCAATCGTTACCAAACATCTTCCTCCCAACCATTACCAAGCATCTTCCTCCCAACCATTACCAAGTGTCTTCCTCCCAACCATTACCAAGCGTCTTCCTCCCAATCATTACCAAGTGTCTTCCTCCCAACCATTACTAAGCATCTTTCTCCCAACCATTATCAAGCATCTTCCTCCCAACCATTACCAAGCATCTTCCTCCCAATCATTACCAAGCGTCTTCCTCCCAACCATTACCAAGCGTCTTCCTCCCAACCATTACCAAGCGTCTTCCTCCCAACCATTACTAAGCATCTTCCTCCCAACCATTACCAAGCTTCTTCCTCCCATCCATTACCAAGCATCTTCCTCCCAACCATTACCAAGCATCTTCCTCATGTACCAGTGTACTTGGTAAGGGCCTGACTAGCAGTACCCTCCACCCTTGTTTGCCAATGTCCTGACCTTCAGAACAGATCTGTAGAGATGTACAGAACATTTGGAATATCCCGGGTTTCAAAACTAAAATGTTGGTAGGTGTATAAGAGTAGATTTTTAAAGCATACAGTTCAAATAGAGCAACTTAAAAATTAACGATTATTAGGCAATTCATATAATAAAGTATTGTAGAATTGAACATTGTGTTGTTTTGTTTCATGTTATCAAGGCTGCTGACACATTCCTTTTGCCCTTTCCTAGTTTTTGTCCGCTTCACAAAATGTCTTGTCCAGAATTCTCTGTCTTCCAGCTCTGTTTGCTCCAATACACTAACTAAACTAATTCATACACTTCAAGATCCAGACACACCATGTCTGGAACTCTTCCCAGAATAAGGCTGCACTCTCTTCTTTGTGATCATATCTTCATTCTCAGTTCTCATATCTTCATTCTCAATTCTCATATCTTCATTCAGTGCAAGAGCTAACTTAACGTTTTTAAATAATTTCTCTTCAAACAACAACAACAATCATTCTGATACATAACTGACAAAACCTGTTAAATCTTCCTAAGAACAATGATTTTTGCAGATAATGATGAAAAGGAGAAAGGAAAGAAACAAAAACGAGAGAGTCCTTTCACAGTAACCAACATCCTTTGGTTGTTGGCTGCAGCGGCCACAATTTACTACCTTGAGTTTGTCACGACAGCTTTCTCTGACCCCAGAGTGCATCGGTGAGTTTGTCAGCACAGCTTTCTCTGACCCTAGAGTGTATCAGTGAGTTTGTCAGCACAACTTTCTCTGACCCCAGAGTGTATCAGTGAGTTTGTCAGCACAGCTTTCTCTGACCCAAGAGTGTATCAGTGAGTTTGTCAGCACAGCTTTCTCTGACCCAAGAGTGTATCAGTGAGTTTGTCAGCACAGCTTTCTCTGACCCAAGAGTGTATCAGTGAGTTTGTCACAACAGCTTTCTATGACCCCAGAGTGTATTGGTGAGTTTGTCAGGACAGCTTTCTATGACCCCAGAGTGTATCAGTGAGTTTGTCATGACAGCTTTCTCTGACCCCAGAGTGAATCGGTGAGTTTGTCATGACAGCTTTCTATGACCCCAGAGTGTATCAGTGAGTTTGTCATGACAGCTTTCTCTGACCCCAGAGTGTATCAGTGAGTTTGTCATGACAGCTTTCTATGACCCCAGAGTGTATTGGTGAGTTTGTCATGACAGCTTTCTCTGACCCCAGAGTGAATCGGTGAGTTTGTCATGACAGCTTTCTCTGACCCCAGAGTGAATCGGTGAGTTTGTCAGCACAGCTTTCTCTGACCCTAGAGTGTATCAGTGAGTTTGTCAGCACAGCTTTCTCTGATCCCAGAGTGTATCAGTGAGTTTGTCAGCACAGCTTTCTCTGACCCTAGAGTGTATCAGTGAGTTTGTCAGCACAGCTTTCTCTGACCCCAGAGTGTATCAGTGAGTTTGCCAGCACAGCTTTCTCTGACCCAAGAGTGTATCAGTGAGTTTGTCAGCACAGCTTTCTCTGACCCAAGAGTGTATCAGTGAGTTTGTCACAACAGCTTTCTATGACCCCAGAGTGTATTGGTGAGTTTGTCAGGACAGCTTTCTATGACCCCAGAGTGTATCAGTGAGTTTGTCATGACAGCTTTCTCTGACCCCAGAGTGAATCGGTGAGTTTGTCATGACAGCTTTCTATGACCCCAGAGTGTATCAGTGAGTTTGTCAGCACAGCTTTCTCTGACCCAAGAGTGTATCAGTGAGTTTGTCAGCACAGCTTTCTCTGACCCAAGAGTGTATCAGTGAGTTTGTCAGCACAGCTTTCTCTGACCCAAGAGTGTATCAGTGAGTTTGTCAGCACAGCTTTCTCTGACCCAAGAGTGTATCAGTGAGTTTGTCAGCACAGCTTTCTCTGACCCAAGAGTGTATCAGTGAGTTTGTCACAACAGCTTTCTATGACCCCAGAGTGTATTGGTGAGTTTGTCAGGACAGCTTTCTATGACCCCAGAGTGTATTGGTGAGTTTGTCAGGACAGCTTTCTATGACCCCAGAGTGTATCAGTGAGTTTGTCATGACAGCTTTCTCTGACCCCAGAGTGAATCGGTGAGTTTGTCATGACAGCTTTCTATGACCCCAGAGTGTATCAGTGAGTTTGTCATGACAGCTTTCTCTGACCCCAGAGTGTATCAGTGAGTTTGTCATGACAGCTTTCTATGACCCCAGAGTGTATTGGTGAGTTTGTCATGACAGCTTTCTCTGACCCCAGAGTGAATCGGTGAGTTTGTCATGACAGCTTTCTCTGACCCCAGAGTGAATCGGTGAGTTTGTCAGCACAGCTTTCTCTGACCCTAGAGTGTATCAGTGAGTTTGTCAGCACAGCTTTCTCTGACCCCAGAGTGTATCAGTGAGTTTGTCAGCACAGCTTTCTCTGACCCTAGAGTGTATCAGTGAGTTTGTCAGCACAGCTTTCTCTGACCCAAGAGTGTATCAGTGAGTTTGTCAGCACAGCTTTCTCTGACCCAAGAGTGTATCAGTGAGTTTGTCAGCACAGCTTTCTCTGACCCAAGAGTGTATCAGTGAGTTTGTCACAACAGCTTTCTATGACCCCAGAGTGTATTGGTGAGTTTGTCAGGACAGCTTTCTATGACCCCAGAGTGTATCAGTGAGTTTGTCATGACAGCTTTCTCTGACCCCAGAGTGAATCGGTGAGTTTGTCATGACAGCTTTCTATGACCCCAGAGTGTATCAGTGAGTTTGTCATGACAGCTTTCTCTGACCCCAGAGTGTATCAGTGAGTTTGTCATGACAGCTTTCTATGACCCCAGAGTGTATTGGTGAGTTTGTCATGACAGCTTTCTCTGACCCCAGAGTGAATCGGTGAGTTTGTTATGACAGCTTTCTCTGACCCCAGAGTGAATCGGTGAGTTTGTCATGACAGCTTTCTTTGACCCCAGAGTGAATCGGTGAGTTTGTCGCGACAGCTTATTCAGACCCCAGAGTGAATCGGTGAGTTTGTCATGACAGCTTTCTCTGACCCCAGAGTGAATCGGTGAGTTTGTCAGCACAGCTTTCTCTGACCCCAGAGTGTATCAGTGAGTTTGTCAGCACAGCTTTCTCTGACCCCTGAGTGTATCAGTGAGTTTGTCATGACAGCTTTCTCTGACCCAAGAGTGTATCAGTGAGTTTGTCAGCACAGCTTTCTCTGACCCCTGAGTGTATCAGTGAGTTTGTCATGACAGCTTTCTCTGACCCAAGAGTGTATCAGTGAGTTTAGATTTACAGACAATTGATTGTCATCGCCATACATGTGTGGCGTTAATTCATATCAAACTGTGCACCGTGTACATACAAATATTGATAAGTTTTTATTAAATGGGAGTTTGTTTATTGTATTACTTGAAGGTTGTCATTACAAGCTCTATTAGCCTTGTGTAAATCAGTAAGGTAATTTGTAGTACACTTGGTAATTAATTTTATTGTTTCACCTGTAATTTGTTACATAATTTTTCTGTCCTTAAACTTAGGCTGATTTGTTGCACTTTTTTATAGAATGTTCTTAATACCAGAATAAATAGGTTCACTGTAAGTACAGACTGTTTGTGACTGTAAGTACAGACTGTTTGTACAGACTGCCAGTTAATAACAGTCACAAACAGTTTTCACAGTTTGAATGTTGCACCCACGAATTTTAATTCAAAATGGACCAAAGAACTGCAAGTAAGGTATAATACTGGTTTAATTAATTTTGTATTTACCCCTTGTTCTGATGTTGGCTGTTTGAACTGCAGGATTTGGTTCAACACTGGTGTCATTCTGATATGTGTAAACATCACGATCGCTCTCTTCCTCATCTTCTACCTGAGCTTCATAAAGAGAGTCAATTCAGACGACTGGGACAAGAGATATCCCTCGGCCATTCCCGTCGCTACCGGCTGCTTCTGCTTGGGTGCCCTCTGGTGAGTCAGTGTGTGCAAGCTTTCTCTGTTGCATTCCGGGAAAATACACAATGTCACAAACTGGGGATGATTCACTAACAGTAACAATCTTCTGAATTTGTGGTATACTATTGAAATTCCCGTTATTTTTAAATGATAGTACTAGTGCCTTTTCTTTTTTTGGTCAGGTAAATTGGTATATTTGAGGACAATAATACGTATGCTGTAACTTTTTTTTTTTTAATAACATTTTCTTGTGGAGTCAGCAGGAACTTCTGTGTATGTAAATAGAATCATGTTGTTTTGTAGTAGTACCATGTGTTTACCCTCTGTCTGTTCCTGCAGTTGTATCATGTGTTTACCCTCTGTCCTTGCAGTTGTATCATGTGTTTACCCTCTGTCTGTTCCTGCAGTAGTATCTTGTGTTTACTCTCTGTCCTTCCAGTAGTATCATGTGTTTACCCTGTCTTGTCCCTACAGTAGTATCATGTGTTTACTCTCTGTCTGTCCTTACAGTAGTATCATGTGTTTACTCTCTGTCTGTCCTTACAGTAGTATCATGTGTTTACTCTCTGTCTGTCCTTGCAGTAGTATCATGTGTTTACTCTCTGTCTGTCCCTGCAATAGTATCATGTGTTTATTCTCTCTCCTTGCAGCAGTATCATGTGTTTACCCTCTGCCTGTCCTTGCAGTAGTATCATGTGTTTACTCTGTCTGTCCTTGCAGTAGTATCATGTGTTTACCCTCTGCCTGTCCTTGCCGTAGTATCATGTGTTTACTCTGTCTGTCCTTGCAATAGTATCATGTGTTTACCCTCTTCCTGTCCTTGCAGTAGTATCATGTGTTTACTCTATCTGTTCTTGCAGTAGTATCATGTGTTTACTCTTTGTCTGTCCCTGCCGAAGTATCATGTGTTTACTCCCTTTCCCAGCAGTAGTATCATGTATTTACCCTCTGTCCCTGCAGTAGTATCATGTGTTTACCTTCTGTCTGTCCCTGCAGTTGTATCAAGTGTTTACTCTCTTTCCTTGCAATAGTATCATGTGTTTACCCTCTGTCTGTTCCTGCAGTAGTATCATGTGTTTACTCTGTCTGTCCTTGCAGTATTATCATGTGTTTACCCTCTGTCTTGTTTTTGTTTTGTTTCAGTGTCACTGTCGGACTGTGGCCAGTTTGGAACATTCTCACCCCCGTCTTTCTTTTCATCCTTTTTATGGGGTTCATTGTTATGGTAACCATGGTGCCAACATTTTAAAGATAATTTACTGTGTTTTATAAGTTCATAACCAGCTATATATGTGATGTTTCAGTTAACAAAATGCCTCTGTTATTTTAACTTTAAGTTAGTCTCAAATTACATTATGTTAACGATTACGCCTAATGATTCTGCGCTCAGGTTTCTGACTGTATAGGCGCTACAGAAGTATACGGTTATTATAGAGATATTTTCTATATATTACTATATTATTTTGTATTGTTAGTCTGCATTGTATAAACAGGAATTATAAAATGCTTACATCATTGCAAAAGTATTTCTTCCTGTTCAATACAGGTAATGACAATCGGGGACAGCTGCACTGACATTCTTATCATTCTTACATAAGCCCTATTTTGGTTGTTATAACCAATTTAGCTGCTTAGCAGTGATCTTATGTACCAAAAACTGTCAATGCCAGATCAGGCCATTGGAACAATTTTGTCGGTGTATCATGGAAATGGTGTCCTTGGTGATATTAGTGAAATAGTCACTTGAATTACTTGACCATTGAGACACTGATATTTTACGATATTTCAGTGTCATCTACGCAAGACGTGTTCTGACTGCAATCTTCCAACTCTCTGTATAATTTGGCAATGAAACAGAATAACCATGTCTTACAAAAATGACAGCTACTGTATAATGTTATCAGTCAATGAAAATTGCTGTACAGGTGCATTGCATTGCACAAAAGCAAATTATATTATTGTGTGTCCCACATGTCTTAAGATTTATACATTAACACTGCTAATATTAATAATAATTACCGTATTTGACCGCGCTATCACCCATTCTCGCATTATTTCGGACCCCCCATTTGGGTTAACCATCCACTTCCTTGCATTACTGCCACCCCCATCTCAGCCACATGCATGAATACATTTGTTATCAAAACATAGACAATAAAAATTCAGAAATGAAATGATATGGTATGAACGCTTTGTGCAAATCTGGCGCTGATGGCTGTCCACTTGTCATCTCCTACACCCGCTTTAAGTTTGTGTTGTTTGGATCATTTTTGCGTGGGAGGGGGTGATAATGAGGATCTACGTTAGTGCTCATGTCTGCATATAACCGCCCACCCACACTTTTAGACAATCTCGACCTAATCGCCCATGGGCGATAATGCGGTCAAATATGGTAATACGTCCACCACTTTGTATTTAATAATGTTATGAGGAATGTTGAGTATGCGGAACAGAATTATTGTTAATAATGGCAATTGGCAGAGGGTCTAAATGACTGATCTGACAATGAGAGGAGAAGCTGTTTGTGTTGCACGACTAGATGTGAAGTAGACGTGAGTCTGACAAGAAGTGAGAGGTGAAGTTGTTTGTGTTGCATGACTAGATGTGAAGTAGCCGTGAGTCTGACAAGAAGTGAGAGGTGAAGTTGTTTGTGTTGCATGACTAGATGTGAAGTAGACGTGAGTCTGACAAGAAGTGAGAGGTGAAGTTGTTTGTGTTGCATGACTAGATGTGAAGTAGACGTGAGTCTGACAAGAAGTGAGAGGTGAAGTTGTTTGTGTTGCATGACTAGATGTGAGTTACACGTGAGTCTGACAAGAAGTGAGAGGTGAAGTTGTTTGTGTTGCATGACTAGATGTGAAATAGACGTGAGTCTGACAAGAAGTGAGAGGTGAAGTTGTTTGTGTTGCATGACTAGATGTGAAGTAGACGTGAGTCTGACAAGAAGTGAGAGGTGAAGTTGTTTGTGTTGCATGACTAGATGTGAGGTACACGTGAGTCTGACAAGAAGTGAGAGGTGAAGTTGTTTGTGTTGCATGACTAGATGTGAAATAGACGTGAGTCTGACAAGAAGTGAGAGGTGAAGTTGTTTGGGTTGCATGACTAGATGTGAGGTACACGTGAGTCTGACAAGAAGTGAGAGGTGAAGTTGTTTGTGTTGCATGACTAGATGTGAAATAGACGTGAGTCTGACAAGAAGTCAGAGGTGAAGCTGTTTATGTTACATGAGAGTTTTTAATAAAGATGTGAAACGAAACGCTCCTGTTGAATATCAAATAAGGGACGGGTTATTTAAAAATTCCACGTGTTTCTTAAAAGGACATAATTATAATGTTCTTAAGACTATATACTAACTATATATGTTGTAGGTATACTGCCCACTAAATTGTGTTTAGTAAGCCCGTAAGAACTGTCGCAATTTGAAGGCACAACCGTGGATGCATGTTCAAATAGTAGTCAAAACATGCAGTTTCAAAACAATGCGGCCGAATTGAGCTGAGTTAGCTGCTATACCCTTTGATGTTCAACGATGCTCACTTTACCACGGTCAACACAGCAGATCGACTTCCAGTTAGGAATTACTAGACGTGCTAATCCCGGGTAGACGAAAAGACTACATCCCTTTAAAATATAACTGTCTTTATGGTATTATACGCATATTATTTGAAATTTTTTTTTCGTAGCTATGTTGTCATGCTACGGGATTTTACCAGTATAGTTAGAGGGGGCCCTTGCTATCAGATTTAGCGTAATCTCACTTTTATCTGGTCAACTTAAAAGGTGTGGTCTATGCCGACACTACAGCTGCTCGCAGTGCTGTTGAACATGATGTCCGCGACGTGATTCGTCATCTTATACATAACAATGTTCATTCGACAGTTGTCGGTCAGTTAGCAAACGACACTAACTTCATAAACACCGTCGATCGTCATCAGCACAGTCGATGAAGCCATAAACGAAACGCCTTTAAAGAGCAACAGTTTCACTGAGGAACAAGTGCAGGCAAAAATTAAACCGAAAAAAAAGTAGATGCAAACAAGTTCTTTTTGACATATCAGATACATGATTTCCCCTTGTAAGTTGTAGTTGTAGTCTCGTCAGCGTAGCACACCAACTTTGTCAGTACATGTGGCGTCTTCGTACATGTCAGATAGTTCGTAATTCACCTCATCTTGATGATTGATTTGTGTTTTGGCCTTTCTGATTAATATGACTTCTTTTATATGTCGTGGCCGAACGTTCTTCCGCCGGCTTCCTTGATCCGTTGATTACGTCCATGATATCCACGTATAACGTACATGTACATTTATACTCAGTCCCAACTACATTACACGTGACTGGATTGAACCAATAATCAAACGTGGGTCAGACCCAATATAGGGCACACCCCTAAATGTGCATCTAATTAACTTAGATGATAATGTAATAATCTGTGCCTTGTTGACATGCTAGCAGAGTTAATTATAACCACTCCTTCAGGCTGAGTGCACCTGCCTTCTCGCAACAATATTACGTGACACAATACCCTGCGTAGATAGGATGCTGCCGTTCTATTGTGGCCTGAAGAGGAAGGCAGTCCACTTTGGTAAGTGAGAGTAGAAGGCTGCCCAATGTCTTGAGAAGTAAAAGAAGGCGTATGAAGGGTGAAAGGCTGCCCATTCACGAACAACTCCCTATCTATCCATCCTGACTCGTTGAAAGGACGACATTTCCTGGCTGAGTACCTTTTGCAAGAACACCGACCATTCTTTTTCTTTTGAACAGTATTATGGGGTAGGTAGGTTCCAGCAGCATTAAAGCAGCGTACAACTGTGGTGTTTACACCTCGCTCTCCACTTGTTATCGCACCCACTTGTTTGACACCTTTCTTGGCTATTACCTTTGGAGGTCTGTGCACTGTGCTCAATCCTACTTCGTGGATGTTGTAGATCCGTGTAGCACCCATGTGATGAAGCTCGACTGTTTTCTCCAAAAGGTCAAAGAAGTGGTGGACATCTTCTTTCTTGAACCCTTCTTTGAGAGCCTGAGAAGTTGCTTCTGGTTGACGCAGCTTCAGTTCTGGGTGTCTTTTTAGAAAACCCGAAGACCATGTTTTCCCATCGTTTCCTTCACTTTGTTGAATATATGGGGAATTTTATTCCGCTCTGCCACCTGGAATGGAAGCGACGTTGAGTCTTTGCATATAATGCTGATGATCCTGCAAAAGCGGCACATATTGCACAGGTTGTTTTTCAGTGTCATCTGTAAATGTACAGTGTCTACCAACATTTTCTTCACACCATTTGCGTATTTGTGTGTGACAGAAGGTGTATCTTATATGTAGGCTTAGGAATACCAAAGAGTCGACAAGTCCCATTCAACCCCTGGTCTCCGTTTATGAAAGATGTTAGCGACCTTTCCATCGCCTCGTCACTCCATCGTTCATATTGCCTGAAACAGTTTACATCCATCAGTTTATGCAAACAAAAATTCCATGCTTAAAGTTACTCTCTGGAAGGGTTGACACACAGTCAGAGATTCTTATCATGTTGGTCTTTTGGGGCCGGGAATGTACAAGAAATCCATGATATCAAATTGTCTTGAAAAACATGCTTCATTGAATAATATTAAATATTGAACACCGCCAAGACAGTAACGCCTTGGTATGGCAAAGTTTATGATACATAAGTGTATGTATTGTACCACATGGCTTACAAATCGTACCACTGGTATAATATGTAAGCCACAAAGCAGTACAAATACCCACACGTGCTACCGACGTTACATGAGGACCCATCATTAAAAAATGGCGAATCAAAGTTAGCTGAAACTACCGGTTGTTTCTCCAGCTGTGGGTGCGGTATTCAAAAACTTACTTCCGTCTTTCAAACAAACGTCGTATAGTTCTAAATCACACCTTGTTCATTGCAGGATTATTATACCAGTAACCATAAAACATGACTGTGTTTCCGCCAAATGTACAAAAGGAAGTAAGTTTTGAAAATGACAACCAATCAGAAAGCTTCATACAACAGCTTTTCTGAAATCAAAGAGATGATTTGCAAGCTGGTACAATATCTAACTTACCGTACAAGGTGACAGCACTAACGTGTCACAATTTGTAACAATCGATGATGGAGATAGAAACATAATTAAAATGTCAAGTGTTAGCAACGATACACGCAATTACTTATGTGTGCATGTAGGTATACGTTTTGGGAATCAAGCTTGCTCCTTTCTTAACACCTTGTTTACTGCCCCTGACATGTTCTTCTCATTCCATGTCGTTACAAATAATAGTAACATATGTCTGGCTGGCGCCTTTCCATTCTTGAGTTCCTTGATAGCAGCAACAATTTCTTCCTTGGTGGGTGGCTCAACGTTGATGTCCAGTTCTTCGGGGGCTTCTTAGCAGATCTGGTGGATCGTTTCTGTTTAACACTTCCTCAAAATGTTCTGCCCATTTTTGTCATGTTCTTTCTTGTTCTGACGTCAGCATATTTCCTTGCTTGTCTCTTATAAGTGTGTTGTTATTGTATGACCCTCCGCAAATCTGCTTTGTGATTCTGAAGATGGAGCCTTGTTCTTGGTGTTCTGCAGCTCGTTCTGTCTCTGCTGCTAGGTTGTCTAAGTAGAGTCTCTTGTCTCTTCTTGCAGACCTATCTACTGGCTTGTCTGCATCACCATAGAGGGCGCCATATCTTTCTTTCATTCTCTGGGACTTGACTTTCATCCACTGGACTTTTGCATGTTTTCTTTCCCCGATTACTTTCCATGTGTCTTCACTGAGCCACTCCTGTGTGCTTCTTCTGTTTCTGTCTGTATACAGTTGTTCTAGGAAACAAATTTCGGGAATCCATTAATTTTACATGTCAGAAGAACAGAAAGGGTTATCGTTAGGATCGGACGAGCCATAAGGGTACTAGTAACTGCAAAATTAGTGTTTTGGATGTGCTTGGAGTTGTAATTTGTTCGGTCGCTTATCTATTTTTTTAAATATTAATTACCGGAAAGTTAACGGATGGCCCAGTGCGATTGATTTGGCAATGCGCTGCGTCTTGTCGTAAAACGACGCTATTCGCAAACCAATTTGTGAGATACCGCCGGTTGTCGCAGCTTAATTGTTTTTTTAAAACAAATTGTGAGTGTTTCACTTAAAGCAACTTTCCTAAAAAAAGGTTTTGCATTGTATTGATAAAATAACGGCTACTGATTTAGAATATTAATATGTAGGCCCTACTGTTCGTAAGGATTTGATTCGGTTTCTTTGCAAAGCGGTATATTTTAATGACTAATTAATTTATGTAACACGAGTAGCCTATATGTGCAAAACCAGTGTTACCCGTATCGAACATTGGACTAGCAACTACGAATTAATTAGAACTGTTTCAGGTGTTGACGAAACATGGATCCTGAAACATATATGCCATTACTTACCATTAATTCTTTTAATTGATTCTTTAACTTTCTTGCCACTATATAAGACTGTGGTTAGATCCCACCTAGATTATGCAATATTAGTATGGTATCCATATAGGACGAAACATAAAATAGCTATAGACAATTTCCAGAGAAGAACCACCTGGTATGAGGGACTTGTCATATATTGAAAGACTTAAATTTCCCACATCAGTATATCGTAGATTAAGATGCATAACCTATGATAAAAAAATCCGCACCAAACCTCTTTAAATGGGAGGATGTGACATTACGATCCGGCAACAGAGCACACTCCCTCAAACTATTCAACCAAAGAGCAAAACATAAGAGAAAATGCATTCCCGCTTAGAGTAGTTGAACCGTGGAACAGTTAACTGATTCGGTCATAGAAGCTACATCAATAAATTCATTTAAAAACCACCTTGACAAATTCTGGTCAACCCAGGAGATACTATACTTATTTGTCCCACCACTATAAGTACACAAATATATGATAACCTTTCCAAATGAGTAGTTTCTTAGCAAGGCGGCCATCTTTAAAATGACCACAAAATCCAATGTCCTCATATTATAACAACTGCGCCGATTATAACCATAATTTTGGTGCAGTATATAGGTTATAATTGTCAAGAATTTCAAATATTTTACATTTGACATTCACGTCCGCCATTTTTAAAGATGGCGGTCGTCAATACAAATGTCACCATATATCAGCGACTACGTTACATACAGAGTGTGTTTTGTATAGCGTTGTGGGCAGATGGCACCCAGACTATTATTCCCGTTTCTTAAAATCGACGTAACCGACAGCCACATAGCTAACGTCAAAATATAGTTTTTTGGGGTACGGCGATTTTAAATATATTACTTTTTGACCTTCGCTGACATTCAATTCCGCCATCTCTACCAAGGGCACTCGCAAATGGTGATGGGTCTTTGCGGAAGACGAACAAGGCGTCATTCGCTAGAGTTTGATAAAAACGTTTCTCCAGTAGAAGATATCCCTGACCCATCAACCTGTATCATTGATGGAATGAGTTTGGTGCAGAAACTGGACGGCAACAATAAGATCTTTGCACAGCTAGCAGAATCGGTTTTGTCTCAAGTCCTACATGATGGTTCACACAGTCACAGGATTGCCGTGGTATTCGACGTTTACCGGGAGACGTCTATCAAAAATGCTAAGAAGTGCAACCGGGGATCAAGCACAGCTATCCAGTACAAGAACTTTGCAACAGGCCACAATATCCAGCAGTGGAGTAAGTTCCTGTGCAGCTCTTACAACAAGTCCAGTCTGATCATATTCATCGTCGAACAATGGAAACTGCCGACGTACAGGGAGAAGCTACATGACAAGTGATTGTATGTAACCTGTGATGAGGTCTGCTACAAGAAGACCAAAGATGACTGGGAGGAAGTCACAGAATTGAGGTCCACAAAAGAAGAAGCAGATACACGTGTGCTCCTACATGTACTTCACGCTGCAAAGGCCGGTTCAAAGACCTAATAATAGCCGAATACACAGATGTCATGGTACTCAGCTTTGGTTTCAAAAGAGACATTCCCTGCTCCATCTACCAAAAGTGTGGAACAATAAACCACACACGGTTCATCGACATTGGGAAACTGGCACGTTCATTGGGAGACAGCATCTGCGACGCTCTTGGGAGTGCACTCACAGGCCGTGTAAGGGTGGGCGCCCTGAAACTAATCGAAAAGGACAGCACATACCAGAAAACTTTCAGCGAACTTGGTCAGTCTAGGGAAGTCTCTTTATAACTGTTTAACAAAGTACAGTTGTTTACCTACCAACTGTATGAGACAACTGCGAGCATTCACGAAGTCAATGGACTGCGTTACCAACTCTTCTGTGCCAAACGAAGGGGGTCGAGTCCAGTCGGCTTCCACCTTGTAGAGATTGTCTCCACATGCATGATCTTCGTGCTAACTATCAATCATCAATCTGGAAGCGCTGCCTTCAGCGTCAGCCAATTGTGGCAGACCCGAAGGAATGTGGCTGGATGACAGATGAGGATGGCTATCTGGTCATCCAGTGGATGCGTATTCCTCCAGCCCCTGATGCAGTTTTGGAATTGTTATCATGCAAGTTCCTGCATTACTGCAAAGCTGCACATGCCTTGCCAAATGGACTGACATTCACCAACATGCGCAAGCTATACAGGCATGCAGCAATTAAAAGAAAGAAGAACAGTTCGCAGTTGAACTTGGTGACTCTGATGACGGAGATGGCGATGACTAAACAGATGTACCTATCATTCTGAGTAAAGGTAAGTTGACGGGCGCCATCTTAAAAAATGGTGGATATATAAATGTCGGCGAAGGTCAACAAGTAATAGGACTTACATTTAAAATCGCCGTACTTAAAAAAAACTATAATGTTGACCTTAACTATGTTACGTTGTTCTGAAACGAAAATAATAGTCTGTGATGGACGCCATCTTAAAAAAATAAACGCTATACAAAAACGTACATATTACTGCTCTGTGTAACATAGTTGCTAAGATATGGTGACATTTGTATTGGCGACCGCCATCTTTAAAAATGGCGGAAGTGAATATCACGGAAGGTCAAATTAAAAATATTTTAAATTCTTAACCCCTAAAAACCTATAATTAAATAGTTCCGCGCCGGGTGATGCAGTTATTACGATATAATGACAGTTGATTTGGAGGCCATTTTTAAAGATGGCCGCCAAGCCAATACGCTACCACTCAGCAATGGTTGTTATCATATTAAAATAATTGATATTCCACAGACATGGACCATTTTGCAAATCATAACGAGATCTTGCCACCCCTCCAGATGGTACCAATAAGCGAAATTGAGGACTAATAATGGACTAATAATATTATAGAAAACAACAACACACGAAATACTTACACACATTTATTTCGTCTGTCTTTGCGGCATGGGGCAGCCGGCACAGCTTTAAGAAATTAAGTTGGTTTTTGTTATATCTATAATATAGCACGTCATACTCATAGACATAGGCGTCAAGCAGAGTGAAGATTTGTGATTGTCTTTCAGGGGGCGCGCGATAGTGTAGTGGTTAGCACATCCGCCTGACATGCCGGCGCCCCGAGTTCAATACCCGGACCGGGCAGGTATGGTATATTTGGTGTAAAAACCTGGCTCTCAACATTGGGGACTGTGTATCCCTCGTGAATCGGAGATCGTCACGTTAATGTCGGTCCCGTCTCAATTTGGGACGTAAAAGAACCACTGACAAGCACCGTGGCAGTGACCACCCTCAGTGCCAGCATAGAAAGGTCGGCTTGGCGATAATGTTCTGAAAAAGGCTGGCTAGTTGAATGAGACCTCATAAGATCATAACATTGTAACCACAATATATACAGACTAGTCGGTTAATAGAACATTGCCGAGTGCTGGAAACAACTAGGCAACTAGGCATCAGCACTCCCTATTTCATGTGGTGTTCCCAAGGGTTCTGTCCTCGAATCATTACTTTTCACTCCATACACAACACCACTGAGAACTAGAAAAAACAAATGTCTCTGATAAGTATTAACAAAGGTACAGTGGATCGTTCAAAGCTTCCCCTATTATCATCGCCGGCCGAACCATCCGGGATCCATTAGCAGCGCCATCTACCGAATTAAAGTTTCCGGTAGAGGGCAAACTACACCGTGGTGTGGAATGTTCGTCGTTCGACGGCGTGGAACGTGGAAAGAAAAGTTAATGCATAGGAACACGTGTAGGCCTAAATAATATCGTGAATATTGCCGTTCGTGCATAAACGATGGAAGACACCAATGACGATAGTTTTACTGGATTTCATGAAATGGGCCTCGACGACAGACTCCTTAAAGTAGGTTACGCTTATAATGATATATAATCAAATACTAGCGTGAATCCTTTTTTATTCATTGTGAGCGATAAAATAGTAAGCCAAATCTATTTTAGGAGTATCAAAAGGCGAGAAAAAACGATTTTGCATACATGTTTTTCATTTAGCAATTGTAATTGTACATACGCTATGAAAATGAACTGTGGCAATTGTGTCGAATCCGGATCCATCTCGATTTCGCCGTTATAACTAATACACATTTTCCTAGAATTTCATAAGTGTATTATACAATTGCATACAAAACAATTGTAGAACATAACAACATATGGAAGTAGAAACTTGGGCACTCGTGTAGAATCCTGACCCATCTTGATTTTGCCCTTATAACTTGAGTTTTGCCTAACTTTGATACCTCAGTGCGTTAGTTTTATTATTTAAAATTATCCCAGGCATATTTACGTTTAAGAATATTGCGTGTTAGTGCACTTTTGAGGCATAAATAACGCCACGGTTTGCATCAACATACACCGATATATCACTCATTTTACAAGCGCGATGCAGTAACATACGACCGCAGCGGTGCAGACTAGCTCAAACCAGGTCACTATTTGGGCTTAAAAAGTGTGCTAAGACACAATATTTTCGTAATATAAATATGCCTGGGATGATTTTGAATAATGGAACTAACGCTCTGGTGTATCAAAGTTAGGCAAAACTCAAGTTATAACAGCGAAATCGAGGTGGGTCCGGATTCTACACAAGTGCCGAAACTTGTCTTGGCTTGTGCCAACGGGTCTATTTGGTGATAATAATTAAGGACCTATAAATATTAAATGTCCCATGGATATGTAACTTCCTTCCTATCACAATGGACCAGGATGACACACCCATGCGAATGCCTTAAAAATAGCAAATGCACAGTTTTTTAACAGTGAATTTTCATCTGGCCAGGCTGAAATTGGCAGCTAACAATAGCCAACTGGCAACACTACTGCAGCACAGTGCATTTGATTTGACAATTGTTGTAATGTTTACTCAAGTACAAAATAAATATACTTCTACCAGCTTTGCTCTGACTAAGTATTGTGGCAGGAAATTTTAAAATAAATTATCAAGCTATTTTTAACTAGATGAAATCACATCAAAGTTCCTAGAGTAGTGATACAGCAGCAGGAATAGAACTTCAGCATTTATTTTACTGGGCAGCAGGACTAATAAAGACAAAAGTTTACTAGGCCGCCAAAAGGTTTACCCAGGCCTGATGCTAACACTGCCTGCCAGTCAGTCAGTGTCACTCAGCATCGGAGGCACTACTGTCAGTTAGGCCTGGGCCCAAGTGGCTGAGTGTCTGGCCTCCGTGCTCAACCAACACTCCACAGCTCGATTGCGCATAGGGAGTCTGGTCGAAAGTTGTCTGTGCCCATCAAGAAGGTATTCTTGCCAAGAACACCAGTCAAGTTGTGTGTCCTGCACACTGCAGAACATCAAACCCTTGTCATAAGACAGCCACGTGTGGTTGCACTCCCAAACCTTTAAGTACCCACGCTGTTGTTTCTGCTGGTCGTACTGCGTGTCCCGGTGATGATTTCCAGCTTGCGCTTTACTGCTGGTTTTGCAACCCCAGTCAAGTAATGATACATCTTGCATAAACGGAGACTAATCAAGCAATGTAGATGTAAACCATATTAAAAAACCGTGCATTTTAAAATGGCCACCAATTGCACTCATTATCCGTACCTCTCTACAAGATACGCTAAACCAAACAACTATCGTTTCAGAATTCGATGTCACACAACAGCCAATCAAAAGCATCATTTCACTGCCGCCTCATTGGGTAAATAATTAGTTTGCCAGTGGTGCGGATGGTGGCCCTACACAACATGCTGGTTTTTACTAGACAGCAGGACTAGTTGGTAGGCAGGTTTACTAGTCCGCCATAATCTTTACTAGTGTGCGGACTTGTGAGTAGTTCTACCCAGGCTGCCGCAGATTGGATGTCAATATGAGAATAGTTTATAGTGGCATTTTGACAACACCATTGCTGCCTACCATTCCGGATTTTCCGTAATCATTACGGAAATTCCCCTCAGATTATGGAAAATGCTGCTATATTATGGAAATAAAAATATCCAACTACAAAAAATTATACACATTAAAGAATTGCTAAATCTATAAATAATGCTGCTCCAGGTGCCCTGAAACTAGCATCATTCACTTTTTATAATTTATCAATATCAACAAATATCTATGGCACATGGGCATATTATTGTGTCTGTATCTGTCAGTCAACAGCAACTACAGCAGCCAAAAATATAATTTCTACCTCTCCTGTTGTGTTTCCGCCTAGACATTAATAACATTTACAGGTGTAGAATTATACAATGAAAGAAACAAATTGAGATTGCCAAATTGTGTTCACATTTACCTTTTGGGATTTTGTCATAAATTGTCTAGAAACCTCCAGACACACTTTGTATTTGGATATACACTAGAAGCAAATGAAGCAGACATGGCTGGCAGTGGCACAGACCCTGGCAATGTCCACAGTTACTGTGGATTAGGACCTGCTAGCGTCGTCATGATCCAAGGGGTGCTGCTGATTACATCAGTCTGAAAACATCACTTGCTGAAACTGAAGATAAGCAGACAATAGCCCATCAAGGCTGTGTGTGTTGCAGGCAATAGCCCATCAAGGCTGTGTGTGTTACAGGCAATAGCCCATCAAGGCTGTGTGTGTTGCAGGCAATAGCCCATCAAGGCTGTGTGTGTTGCAGGCAATAGCCCATCAAGGCTGTGTGTGTTGCAGGCAATAGCCCATCAAGGCTGTGTGTGTTGCAGGCAATATCACATCAAGGCTGTGTGTGTTGCAGGCAGTAAGCCCAACATGGCTGTGTGTGTTGCTGGCACTAGCACATCAAGGCTGTGTGTGTTGCAGGCAATATCACTTCATGGCTGTGTGTGTTGCAGGCAATAAGCCCATCATGGCTGTGTGTGTTGCAGGCAATAGCCCACCAAGGCTGTGTGTGTTGCAGGCAATAGCCCATCAAGGCTGTGTGTGTTGCAGGCAATATCACATCATGGCTGTGTGTGTTGCAGGCAATAAGCCCATCGTGGCTGTGTGTGTTGCAGGCAATAGCCCACCAAAGCTGTGTGTGTTGCAGGCAATAGACCCATCATGGCTGTGTGTATTGCAGGCAATAGCCCATCAAGGCTGTGTGTGTTGCAGGCAATAGGCCCACCAAAGCTGTGTGTGTTGCAGGCATTAGCCCATCAAGGCTGTGTGTATAGCCTATCAAAATTGTGTGTGTTCACTGTGTTGCCAGCAATAGGCCTATCAAGAATGTGTGTTGCAGGCAACAACCTATCAAGGCTGTGTGTGTTGCAGGCAATAGCCCACCAAGGCTGGGAGAGGCCGACACTGATCCAGGAGAAGGCCATCCCGCTTGCCCTCGCAGGGAAGGACATTGTAGCGCGGGCACGCACGGGCTCCGGGAAGACAGCTGCCTTTGCTATCCCGCTCATTCAGAAGATTCTGCTCTCCAAGGAGGTGACATTTCACTTCTAGCATTCTTAGGTTGCATTATATTGTACAGTGGTGATTGTAACACTGGCTGAGATCTTATATTGTACAGTGGTGATCGTAACACTGGCTGAGATCTTATATTGTACAGTGGTGATCGTAACACTGGCTGAGATCTTATATTGTACAGTGGTGATCGTAACACTGGCTGAGATCTTATGTTGTACAGTGGTGATCGTAACACTGGCTGAGATCTTATATTGTACAGTGGTGATTGTAACACTGGCTGAGATCTTATATTGTACAGTGGTGATTGTAACACTGGCTGAGACCTTATATTGTACAGTGGTGATCGTAACACTGGCTGAGATCTTATATTGTACAGTGGTGATCGTCAGGAGCAGTGTGTTTGTAGACATGTCAGGAGCAGTGTGTTTATAGACATGTCAGGAACAGTGTGTTTGTATACATATCAGGAACAGTGTGTTTGTAGACATGTCAGGAGCAGTGTGTTTGTATACATGTCAGGAGCAGTGTGTTTGTATACATGTCAGGAACAGTGTGTTTGTAGACATGTCAGGAGCAGTGTGTTTTTATACATGTCAGGAGCAGTGTGTTTGTATACATGTCAGGAGCAGTGTGTTTGTATACATGTCAGGAGCAGTGTGTTTGTAGACATGTCAGGAGCAGTGTGTTTGTATACATATCAGGAACAGTGTGTTTGTAGACATGTCAGGAGCAGTGTGTTTTTATACATGTCAGGAGCAATGTGTTTGTAGACATGTCAGGAGCAGTGTGTTTGTATACATGTCAGGAGCAGTGTGTTTGTATACATGTCAGGAGCAGTGTGTTTGTATACATGTCAGGAGCAGTGTGTTTGTATACATGTCAGGAGCAGTGTGTTTGTATACATGTCAGGAGCAGTGTGTTTGTATACATGTCAGGAGCAGTGTGTTTGTGTACATGTCAGGAGCAGTGTGTTTGTGTACATGTCAGGAGCAGTGTGTTTGTGTACATGTCAGGAGCAGTGTGTTGGTAGACATGTCAGGAGCAGTGTGTTTGTAGACATGTCAGGAGCAGTGTGTTTGTAGACATGTCAGGAGCATTGTGTTTGTATACATGTCAGGAGCAGTGTGTTTGTATACATGTCAGGAGCAGTGTGTTTGTAGACATGTCAGGAGCAGTGTGTTTGTATACATGTCAGGAGCAGTGTGTTTGTATACATGCCAGGAGCAGTGTGTTTGTATACATGTCAGGAGCAGTGTGTTTGTATACATGTCAGGAGCAGTGTGTTTGTATACATGCCAGGAGCAGTGTGTTTGTATACATGTCAGGAGCAGTGTGTTTGTATACATGTCAGGAGCAGTGTGTTTGTATACATGTCAGGAGCAGTGTGTTTGTGTACATGTCAGGAGCAGTGTGTTTGTGTACATGTCAGGAGCAGTGTGTTTGTAGACATGTCAGGAGCAGTGTGTTTGTAGACATGTCAGGAGCAGTGTGTTTGTAGACATGTCAGGAGCAGTGTGTTTGTAGACATGTCAGGAGCAGTGTGTTTGTATACATGTCAGGAGCAGTGTGTTTGTATACATGCCAGGAGCAGTGTGTTTGTATACATGTCAGGAGCAGTGTGTTTGTATACATGTCAGGAGCAGTGTGTTTGTATACATGCCAGGAGCAGTGTGTTTGTATACATGTCAGGAGCAGTGTGTTTGTATACATGTCAGGAGCAGTGTGTTTGTATACATGTCAGGAGCAGTGTGTTTGTATACATGTCAGGAGCAGTGTGTTTGTGTACATGTCAGGAGCAGTGTGTTTGTGTACATGTCAGGAGCAGTGTGTTTGTAGACATGTCAGGAGCAGTGTGTTTGTAGACATGTCAGGAGCAGTGTGTTTGTAGACATGTCAGGAGCAGTGTGTTTGTAGACATGTCAGGAGCATTGTGTTTGTATACATGTCAGGAGCAGTGTGTTTGTATACATGTCAGGAGCAGTGTGTTTGTATACATGTCAGGAGCAGTGTGTTTGTATACATGTCAGGAGCAGTGTGTTTGTGTACATGTCAGGAGCAGTGTGTTTGTAGACATGTCAGGAGCAGTGTGTTTGTAGACATGTCAGGAGCAGTGTGTTTGTATACATGTCAGGAGCAGTGTGTTTGTAGACATGTCAGGAGCAGTGTGTTTGTAGACATGTCAGGAGCAGTGTGTTTGTAGACATGTCAGGAGCAGTGTGTTTGTAGACATGTCAGGAGCAGTGTGTTTGTAGACATGTCAGGAACAGTGTGTTTGTAGACATGTCAGGAGCAGTGTGTTTGTATACATGTCAGGAGCAGTGTGTTTGTGTACATGTCAGGAGCAGTGTGTTTGTGTACATGTCAGGAGCAGTGTGTTTGTAGACATGTCAGGAGCAGTGTGTTTGTATACATGTCAGGAGCAGTGTGTTTGTATACATGTCAGGAGCAGTGTGTTTGTGTACATGTCAGGAGCAGTGTGTTTGTAGACATGTCAGGAGCAGTGTGTTTATATACATGTCAGGAGCAGTGTGTGTGTAGACATGTCAGGAGCAGTGTGTTTGTAGACATGTCAGGAGCAGTGTGTTTGTAGACATGTCAGGAGCAGTGTGTTTGTAGACATGTCAGGAACAGTGTGTTTGTAGACATGTCAGGAGCAGTGTGTTTATAGACATGTCAGGAACAGTGTGTTTGTATACATATCAGGAACAGTGTGTTTGTAGACATGTCAGGAGCAGTGTGTTTGTATACATGTCAGGAGCAGTGTGTTTGTATACATGTCAGGAACAGTGTGTTTGTAGACATGTCAGGAGCAGTGTGTTTTTATACATGTCAGGAGCAGTGTGTTTGTATACATGTCAGGAGCAGTGTGTTTATATACATGTCAGGAGCAGTGTGTTTGTATACATATCAGGAACAGTGTGTTTGTAGACATGTCAGGAGCAGTGTGTTTTTATACATGTCAGGAGCAATGTGTTTGTATACATGACAGGAGCAGTGTGTTTGTAGACATGTCAGGAGCAGTGTGTTTGTAGACATGTCAGGAGCAGTGTGTTTGTATACATGTCAGGAACAGTGTGTTTATATACATGTCAGGAGCAGTGTGTTTGTAGACATGTCAGGAGCAGTGTGTTTGTAGACATGTCAGGAGCAGTGTGTTTGTAGACATGTCAGGAGCAGTGTGTTTGTGTACATGTCAGGAGCAGTGTGTTTGTGTACATGTCAGGAACAGTGTGTTTGTGTACATGTCAGGAGCAGTGTGTTTGTGTACATGTCAGGAGCAGTGTGTTTGTAGACATGTCAGGAGCAGTGTGTTTGTATACATGTCAGGAGCAGTGTGTTTGTGTACATGTCAGGAGCAGTGTGTTTGTATACATGTCAGGAGCAGTGTGTTTGTATACATGTCAGGAGCAGTGTGTTTGTAGACATGTCAGGAGCAGTGTGTTTGTATACATGTCAGGAGCAGTGTGTTTGTATACATGTCAGGAGCAGTGTGTTTGTGTACATGTCAGGAGCAGTGTGTTTGTAGACATGTCAGGAGCAGTGTGTTTGTAGACATGTCAGGAGCAGTGTGTTTGTAGACATGTCAGGAGCAGTGTGTTTGTAGACATGTCAGGAACAGTGTGTTTGTAGACATGTCAGGAGCAGTGTGTTTGTAGACATGTCAGGAGCAGTGTGTTTGTAGACATGTCAGGAGCAGTGTGTTTGTAGACATGTCAGGAGCAGTGTGTTTGTATACATGTCAGGAACAGTGTGTTTGTAGACATGTCAGGAGCAGTGTGTTTGTAGACATGTCAGGAGCAGTGTGTTTGTAGACGTCAGACCTGCCTACCATTCCGGATTGTCCGGAAAGTCACCTCAAATTACGGTATTACGGCGAGGGATGAAAATATTACGGACTCACCATGTTCGCCAATCACTCAAATTTAGCTTCCACTATATTCAACAGGTGGCAGCATATGTATGCAGCATGTTGTGACATGGTTTTTTATTTGCTGAGTCTGGTCATAATCTAACCAATAGGAAATAGCGTTATGACAAATTCGCATTTCCGCGATCAAACAAAACGAAGTCACGCGGCACGAAATGATGGCTGGCAGCGTAACGACGCCACCGCCAACCCAAAAGAAACGTGTAATGCAAAAAATTAGTGAGTGTTGTACTTGTAGTGTTAGGCCAACTGACTGTACTAAGACTAAGTATTTATTGAGGAGTTTAGTCTATCATTTACAGCCTATCATACAGTCACTAGAGTCTAGGCGATGTCGTAACCGTAATGTAATGGTTTTGCTGTTGCTACCCCCCCCTCCCCCGGTGACAATATCTTACACGGTTCTGAACAATTACTGACAGGAAGCCTATATTCCTGAAAATCAGTATAAATGGGAAGATGGATTACTGACAGGAAGTTTTTGGTGTAGGCAGGTCTGAGACGTGTTAGGAGCAGTGTGTTTGTAGACGTGTCAGGAGCAGTGTGTTGTGTGTTTGTAGACGTGTCAGGAGCAGTGTGTTGTGTGTTTGTAGACGTGTCAGGAGCAGTGTGTTGTGTGTTTGTAGACGTGTCAGGAGCAGTGTGTTGTGTGTTTGTAGACGTGTCAGGAGCAGTGTGTCAAGGCCCTGGTGTTGACGCCAACGAAGGAACTGTGTAACCAGGCCTACAAGAACATCACGGTAAACTCACTTGTCTTACCACCACACACATTCTGACTTGTTAGCAAACATGTGATTATTGAGGACTATCAAGTACACTCCAAGGCAGCCGTGAAATGTCCAGTACATTTGCATTTGAAACATTTGCATTTAATTGCAACCCCTAAATATTTGTCTTTGCACATTATATAATATTACATTATTGTGTCATATTGCACAGTGTGCATAGTTGTTTGATTTTGTTTCCATCATGAGTAGAAAATGTATTTTTTCTGAAATTTGATATCAAAGCAAACAATGATAAATTAGTTATTTAAATTATTTGTGATTGGACAATTTAAAGTGAGAACGTTTGCCCAACGCAGTGGTTGGATACAACAAACAGACATATCAATAATGCCCAGTCCATGTTTGTCCAACGCAATGGTTGGATATATCAACAATGTGCAGTCGACTTCCACTTTATTTCTCTGGTTTGTGTTTCTCTACTAGTTCTAGGTGTTGTGATGTAAATGATACCAGAAGTAATTCACAACCAGTGGTTAACGTCTGAAGATTGTTATTGTTGCAGACGCTCTGCAGCAGCTGCTCGAGAGAGGTCCGTAGTGTCGACATCTCTGGACAGGTGGCGCTCGACGCACAAAAGTAAATTCCATAGTTTGTTTTCTATTGTTTCCAGTGTCATTTATGCTGGTTTAGACCTTGGCCAAATACAGCTGTGTCAAATCCTAGTAAGTTTAGACCTTGGTCATAGACAGCTGTGTCAAATCCTAGTAAGTTTAGACCTTGGTCATAGACAGCTGTGTCAAATCCTAGTAAGTTTAGATCTTGGTCAAAGACAGCTGTTTCAAATCCTAGTAAGTTTAGACCTTGGTCATAGACAGCTGTGTCAAATCCTAGTAAGTTTAGACCTTGGTCATAGACAGCTGTGTCAAATCCTAGTAAGTTTAGACCTTGGTCATAGACAGCTGTGTCAAATCCTAGTAAGTTTAGACCTTGGTCAAAGACAGCTGTGTCAAATCCTAGTAAGTTTAGACCTTGGTCAAAGACAGCTGTGTCAAATCCTAGTAAGTTTAGACCTTGGTCAAAGACAGCTGTGTCAAATCCTAGTAAGTTTAGACCTTGGTCATAGACAGCTGTGTCAAATCCTAGTAAGTTTAGATCTTGGTCAAAGACAGCTGTTTCAAATCCTAGTAAGTTATCTTCATAGCATCATTTTGATGTGATATTTTTATCTGATGGCATCATTGCAAATTGTATGAAGCTGGAATATAGACTGATGGTGGCATAGTAACTTAAGTAATTGGACAAAGCCATGTTTGATTACCTGGGTAATGATAAGTAAAGGTGCTACGATTGCAATCCAGTCAGGTCTTTCAAGTTGGTTTCCTTACCCAGTAATATATTTTCTTTAAATGTGTTGATATGTTTAGGATTCATTAAAAAAAATTACAATAAATTAGTGTCTAATTAAATATATAACACAATACAAGGCAGCGTAATGCAAAAACAGTGTTTGAATTACTGACTGTGGTGATACGTTGCAATATGTTAGGTAAAATACACACCCATGTTGTTGTTACCTTCAGGCCCCTGTTGATGGAGAGACCAGACATTGTGATTGGAACCCCGAGTCGTGTATTAGGTCACCTTCAGGCCCACAACCTCACACTGAAGGACTCGCTAGAGATGGTTGTCATCGACGAGGCCGACCTCGTCTTCTCCTTTGGTTACGAGACAGACGTCAAAGCTCTCCTTACGTAAGTCTATGAGAGAGATGTCAAATCTCTCCTCATGTAAGTCTATGAGAGAGACATCAAAGCTCTCCTCACATAAGTCTACACGACAGATGTTAAAGCTCTCCTTATGTAAGTCTATGAGACAGCTGTCAAAGCTCTCCTCATGTAAGTCTACAAGACATGTCAAAGCTCTCCGTATGTAAGTCTACAAGACAGATGTCAAAGTCCCCCTCACGTAAGTCTACAAGACAGATGTCAAAGTCCCCCTCACGTAAGTCTACAAGACAGATGTCAAAGCTCTCATTATGTAAGGCTATAAGAAGATGTCAAAGCTTTCCTTATGTAAGTCTACAAGACAGATGTCAAAGCTCTCATTATGTAATTGTATGAGACAGATGTCAAAGCTCTCCTTATGTAAGTCTACAAGACAGATGTCAAAGCTCTCGTTATGTAATTGTATGAGACAGATGTCAAAGCTGTCCTTATGTAAGTCTACAAGACAGATGTCAAAGCTCTCGTTATGTAATTGTATGAGACAGATGTCAAAGCTGTCCTTATGTAAGTCTACAAGACAGATGTCAAAGCTGTCCTTATGTAAGTCTACAAGACAGATGTCAAAGCTGTCCTTATGTAAGTCTACAAGACATATGTCAAAGCTGTCCTTATGTAAGTCTACAAGACAGATGTCAAAGCTGTCCTTATGTAAGTCTGAGACAGGTGTCAAAGCTGTCCTTATGTAAGTCTATGAGACAGATGTCAAAGCTGTCCTTATGTAAGTCTATGAGACAGATGTCTGTGACAGGTGGTTTGAAACACTCCTTTTGGGACTGAGTGTCGTGGTTTAACTTAGAATGAAGTTTTCTTTAATGATGATTGTCTGAATGTATAGGTAGTCTCTCTACTCATTGTAATTAAGTAACTGCTATTTCCTCTGATTACTATTAGTTAACCATATATAAAGGTTAATTTGAGTATTTAATGTCATAATTAAAATTATATACATAATGAGTTTGACTTCAGGTTAAACGATCACGCAGAAGGTAAGGGTCTGGCCCAAATTGTGATGTCTACTTTCTGTGAGCTGTACAGAACCAGTTGGTTGGTCGAGGTGGTCGACTGGCGTCTAATGTGCCACTGTTGATGCTGCAGACACTTGCCAAAGATCTACCAAGCCTTCCTCATGTCCGCCACCCTCAGCGATGAAGTAAGGATGTTGAAGAAACTCCTGCTTCACAATGCTGTAAGTATAACTCTCTCTGTCACTTCTCATTCACCCGGTCTGGTTCACTTTCTGTCCTTGCTGTCATTCTGGGGCACTGAGGGGACAGTGTCTTTCCTTATGTATGATAATAGTTGTGTGTACAATGTTATTTACTTTCAGCAGTATCCCACTTTAATCAGTGTTGTTGATATTCTACGTCTGTTCATTCACTGCAATTTTCACATTCTCGAGTACATTCTTTGTGAATGATCATATATCTTCAACAGTGGGCTTCAAATGTTGACGTGTTCCTTGTTCTCTGAGGCCACTCCGCAGCGCAATTTACAGGTTGGTGCATTCTTTCCTGAGCTCTCTGTTGGTCAGCACAGGCTACTGTGACTTCCACGGCTCTCTGTGCAAGATGGTTCCCAGGGAACTCGAGATGGTTCCCAGGGAACTGGAGATGGTTCCCAGGGAACACGAGGTGGTTCCCAGGGAACTCGAGGTGGTTCCCAGGGAACTCGAGGTGGTTCCCAGGGAACTCGAGGTGGTTCCCAGGGAACTCGAGATGGTGCTCAAGTTTACGTCTTCTGTCATCCATGACATGTTTGTTGGGCCACTTTCACCAACGTCTCAAACTGTATTCCACACATTGTATCAGTGAAAGGTCTGGTGTTTGTGACGGAAAATATGGAGCTTATTGAGATGTTGCAGTAGTACAGAATTAGGTCATGTTGTATAATTGTACATCATCAGTTATACACAGGTCATATTGTACAAGTGTACATCATCAGTCATACACAGGTCATATTGTACAAGTGTACATCATCAGTCATACACAGGTCATGTTGTACAAGTGTACATCATCACTCATTCACAAGTCATGTTGTACAAGTGTACATCATCAGTCATACACAGGTCATGTTATTCAAGTGTAGAACATCAGTTATAATATTATACAGGTCATGTACAAATGTATAGCATATGTAATATTAAGTCATGGTGTACAAGCCGTTTTGTTCAAGGGAATCATATTCACGAATGTTCGTATATTTCAGCATGACTGGAAGTTTCCTGCAGTATTGTGTTAGGAAAAGCCAGCAGTATCAATATTTTTCATTTTCTTACCATCACACACTGGAGACCAGCTTCACCTGTGTCGTAAAAGATGGATTGTTTCTGTTTTCACTTCATCCATACAGTGATAGTCATTCTTGATGTGGTTTGCGACTGTTAGAAATAGTGCTGGTTCAGTACCAGAATTCTTCGATATCAATCGATACCAAAATGTTGTTCGATACTTACGTTGTAAGTGTAATTCATATACAGTATAGATTCCAATAGAAACACACTGTCCATCTAGACTAATGGCATAGAAGCACACACTGTTTTTTATTAGGGAAACGTATAAAAATAGATCTTTCATGAATGAATGCATGCTGGACATAACTGATGGCAATACTGTTGCTAGCGCCACTTTGCAAGCCGCTTGATAGGTCATTCATAGTGTGCGTGTGTGTGTGTGTGTGTGACGTGTGTGTGTGTGTGTGTGTGTGTGTGTGTGTGTGTGTGTGTGTGCGTGTGCGTGTGTGCCTTTAGCTGCAACATGTTGCATTCTTGTCATGTGTCGATGTTGCACCAGTCAGTTTGGTAGATGTGCACTGCTGACTATGTATGTTTGAAAAAAGTGTTGCCTGGTACCACTTTTGAGAAACAAATAGTCGTGCACCAAAGTCTTAGCACTCGCTCTGAGCGTCTATTGGGAACTATAGTAGTCTATACAGTACACCTATTCAGTGTTCAACTTAACCATTGATACATACTAACTGATATAGTTATGCAACTGCTACTGGTTGGAACAGGAATTGGAGATAGCAGCAAGAGTTCCAGTGGTGCTTCCAACATAACGAACCAGTTATAGCATTCTCACCCGGCTCTGGTAATATATTGTGCCCACACGGAACATTTGGCATGGTGTGTGAGGAGCTCTTTGTCTCGTTCCCATATGTGGCATGGTGTGTGAGGAGCTCTTTGTCTCGTTCCCATATGTGGCATGGTGTGTGAGGAGCTCTTTGTCTCGTTCCCATATGTAGCATGGTGTGTGAGGAGCTCCTTGTCTTGTTCCCATATGTGGCATGGTGTGTGAGGAGCTCTTTGTCTCGTTCCCATATGTAGCATGGTGTGTGAGGAGCTCTTTGTCTCGTTCCCATATGTGGCATGGTGTGTGAGGATCTCTTTGTCTCGTTCCCATATGTAGCATGGTGTGTGAGGAGCTCTTTGTCTCGTTCCCATATGTGGCATGGTGTGTGAGGAGCTCTTTGTTTCGTTCCCATATGTGGCATGGTGTGTGAGGAGCTCTTTGTCTCGTTCCCATATGTAGCATGGTGTGTGAGGAGCTCTTTGTCTCGTTCCCATATGTAGCATGGTGTGTGAGGAGCTCCTTGTCTCGTTCCCATATGTGGCATGGTGTGTGAGGAGCCCTTTGTCTCGTTCCCATATGTGGCATGGTGTGTGAGGAGCTCTTTGTCTCGTTCCCATATGTGGCATGGTGTGTGAGGAGCGCTTTGTCTCGTTCCCATATGTGGCATGGTGTGTGAGGAGCTCCTTGTCTTGTTCCCATATGTAGCATGGTGTGTGAGGAGCTCCTTGTCTGGTTCCCATATGTGGAATGGTGTGTGAGGAGCTCCTTGTCTGGTTCCCATATGTGGCATGGTGTGTGAGGAGCTCCTTGTCTGGTTCCCATATGTAGCATGGTGTGTGAGGAGCTCCTTGTCTCGTTCCCATATGTGGCATGGTGTGTGAGGAGCTCCTTGTCTCGTTCCCATATGTAGCATGGTGTGTGAGGAGCTCCTTGTCTCGTTCCCATATGTGGCATGGTGTGTGAGGAGCTCCTTGTCTCGTTCCCATATGTGGCATGGTGTGTGAGGAGCTCCTTGTCTCGTTCCCATATGTGGCATGGTGTGTGAGGAGCTCCTTGTCTCGTTCCCATATGTGGCATGGTGTGTGAGGAGCTCCTTGTCTCGTTCCCATATGTGGCATGGTGTGTGAGGAGCTCTTTGTCTCGTTCCCATATGTGGCATGGTGTGTGAGGAGCTCCTTGTCTCGTTCCCATATGTGGCATGGTGTGTGAGGAGCTCCTTGTCTCGTTCCCATATGTGGCATGGTGTGTGAGGAGCTCCTTGTCTCGTTCCCATATGTGGCATGGTGTGTGAGGAGCTCTTTGTCTCGTTCCCATATGTGGCATGGTGTGTGAGGAGCTCCTTGTCTCGTTCCCATATGTAGCATGGTGTGTGAGGAGCTCTTTGTCTCGTTCCCATATGTGGCATGGTGTGTGAGGAGCTCCTTGTCTCGTTCCCATATGTGGCATGGTGTGTGAGGAGCTCTTTGTCTCGTTCCCATATGTGGCATGGTGTGTGAGGAGCTCCTTGTTTCGTTCCCATATGTGGCATGGTGTGTGAGGAGCTCCTTGTCTGGTTCCCATATGTGGCATGGTGTGTGAGGAGCTCCTTGTCTCGTTCCCATATGTGGCATGGTGTGTGAGGAGCTCCTTGTTTTGTTCCCATATGTGGCATGGTGTGTGAGGAGCCCTGTGCATCATCATGTCGGCGTTGTTGTTGTTCCCTCGCAGCTAAGGGTATTCTTGTTTGTCAGTGATTTGACCAAACACGCTTTCCAGATTCCTAATGAATATTGATTGTATTCACTTATTCTAACATCATCGGCAGCAGTGTCCGTACAGCTTGACAACAACACAAGTGCTCCAGTGGCGTCTTACCCGTAGTCTCTTTTACATTTAAAAGTACGCGCAGGTTTTAGAGTCCAAACACAAAAGAAGATGTAAACCGGCGAGGTTTGCATTTGTTGAAATTTCAAATGTTCTAAAACGTAGGAACATTTTCCTAGTTCCCTGTGGAGATCGTCAAGGTCAGTTGCTGCCCTCTTCAAGTTCTGAAATCGTCAACTTTTAAACGAACTGGCATGACCTCTTGTCAAGCCCAGGAGTGCTCTTTTAAACAGTAAAGATGCAAACGCATTAAACGTGTCCCTCCGAATTATGACAATACGTACACTGTATGTGTGGAGGGCCTGCATGCAGGGGTAATGTTCATTCCTCGGGGCGTGTAGAGAATCTACGGTGCCTGTTATCTCTTATCATTGTGGATGTTCACGGGGCAGCATGGCTATTGATCTCAAGTTTCTCGAGTTTGGTTGACAGTTGGGCAACTGTATCTGTCAAGGCATCAATCTGGCTGGCCGATGCGGTGTCAGGTTTTTGTGTGTGTTCGTCATGCCAACTTCCATAGCAACTTCCCTCAACCTAGTCATTTGTAAGCGTCGCTTTGTTCACAAAATCTTGGGACAGCCATAATCACTTCTTCAATATTTCCTGGGTCGGCTTGCTCGATGAGTTTCCTTGCCAGTTCGGTGGATGCTAATACCCTGGCGAAACTTCTAACCAGGAGGCGCTCCTGGTCGACATTGCGTTGTCCAATCGGGTAAGTCACGTCTGCTACGTCACGGAAACGTCTGGCATATTACACTGTCAGTTCATACGCGGATTGACACAGTTTCTCTAGGTCATCTCTCAGAGCTGCGCTCTCATAAAGATTGATCAATTATCTAGCAAGATGATGTCAGGCCAAGGAATGGCGGCTCGTGTGGTTTGATTAGTGGCAATTACACCTTCGATGTAATATTCTGGTTCAAACCTTAAAGGTCTAGAAACAGTTTTTGAGGCAATTTCCACAAAGTGGGCTGCACCCACTTGATTAAAGGCCAATGTCACTTCATGGATCCAGTTTCTCACTGCTGCTGTGGTGGCATTGTCACAATTTTAGGTTTGTCGTATTAGATCACGGATCTGTTCTCGTGATGCTTGTATCGTTTGCCTGGCGTTCTCGATTTAAGCCAAACCTGTGGTATAGGTAATGAAACTGGTCGTTGTTCATGATTAATTTGTTCATAATTAGTTCAAAGGTCAAATATTTGACATCTCACAATTAATTGACAGTCACTCACTGTTTTTCCGTATTTGTTCCGGCATTGATCGTCAATATACGTCACTGTTTCTTGTATTCATATTCGCCTCATAATACATTACTATAAGGTTACGTCATTGTTTTTTGTATTCATCCTGGCGCTGCTCGCCAGTGTAAAGGCTTTGACACCTGCCTCGTGTCTTGTGGAACTCGACGATGCACTGGATGACCTTCCGGTTAACTCTTAAAACAGGGCACATCTAAGATCATCTGACAAACACAAACGGTCAACTTCTGTACCAGAATTCTTTTACAATCAACCCTTAACGGTCAACTACATCCTCTTTAGGATGACACAAGGACGACGCCCTCAGGCAGACAATTAAACACATTATTCCAGCCCTGTTGCTCTACACTATTCCTCCTTGAGTGTAACCATATTCTTGCTTTTATATATTCGTGAATACTGGAGTTTTCTGTTAATCTCTACCTTTTCCTCCTTTTTCCTCTAATAGGTAACAATTCCTCTAATAGATAATAATTAACTATTTAACCACTGTGGTTTTTTACACTGAGCCATGGTAATTATTCAAATACCCGTTGTGAAGTATTTGCACAACAGGTCCCCGACTTCAAAGACAGATATTTAATCATAATTAATTTGTACTGATTTCAAACTTCCACAAAATAATGTAGTTTAACTAATAATAAATAATATTGATGGTAAATGGACACTGGAGAAGGCCTCATCATGTCGGTGCGGTGTAGCGCCCGCGGCAGTGACAAGTGCGGCTGATACGCACCTGTGCTCTTGAATAGGCACCGCAACTACCGGCCTCATGTTTATTGAGTCAAGTCACTCAATTCAATTAGAATCCAAGACAGAATCCCCTGTGACCAAAAATACTTACGACCACATATTGAGTGAAAACATATTTTATTGATCACCTAAAGCACAATTTGGGTGAAAACATATAAATACATTTTTTGCAAATGATTGTATAGAGCACAACTTAACCACAAAAAGAACCAGACACATTAGTAAATAGAAAACATATCAGCAAAAATATAGTTCATTTCCATCTAATGCAGTGTCCAACACCCCTCAGGGTATCCTCCACAGACTTCATTTCCATCTGATGCTGTGTCCAACACCCTTCAGGGTGTCCTCCACAGACTTGTTCCCAATCTGTATGGCAGAGCAGAGATTCTGGAGCCTAGTCTGGAGCTGTGAAGTGTGGCGGCGTACACGCTTGGCTGGAGGTTGGCCACGCCAGTCATGAAGAAGCATAGTAGCCACCAGAGATTGATCCTTGCGCATCGAGTCTATAGCACGCCAAACAGTGGGGTGAGCATGACCAACAAGTTTGATGAAGGTATTATTCCACCCTTGACAGACGTTGATGCAGGATCCCCCATCAAGTGTTGTGTCATGAACATTTCAGAGAGGTGCTGGGATGGATGGTGGCAAACGACGCATCCGCATGGGTGCAACAGTTCCATCTGGGCGTGGTGGTAGCTGTATGCTGCGATATACTCCTGTGACGTATGTTATCAAAGTAGTTGACAAGTGGCTCAAGACCATCCAACATGCCACAGAATAGTTTCACAGTGTCATCATCCCTGTACAGCTCTGTATCTTCTGCCATGTGTTCTGGGTGAGGTGGTAAAAGGGTCCTTAGCTCCTTGTAGCTGGACTGAAGGTGGTAGCAATAGCATTAATCACAGCCAGTTCGTAGTCAGTGATCACTGTATAAAGTATTCCGTGATTTTTCATATGCTCTCAAACACCTTTCATTGTGTATAATTATGAAGAGGCACTGACATGATTCAACAGTCTTTTACCATTTTGACCACATTATTCGGTTCAAGTTCAACAACCTTGGAGGCTTCGTTGTTCCGATTCTGAGATGACTGGCGCAATCTTCCTAGTGTTTTGTGTGTCACCCACCAGGTGTCCTCGTAAAGTTAGTCTTGGTCTGCTGCAGGACGTAGACTTTGTTTGTTCCATCGAACATCTTTGTTATGAACTTTTCACTCAAAACATGTAGGTTCTTTGATATGCATAGTGTATAAAATATATAATTATCAGAAAGCCTAGCAGCTAATAAATACAACGATGATTTAATTAAAGTATTACATCATTTTTCATTGACTCTCAAACACCTTTCGTTGTGTATAATTATGAAGACGCACTGACCTGATTCAACTGACGCCTCGTCTTTTACCATTTCTGCTATACTATTCAGTTCGAGGGAACTTAAGCCTCTGGCAAGTGCGTCCAACTTGGAGGGTCCACTGTTCCGAATCTGAGACGACTGGTGCCATCTACTTAGTGTTGGTATCTTTGTTATGAAGATCATAATGCCACCTAAATGGAGGTCTGGTCTGAAGGAAACATTGCCTATTGCATTGTGTACTTAGTTCATAATTTGGTGTAGGATTGTCGTTATTTGTTCACTGATTTCAGCATAAACTGGTTCTAAAAGAGGGATGTAATGGATATTATTACTTAACTGGCGATTTACCTCATTGACGTAAGCGTCTTGTGACATTATGACTGTTGCTGAGCCCTTATCAGCCGGTTTTATAATTATTTCATGGTTGTTTTGCAGGGATTTTATGGCATTAAGTTGTTCCTCTGAGATACTACCCAGTGTTTCATTGTCATTAAACGTGGAATGATGTTAGAGTCGGTAATTCGTACAATTTTTCAGTAATAGTTTCATTACAGCATGGTGGCATCTAATGAGATTTCCCTATAAATTTGGTGACTGTACTCAGTGAAGGCATGTTTAGTTCTGTGGAAAAAGTACCTTAGTTTGATTTGATGGCCAAAACTCTGTAACGCTTCCTGTGTTGAAGGTAATGTACTAGACTTTGTTGTTGGTTTTGACTACGGTCTCCAATTCATCCTGTTGTGTATCTGTCAGGATGACATGGCTAAGGTTCACCACGGTGCTGTTGTTGTTTGTCTTTTGACCTCGTGTGTCGGTCTGAGCTCCCTGAACATTTATAAGTTTATATGGTTAAGCCAGTCTGTGAGCATGGCGTTGTTGGTGTTTGTGTCCGCTCAGTATCCCCGGGTACTGTGTGCTGTGTGCTGTGAAGGAGTGAGTGTTAAGTCAGTCTGTGAGCATGGCGTTGTTGGTGTTTGTGTCCGCTCAGTATCCCCGGGTACTGTGTGCTGTGAAGGAGTGAGTGTTAAGTCAGTCTGTGAGCATGGCGTTGTTGGTGTTTGTGTCCGCTCAGTATCCCCGGGTACTGTGTGCTGTGAAGGAGTGAGTGTTAAGTCAGTCTGTGAGCATGGCGTTGTTGGTGTTTGTGTCCGCTCAGTATCCCCGGGTACTGTGTGCTGTGAAGGAGTGAGTGTTAAGTCAGTCTGTGAGCATGGCGTTGTTGGTGTTTGTGTCCGCTCAGTATCCCCGGGTACTGTGTGCTGTGAAGGAGTGAGTGTTAAGTCAGTCTGTGACCATGGCGTTGTTGGTGTTTGTGTCCGCTCAGTATCCCCGGGTGCTGTGAAGGAGTGAGTGTTAAGCCAGTCTGTGAGCATGGTGTTGTTGGTGTTCATGTCCGCTCAGTATCCCCGGGTACTGTGTGCTGTGAAGGAGTGAGTGTTAAGCCAGTCTGTGAGCATGGTGTTGTTGGTGTTTGTGTCCGCTCAGTATCCCCGGGTACTGTGTGCTGTGAAGGAGTGAGTGTTAAGCCAGTCTGTGAGCATGGTGTTGTTGGTGTTTGTGTCCGCTCAGTATCCCCGGGTACTGCGTGCTGTGAAGGAGTGAGTGTTAAGAGATGAGCGTAACAGAGTGGGTTGATTGACAATGGGGGAATCCCTGACGGCGTCCCCAGCATGGGGAACAATGGGGAATCCCTGACAGCATCCCCAGCATAGGGAACAATGGGGAATCTATTATCTCCTTCACCCTCATCCGGGAAGCGTGAGACCCCCATCTCATCCAGAAAATCCGTAGCCAAACTTCCGCTCAGTCGCAGACATTCTTCAAGATGGATCGGGTGACATTGACGGCCAAGTTGATGCCTACAAACAAGTACAGAACACCAATGTATTTCATGAACTCAAGTATTACTAACAACAAAAGCCCCTCCCCAGTACTATAGGTCTGTGACTGTAGTTTATGTTGCGCCTTTTGTTTATTTTATTAGTACTGAATTATATAACTATGTAATAAAGGGACATACCAAGGCAAGTTGTACTAATATGAACCATAATTCCATTGAATAATGTACAAAGTATATCAACTATAGTTCTGGCGTAGATAGCTCCTGGACCTGAACAGCAGCAAGACCACAAATATAAAAATATAGGCAAACATAAATAATTTCTTGATACTAGGTTCAAAGACTAACTATGTTTGGAGACAACATTTATGTTAATTATGTACACTGTCAGTGATTTTGAGAACATATAAAACATTAGAAATCGAACTGGCATCGTGGTCAGACCTGAAGACGTCGTTGTCACAACGGATTCAACAACGGATTCAACTCGCAAAGTTTTTCTTTCAGGTGCTAACTGCAGCTGCGCAATATTGCGTCGCCTCGCAGTACGGAAACCACTCACTTGCTCTCGACTCAATGACAAAATGTTGTTTTAGAAAGCTAAAGAAACACGGAGAATAAAACGTCGATCGAATGTAGCTGGTATTACAAGCTGACGTCATAGGTTGGACATTAGTATTACAACCAATCAGAACATTTTACTTGACAGGATCCTCTGATTCCGTCATCACGTGATGCCGTCCGACGACAATCGTTGAGGGTTTCCCCATTCCTTTGTCCCCGAAATGGCAAGAGAGGCGGTCGTTCATAGGCGGGGTTACTCGGGGAGCAGCAGTTCCATTTAAAAATAGTTATCATTAGAGTAGAACAAAAACAGGGCTTTTCCGTGATATGCGCCATGTTGGAATGGCAGTATTTTTTGTGACGCAATCGATCTTGGAAAATTGCATAATGTTCGATTATTCATGCTTCATTAAAAAAAATCCTTTGCTTATCAACAATAGGCAACGCACAAAACACATGTTTTGTGACATAAACAGGTTGATTTCGATAGTATAACGTATATGAACGTCAATTTGAATAATTATTATACATAGAAATGTCAATAACCCAAAACTCATTTTATTTTTGAAAATCCGCAAATTTCAACCCGAGTCTCTCGTTCCGCGGAATACATATCACACCGTGGCAAAGAACAAAGGTTTGCACATTTTGCATTTGACAATTTGGCGACATGGGCTTTACACATCAACATTCATTTCTTCTATATGTTTCTTACCCATCTGCCACCATGTTATATTTCACTGTGCCTGCTACTTACCCATCCCACCACTGCCACCATGTTATATTTCACTGTGCCTGCTACTTACCCATCCCACCACTGCCACCATGTTATATTTCACTGTGCCTGCTACTTACCCATCCCACCACTGCCACCATGTTATATTTCACTGTGCCTGCTACTTACCCATCCCACCACTGCCACCATGTTATATTTCACTGTGCCTGCTACTTACCCAGCGATAGAAATAAGCCAGAATATTTACTTGTCCGCCGGACAAGTAGGTTTTGAAATCTACTTGTCCGCCAAAATTGTAACTTGTCCAATTGGTTGTGAAGGGGAATCGAAGCTTTGGAAAAAACATAAAAAGTCTCTTATTTTTATGACAATACAATGTTCCTGCTGTTTCGTTGCACGTACATCTGAGTGACTTGTGATCAAAGACACAATTTGATTTAATCTTAACATTTAGAAATTTCAAAATTATTTTGGCAACTCTTTTACGGTCAATTATTATTCATCACGAATATTAAAAGTAGACACATTACATGATATATACCAATATCTTAGTGACGCTGATATGAACGCTTTTATTAATAACAAATAATTATTACGATGATAGGAATGAGACAATTGTTTTCCTTGCTATTTGTTTTTATAATGTTGCAAAAACTGTTTATGTTTAATATGACATATATATATATATATATATATATATATATATATATATATATATATATATAAAACGTATAACACTGCTGTAAAATTTTGGCATCAGTTTGTCATTGAAGATGCCGCTCATCCAGGAACACGACCAATGCGAAGCCGGGAAATGTCACAAAAATCATAATAAATTATATAATCTGATATTATTTTGTTAAACCTGTATGAACTTCAATATTAACAAAGTTCTGTATTTTACAAACGAAGATAATATTCAATTGATCATCACCAAACAAACACATATTTTTTCCTAAATGTTATATTACCATTTCAATGATGATAAAACAGTTTTAACGGTGTCTGAATTACATTTACCAGGTGGAAAAAAATTTATAGATTTAGTTACTTCGTGACGTTGCTGCCGCGCGCAGACCGCCGTAGTTGGCAGAAGCCGACATGTCAACGGCGGTTGGCGCCCCGTCCCCGGCCGCGCGTCTTGCATAATTCGGTTTCGAAAACTCGCAATTTATGGTTAAAATAGATGTTACATAGATACAACAACACTTCTGAAATGTCATTAATATTCCGTTTATTAACCTGCACCATAGATTTACCGGAGAGCCAGTTACAAGTTTTGAAAATTGTCACTGATCTGGACTGGATTGGCTAACGTTCGATGACTTGGAAGACTGCCGAGTCCACGTAGGATAGGTGTAATAATGGTTAAAACTATATACTTATTTAAATAACGGGTAGCTATACTAAGTCTACTATTTCCAAAGTTCATCAAATATGATCCGAGAGTGGAAGCAATGTGTACGTCGGCCAAACTGAACGATTTACGATTGTGTGAAATACAGCCTCGATCAGCGATGGCTGATGCGGAGTCAGTCCTACGCGTATGGTAGAGCTAGGTCGGTGCGCTCAGCGGATGACCCTGTTAACGCAGATGCTAAACTCGGTTGAACACTGACGTACAACACACTGGCGGCGGAACGACAAGACGCCGACATACTAACAAAATTGGAATGCGTGCGATTGCTAGCGAACATCATTTACGTATGAATTTCCTCAAATAAATAATTTGCAATGTTGCACTCGTCGTTGTTTAATGTAAATTTTCACTTGTCCGCCTGATAACCATGTCGAGTCATTTTACTTGTCCGGGGCAAAAATCACTTGTCCCAGACAAACGGACAAGTGCTATTTCGAACGCTGCTTACCCATCCCACCACTGCCACCATGTTATATTTCACTGTGCCTGCTACTTACCCATCCCACCACTGCCACCATGTTATATTTCACTGTGCCTGCTTCGTACCCATCCCACCACTGCCACCATATTATAATAATTGGTTTCTACTCACCTTATTATTAATAAACAAGTTTACTGTCCCAACGCATACATGCAGTCGTTACATGCTGACACGCTGATTCACCACATCAACACAACTCAAGTCCCAAGTGTACTATCTATAACTAATCACAATATCACAATTGTAGGTAGCATGACCTCCTTCTACAAAACTCGAAAAGAAACAGAGCCACTGGTCTTGAGCTAGCGACTCACAGGAGTGGTGCATCAGCTACTGTCAAACACTTGCTCTCCTACTGGAGTCACGAGTGCCTTGTAGGTGGACACTGGTGCTCTCCTACTAGAGTCACGAGTGCCTTGTAGGTGGACACTGGTGCTCTCCTACTGGAGTCATGAGTGCCTTGTAGGTGGACACTGGTGCTCTCCTACTGGAGTCACGAGTGCCTTGTAGGTGGACACTGGTGCTCTCTTACTGGAGTCACGAGTGCCTTGTAGGTGGACACTGGTGATCTCTTACTGGAGTCACGAGTGCCTTGTAGGTGGACACTGGTGCTCTCCTACTAGAGTCACGAGTGCCTTGTAGGTGGACACTGGTGCTCTCCTACTGGAGTCATGAGTGCCTTGTAGGTGGACACTGGTGCTCTCCTACTGGAGTCACGAGTGCCTTGTAGGTGGACACTGGTGCTCTCTTACTGGAGTCACGAGTGCCTTGTAGGTGGACACTGGTGCTCTCTTACTGGAGTCATGAGTGCCTTGTAGGTGGACACTGGTGCTCTCCTACTGGAGTCATGAGTGCCTTGTAGGTGGACACTGGTGCTCTCTTACTGGAATCATGAGTGCCTTGTGGGTGGACACTGGTGCTCTCCTACTGGAGTCATGAGTGCCTTGTGGGTGGACACTGGTGCTCTCCTACTGGAGTCATGAGTGCCTTGTGGGTGGACACTGGTGCTCTCCTACTGGAGTCATGAGTGCCTTGTAGGTGGACACTGGTGCTCTCCTACTGGAGTCACGAGTGCCTTGTAGGTGGACACTGGTGCTCTCCTACTGGAGTCACGAGTGCCTTGTAGGTGGACACTGGTGCTCTCTTACTGGAGTCACGAGTGCCTTGTAGGTGGACACTGGTGCTCTCTTACTGTAGTCATGAGTGCCTTGTAGGTGGACACTGGTGCTCTCTTACTGGAGTCATGAGTGCCTTGTAGGTGGACACTGGTGCTCTCTTACTGTAGTCATGAGTGCCTTGTAGGTGGACACTGGTGCTCTCTTACTGGAGTCATGAGTGCCTTGTAGGTGGACACTGGTGCTCTCTTACTGTAGTCATGAGTGCCTTGTAGGTGGACACTGGTGCTCTCTTACTGGAGTCATGAGTGCCTTGTAGGTGGACACTGGTGCTCTCTTACTGTAGTCATGAGTGCCTTGTAGGTGGACACTGGTGCTCTCTTACTGGAGTCATGAGTGCCTTGTAGGTGGACACTGGTGCTCTCCTACTGTAGTCATGAGTGCCTTGTAGGTGGACACTGGTGCTCTCTTACTGGAGTCATGAGTGCCTTGTAGGTGGACACTGGTGCTCTCTTACTGTAGTCATGAGTGCCTTGTAGGTGGACACTGGTGCTCTCTTACTGGAGTCATGAGTGCCTTGTAGGTGGACACTGGTGCTCTCCTACTGTAGTCATGAGTGCCTTGTAGGTGGACACTGGTGCTCTCCTACTGTAGTCATGAGTGCCTTGTGGGTGGGCACTGGTGCTCTGTAGGACACACATTATTATTTCACTATTGTTTCTGTCACCGGCCCAGGCAGTGTTATACTCACAAAACTGTTCATCTGAAGTGGCTTAACTCCTCCCATATGCCTAGTGTTGTGTTTCTGTCACTGGCCCAGACAGTGTGATACTCACAAAACAGTTCATCTGAAGTGGCTTAGCTCCTCCCATATGCCTGGTGTTGTGTTTCTGTCACCAGCCTAGGCAGTGTGATACTCACAAAACTGTTCATCTGAAGTGGCTTAGCTCCTCCCATATGCCTGGTGTTGTGTTTCTGTCACCAGCCCAGGCAGTGTGATACTCACAAAACTGTTCATCTGAAGTGGCTTAACTCCTCCCATATGCCTGATGTTGTGTTTCTGTCACCGGCCTAGGCAGTGTGATACTCACAAAACTGTTCATCTGAAGTGGCTTAGCTCCTCCCATATGCCTGGTGTTGTGTTTCTGTCACCGGCCCAGGCAGTGTGATACTCACAAAACTGTTCATCTGAAGTGGCTTAGCTCCTCCCATATGCCTGGTGTTGTGTTTCTGTCACCGGCCCAGGCAGTGTGATACTCACAAAACTGTTCATCTGAAGTGGCTTAGCTCCTCCCATATGCCTGGTGTTGTGTTTCTGTCACCAGCCCAGGCAGTGTGATACTCACAAAACTGTTCATCTGAAGTGGCTTAGCTCCTCCCATATGCCTGGTGTTGTGTTTCTGTCACCGGCCCAGGCAGTGTGATACTCACAAAACTGTTCATCTGAAGTGGCTTAGCTCCTCCCATATGCCTGGTGTTGTGTTTCTGTCACCAGCCCAGACAGTGTGATACTCACAAAACTGTTCATCTGAAGTGGCTTAGCTCCTCCCATATGCCTGGTGTTGTGTTTCTGTCACCGGCCCAGGCAGTGTGATACTCACAAAACTGTTCATCTGAAGTGGCTTAGCTCCTCCCATATGCCTGGTGTTGTGTTTCTGTCATCGGCCCAGGCAGTGTGATACTCACAAAACTGTTCATCTGAAGTGGCTTAGCTCCTCCCATATGCCTGGTGTTGTGTTTCTGTCACCGGCCCAGGCAGTGTGATACTCACAAAAATGTTCATCTGAAGTGGCTTAGCTCCTCCCATATGCCTGGTGTTGTGTTTCTGTCACCAGCCTAGGCAGTGTGATACTCACAAAACTGTTCATCTGAAGTGGCTTAGCTCCTCCCATATGCCTGGTGTTGTGTTTCTGTCACCAGCCCAGGCAGTGTGATACTCACAAAACTGTTCATCTGAAGTGGCTTAGCTCCTCCCATATGCCTGGTGTTGTGTTTCTGTCACCGGCCCAGGCAGTGTGATACTCACAAAACTGTTCATCTGAAGTGGCTTATCTCCTCCCATATGCCTGGTGTTGTGTTTCTGTCACCTGCTCAATCAGCAGTGTGTGTTAATGTTTCAGGTGATCTTGAAGCTGGAAGAATCACAACTTCCCGAGGCCAGTCAGCTTACACAATATCACATCAAGTGAGTGACACTGCAACAGTTGTGTATGTGGGTAGATTTAACACGATTTAACAAGATTGAACAAGATTGCCACCTAGAGAATTAACTCTAGGTGGCAGCTGGACAAGGAATCCCTTTGGCTTATCGAGAGTCCAACCCCTTTATCTATGTGTATCCCGCCCTTGTGAGGTATGTGTCGATTTTATTTTTAAACATATTCACGCTACTAGCACACACACAATCAGCAGATAATCTGTTCCATTCATTTACAGTCCTTTGTGAAAATGAAAACTTTCTTATATCTAATCTACACTGCTCCTTTGCTAATGTAACTTTATGTCCTCTAGTCCTTCTATTTTTCTTAACTGAGAACAAAATATTTCTATCAATATTTTCATAACCATTAATTATTTTAAACACTGGGAGATATAGGGGAGATGGGGGATATTGGGACAAATAGGGGAGATGGGAGATATTGGAACAGTTAGGGGTACATGGGAGATATTGGGACAGATAGGGGAAATGGGATATATTGGAACAGTCATGGGGTAGATGGGAAACATTGGGACAGTTTGGGGGTGGATGGGAGACATTAGGACAGTTAGGGGTAGATGGGAGATATTGGGACAGTTAGGGGTAGATGGGAGATATTGGAACATATATGGGAGATATTGGGACAGATAGGGGAGATGGGAGATATTTGAACAGTTAGGGGGTAGATGGGAGATGTTGGGACAGTTAAGGGTAGATGGGAGATATTGGGACAGATAGGGGAGATGAGAGATATTGGAACAGTCATGGGGTAGATGGGAGACATTGGGACTGTTTGGGGGTAGATGTGAAACATTGGGACAGTTTGAGGGTGGATGGGAGACATTGGGACAGTTAGGGGTACATTGGAGATATTGGGACAGGTAGGGGAGATGGGAGATATTGGAAGTCATGGGGTAGATGGGAGACATTGGGACTGTTTGGGGGTAGATGTGAAACATTGGGACAGTTTGAGGGTGGATGGGAGACATTGGGTCAGTTAGGGGTACATGGGAGACATTGGGAGTGTTTGGGGGTAGATGCGATATATTGGGACAGTTAGGGAGTAGATGGGACATATAAGGGCAGTTAGGAGTAGATGGGCAAAATTGGGACAGTTGGGGGTAGATGGTTGTCATATGTAATAGACGTGATATAAATATTTATATTTGTTATTAATGAAAGTGTAAACATAAATAATAATAAAATTTTTATCTAGCATGATTTCCATTAAAATTCTCAAACATTAGTCAAAATATAAGCACATATAAAATCTTATATATAGCATAAAAATGTGCAAAGTGTCAGGCTCATTTGTCTTGTAAATGTGCCTCACTGTAAATGTGCTGTGTTTGGGTGAGAGGAAGAGACAAGTTTGTGCACATATGTGCTCTCATTCAATGTGCCCCAGTGTGTGAATGTGCTGTTTAGGTGTGGGAAGAGGACAAGTTTGTGCACATCTGTGCTCTCATTCAATGTGCCTCAGTGTGTGAATGTGCTGTTTAGGTGTGGGAAGAGGACAAGTTTGTGCACATATGTGCTCTCATTCAATGTGCCTCAGTGTGTGAATGTGCTGTTTAGGTGTGGGAAGAGGAAAAGTTTGTGCACATCTGTGCTCTCATTCAGTGTGTGAATGTGCTGTTTAGGTGTGAGGAAGATGACAAGTTTGTGCACATCTGTGCTCTCATTCAATGTGCCTCAGTGTGTGAATGTGCTGTTTATGTGTGGGGAACAGGACAAGTTTGTGCACAGCTCTGCTCTCATTCAATGTGCCTCAGTGTGTGAATGTGCTGTTTAGGTGTGGGGAAGAGGACAAGTTTGTGCACATCTATGCTCTCATTCAATGTGCCTCAGTGTGTGAATGTGCTGTTTAGGTGTGGGGAAGAGGACAAGTTTGTGCTCATCTATGCTCTCATTCAATGTACCTCAGTGTGTGAATGTGCTGTTTATGTGTGGGGAAGAGGACAAGTTTGTGCTCATCTATGCTCTCATTCAATGTGCCTCAGTGTGTGAATGTGCTGTTTAGGTGTGGGGAAGAGGACAAGTTTGTGCTCATCTACGCTCTCATTAAACTGCGCCTCATCCGTGGCAAGAGTATTGTGTTTGTTAACACGATAGAGCGATGTTACAGGTAAGTGGTATTACAGTCATTACAGCTAAGTGTTACACGTTACAGTAGGGGACTCGTGTGGGCAAACAGTGTGCGCTTCTACACGACTTGTAGCAAAGCTCCTAGTACTACATGGACAGTGAAACTATTGTCTTACCAACAGCCCTATGATTTGTTCATCTGTATTTGTGACCCTCCCTCCCCCTATGCCCTTACTTATCAACAGCCCTATGGTTTGTTCATCTGTATTTGTGACCCTCCCTCCCCCTATGCCCTTACTTATCAACAGCCCTATGATTTGTTCATCTGTATTTGTGACCCTCCCTCCCCCTATGCCCTTACTTATCAACAGCCCTATGGTTTGTTCATCTGTATTTGTGACCCTCCCTCCCCCTATGCCCTTACTTATTAACATCCCTATGATTTGTTCATCTGTATTTGTGACCCTCCCTCCCCCTATGCCCTTACTTATCAACAGCCCTATGGTTTGTTCATCTGTATTTGTGACCCTCCCTCCCCCTATGCCCTTACTTATCAACAGCCCTATGGTTTGTTCATCTGTATTTGTGACCCTCCCTCCCCCTATGCCCTTACTTATCAACAGCCCTATGATTTGTTCATCTGTATTTGTGACCCTTCCCCCTATGCCCTTACTTATCAACAGCCCTATGGTTTGTTCATCTGTATTTGTGACCCTCCCCCCTATGCCCTTACTTATCAACAGCCCTATGATTTGTTCATCTGTATTTGTGACCCTTCCCCCTATGCCCTTACTTATCAACAGCCCTATGATTTGTTCATCTGTATTTGTGACCCTCCCCCCTATGCCCTTACTTATCAACAGCCCTATGGTTTGTTCACCTGTATTTGTGACCCTCCCCCCTATGCCCTTACTTATCAACAGCCCTATGATTTGTTCATCTGTATTTATTTGTGACCCTCCCCCCTATGCCCTTACTTATCAACAGCCCTATGGTTTGTTCAACTGTATTTGTGACTCTCCCTCCCCCTATGCCCTTACTTATCAACAGCCCTATGGTTTGTTCATCTGTATTTGTGATCCTCCCTCCCCCTATGCCCTTACTTATCAACAGCCCTATGATTTGTTCATCTTTATTTGTGACCCTCCCCCCTATGCCCTTACTTATTAACAGCCCTATGGTTTGTTCAACTGTATTTGTGACCCTCCCTCCCCCTATGCCCTTACTTATTAACAGCCCTATGGTTTGTTCATCTGTATTTGTGACCCTCCCTCCCCCTATGCCCTTACTTATCAACGGCCCTATGGTTTGTTCATCTGTATTTGTGACCCTCCCCCTATGCCCTTTCTTATCAACAGCCCTATGGTTTGTTCACCTGTATTTGTGACCCTCCCTCTGTGCTTTTCGGTTTAGCCCACAGTGAACAGGGCTCCACTAACAGTGGTGCCACATAGTGGGTTTAATCACCAGGCTAAGCTGATCCCACATGAGGTTGCGATGTCAAAAACAACATACTGCAGTAACTTGCATTGGATTTTTCAGTTGCAACAAAACAAAATCAAATTATTGATGACATCTTAGCTGAGAAAAATCACATATTAATTTGCGGAAAATAGCAAGAATTCTAGCTAATAATGATGTTATTCTGCCATAGTTGCATAATCTGTTATGAATGCTGGAATATGTTTGAAAATACGAATCCCCGCCCCTGCACCCCGCCATCAATTTATGAGCGAAGTTTGATTTTAGACACATGAAACACTTTTGGAGTACTCATTATTTATAGTTAACAGATACCATGTAATTTATTTCAAATAATAATTATTCAAAATAAACTTATTGTTCTATATATTTTGGCCAGATCCGGAGAAAAATAATGTTATGTTTGTCCAATTATTTCACCAAAACTATAAAAAATGTGTACAAACTATGTTGTAATAAACTAGACTGATGTCCTTGTGTTGTAGACTAAAGTTGTACTTTGAGCAGTTTGCCATTCCATCTTGTGTACTCAACTCTGAGCTGCCTGTCAACTCAAGGTGAGTTGTACCAAACTAGTGTACTTAGTCTCTCTCTCTGAAGTGGTCAAGGCATATCACTAAAACATCTCACACAACAACTGTTCTATATCATGGAGTGCAGTAGTACAGTGGTAAGAGCTCCGAACTCTCGACTGAGAGAACTAATTACAGTCAAGCTAACATATGTATGTGTGTGCGAACGTGCGTGCATGCATACGAGTGTGTGTGTGTGAATGTGAGGGTGTGTGTGTGCGTGCCTGTATGCGTGTGTGCGTGCATGCGTGTGTGTTATCGTTTTCTTCCTATATGGTTTTGATCTCAAATGCCAAACTGTCAGCAGTTCATATATGAACACAAGGAAGAAACATAATGTCTTTGTTTTGTTTAAATCCTCATTAGACTTCACGGTGGACACTCGATGGAAGTTAACTGATTATTGACAATGTTACTGTGTGTATCAGTAGGTAGATGTGTCGATGTTGAGAAAGATTTTGATGAAGTTTCAATACCTTTATTCCTACTTGATTGATTCGCCCCCAGGTGTCACATTGTGAACCAGTTCAACGAGGGTCTGTACGACCTGATCATCGCAGCGGACGAGGTCGCTGTGGAGGACGCAGGTCAGAGGAAGGGCGACAGCAAGAAACACAAGAGGTCAGGTCAACACTAGATCTACTGGGGTTCTACTGGGGCACAGGGGCTTTACTGGGAGCACTGTGGCACAGGGGTTCTACTGATGCTCTGCTGGGGGCACAGGGGGCTCTACTGCGGACTCTACTGGGGCACAGTGGCTCTACTGGGGCACTGGGGCACAGTGGCTCTGCTGGGGCATTACTGTGGCACTGGGGCAGCACTTGGGCACTATGGGGCACTAGGGCTCTACTGGCACGCTTTTGGGGCTTCACTGGGGCTCTACTGAGGTACCATGTGTGTGTCCTACGTCCAAGAAGGACAAGGAGGCTGTGTGTAGCAGGAAGTGTGTGTCCTGTGTCCTAGGTGCAAGAAGGACAAGGAGGTTGTGTGTGTAACAGGAAGTGTGTCCTAGGTGTAAGAAGGACAAGGAGGCTGTGTGTAACAGGAAGTGTGTGTCCTGTGTCCTAGGTGCAAGAAGGACAAGGAGGTTGTGTGTGTAACAGGAAGTGTGTCCTAGGTGCAAGAAGGACAAGGAGGCTGTGTGTAACAGGAAGTGTGTGTCCTGTGTCCTAGGTGCAAGAAGGACAAGGAGGTTGTGTGTGTAACAGGAAGTGTGTCCTAGGTGCAAGAAGGACAAGGAGGCTGTGTGTAACAGGAAGTGTGTGTCCTGTGTCCTAGGTACAAGAAGGACAAGGAGGCTGTGTGTGTAACAGGAAGTGTGTGTCCTGTGTCCTAGGTGCAAGAAGGACAAGGAGGCTGTGTGTGTAACAGGAAGTGTGTCCTAGGTGCAAGAAGGACAAGGAGGTTGTGTGTGTAACAGGAAGTGTGTCCTAGGTGCAAGAAGGACAAGGAGGCTGTGTGTAACAGGAAGTGTGTGTCCTGTGTCCTAGGTACAAGAAGGACAAGGAGGCTGTGTGTGTAACAGGAAGTGTGTCCTAGGTGCAAGAATGACAAGGAGGCTGTGTGTGTAACAGGAAGTGTGTCCTAGGTGCAAGAAGGACAAGGAGGCTGTGTGTAACAGGAAGTGTGTGTCCTGTGTCCTAGGTGCAAGAAGGACAAGGAGGTTGTGTGTGTAACAGGAAGTGTGTCCTAGGTGCAAGAAGGACAAGGAGGCTGTGTGTGTAACAGGAAGTGTGTGTCCTGTGTCCTAGGTGCAATAAGGACAAGGAGGTTGTGTGTGTAACAGGAAGTGTGTGTCCTGTGTCCTAGGTGCAAGAAGGACAAGGAGGCTGTGTGTGTAACAGGAAGTGTGTGTCCTAGGTGCAAGAAGGACAAGGAGGCTGTGTGTGTAACAGGAAGTGTGTGTCCTGTGTCCTAGGTGCAAGAAGGACAAGGAGGCGGGGGTGTCAAGGGGAATTGACTTCCAGAACATCGCCAATGTCATCAACTTTGACTTCCCACCCAACCCAGATGCCTACATTCACCGTGTCGGCCGGTAGGTGTCTCCATACATCCCCCCAGTGATACAGCTGTTTAAACTATGGCCCGGTCACTAGTGTGTGTGTACGTGGTCACTACTACTACTGTGTTGGGACTACTTCACAATCTTAACTTGCATAATGTATCTTGAAAAACCAGTAAAAACATTAATTTAGCCAGGATAGTGTAAGATATTAATGTTTGGATTGAGTAAGTATTGTTATAGACAACATAGATCTGGCAACTGACATTGTTGAAGGGGTCAAAGGTCATACATGTCTGCAATATTCGGAAATCCCACACTAGTGCATGTCTGGGGCACAGTGGCTCTGCATGACATGTGGCGTGTTGGTGTGTGTACATGTGCATGCATGCCTACGTGATGGATGTTATGCATGTGTGTGCGTGACTATATGCATGCATGCTAATATGACGTAGTTATGTGTGTTGTATGACATAGTGACGTGTTATATGTCATAGTGACATGTGTTGTATGACATGTGATGTATGTTCTATGATGCAGTGACATGTGCTGCATGACATGTGATGTATGACATAGTGACATGTTTGTATGACAGTGACATGTGTTGTATGACATAGTGACGTGTTATATGACGTAGTGACATGTGTTGTATGACAGTGATGTATGTTGTGTGACATGTGGTGTATGACGTAGTGATGTGTGTTGCATGACATAGTGACATGTGTTGTATGATGTGTGTTGTAGCACGGCGCGAGGTGACCGACATGGCACGGCGCTGTCGTTTGTGTCTGTCAAAGAGATGGCACTACTGGAGGAGGTGGAGACAGCATTGACCAACACCTATGGTCAGTTCACACCCTCCACCCACTGACCAACACCATCACCCCCACTGACCAACACCCTTCACCCACTGACCAACACCCTCCACCCCACTGACCAACACCCACCACTCACTGACCAACACCCTCCACCCCACTGAAGTGACCGACATGGCACGGCGCTGTCGTTTGTGTCTGTCAAAGAGATGGCACTACTGGAGGAGGTGGAGACAGCATTGACCAACACCTATGGTCAGTTCACACCCTCCACCCACTGACCAACACCATCACCCCCACTGACCAACACCCTTCACCCACTGACCAACACCCTCCACCCCACTGACCAACACCCACCACTCACTGACCAACACCCTCCACCCCACTGAAGTGACCGACATGGCACGGCACTGTCGTTTGTGTCTGTCAAAGAGATGGCACTACTGGAGGAGGTGGAGACAGCATTGACCAACACCTATGGTCAGTTCACACCCTCCACCCACTGACCAACACCATCACCCCCACTGACCAACACCCTTCACCCACTGACCAACACCCTCCACCCCACTGACCAACACCCACCACTCACTGACCAACACCCTCCACCCCACTGACCAACACCCTCCACCCACTGACTAACACCCCCCATCCACTGACCAATATCCTCCATCCACTGACCAACACCCTCCACCCACTGACCAACACCCTCCACCCACTGACCAATACCCTCCACCCACTGACCAACACTCTCCACCCCACTGGCCAACACCATCCACCCCCCTGGTCAACACCCTCCACCCACTGAACAACACCCTCCACCGACTGACCAACATCCTCCACCCACTGACCAACACCCTCCACCCCACTGATCAATACCCTCCACCCACTGACCAACACTCCACCCCACTGGCCAACACCATCCACCCCACTGGCCAACACCCTCCACCCACTGACCAACACTCTCCACCCACTGACCAACACCCTCCACCCACTGACCAACACCCTCCATCCACTGACCAACACCCTCCATCTACTGACCAACACCCTCCATCCACTGACCACCACTCTCCACCCCACTGGCCAACACCCTCCACCCCTCTGACCAACATCTACGGTCAGTTCACACTGCCCACTTCCTCCACCCCACCTATGCTCATTCTCACAGACCTCCACTCATCAACCCCCACTGACCAACACTCTTCACCCCACTGGCCAACACCCTCCACCCCTCTGACCAACATCTAAGGTCAGTCCACTCTGCCCACTTCCTCCACCCCACCTATGCTCATTCTCATAGACCCCCCCCCATATCAACCCTGAACTCCCCTAGCACCTGAACCCCCCACATCAACTCTGACCCCCCCAGCACCTGAACCTACCCTGCCCCCACACCCTGAACCTCCAGCACATGAACCTCCCTGAGCTCCCCCCACCTGAAACACCTTGTAACCCCAGCCCCCCCACCTGCTGAAACCCCAGTCCCTGAAACACCATGTAACCCCTGCCCCCCACCCCTGAACCTCCACTGCCCCCACCCCCTGGGCCCACCCAGTCCCCATCCCGCACCCCCTGAACCTCCCCTTCCCCCACTACCTGAACTCCTCAGCCCCAGAACAAGCTCCCGCTCCCCATCTCCCTCCCAAACTACATAGAAGGTGTCTTTACTTGTGTGTGGATCTAAACTGTAGAATTCTGTGAATATAACTATTACCAGTATTTATTCGTATATTGTTTCAAAGCACATATTATACTCTGGAGCAAACACTTATTTGAAATTTATTGTGAGCAGATGTAATATCATTATTTCTTTGAATCAATTCTTTTGACTTTGACACTGCCCAAACCGAGTGTATATATCATGTACATTTCACTATTTCAACACAACTGTACTTCTATGATGTATAAAATAGTAACAATATTATAAATAATCTGCTACTTTTTAACTGTTGCTTTTTCTTACAACCTTAATGTCTGTCGCTTGCTCCCGTCACCGTGAGATACATTTGTCTGTGTTCTACCTGCAGCTGACGGGGAGACGACATTCAAACCCTACCAGTTCAAGATGGAAGAACTTGACGGATTCAAAAACCGTGCCGAGGTAAGACCATACAGATCCTACCCTCCAATATTTTATCATTGGTGAGTCTTGACTTTGGTACACAGGAAATGACAAGCTGGATCTTGTAGCCTAATTAACAAAATGAAGGTGTTGGCTCGTTAGAGCAAGTACGCTTAATGGAGTACCTCAGTTTCACAGTCTACAAACTCATGACAAAGTAACTCAATCCACAGATTTAAGATAATGTCATTCTTGGTTGTGTCTCATATAGCTGCCTATATTTGCTGCTTATGTGTCTTCAGAACTGCAGTAGATCCTTCTAGTGGGCAATGGATTGTGCCAGTGTCGCATGCCGGGTAATGACCTGTGCCAGTGATGCATGCTGGGTACTGACTCGTATGAGTTGTATGCTGGGTACTGACTCGTGCCAGTGTTGCATGCTGGGTAATGCCTCGTGCGTTGGTTGCAGGATGCGAGGCGTGCGGTGACGAAGGTGGCTGTGAGAGAGGCGAGACTTAAAGAGATCAAGACAGAGCTACTCAACTCTCACAAACTCAAGGTGAGAGGGCCTAGTCTTGTACAGCAACTAACCTACTAGCAACACAACGTAACAACATCCAGATAGCTGCCATGGTAAATTGTCTTAGTTAGGTACTAAGGTAGTAACACTGTAAAAACATCCAGATAGGTGCCATAATAAATTGTGTTAGTTAGGTACTAAGGTTGTAACAATATAACAACATCCAAATAGGCATAATGGTACATTGTATTAGTTGGGTACAAAGGTAGTAAAAATGTAACAACATCCAGATAGGTGCCATGGTACATTGTGTTAGTTACATACTAAGGTAGTAACATGTACTATCATCCAGATAGGTGCCATGGTACATTGTGTTAGTTAGGTACTAAGGTAGTAACATGTACTATCATCCAGATAGGTGCCATGGTACATTGTGTTAGTTACGTACTAAGGTAGTAACATGTATTATCATCCAGATAGGTGCCATGGTACATTGTGTTAGTTACATACTAAGGTAGTAACATGTACTATCATCCAGATAGGTGCCATGGTACATTGTGTTAGTTACGTACTAAGGTAGTAACATGTACTATCATCCAGATAGGTGCCATGGTACATTGTGTTAGTTACGTACTAAGGTAGTAACATGTACTATCATCCAGATAGGTGCCATGGTACATTGTGTTAGTTACGTACTAAGGTAGTAACATGTACTATCATCCAGATAGGTGCCATGGTACATTGTGTTAGTTACGTACTAAGCTAGTAACATGTACTATCATCCAGATAGGTGCCATGGTACATTGTGTTAGTTACGTACTAAGGTAGTAACATGTACTATCATCCAGATAGGTGCCATGGTACATTGTGTTAGTTACGTACTAAGATAGTAACATGTACTATCATCCAGATATGTGCCATGGTACATTGTGTTAGTTAGGTACTACGGTAGTAACAATGTAACAACATCCAGATAGGCATCATGGTACATTGTGTTAGTTGGGTACTAAGGTAGTAACATGTACTATCATCCAGATAGGTGCCATGGTACATTGTGTTAGTTAGGTACTAAGGTAGTAACAATGTAACAACATCCAGATAGGTGTCATGGCACATTGTGTTAGTTAGGTACTAAGGTTGTAACAATATAACAACATCCACATAGGCATCAAGGTACATTGTTTTAGTTGGGTACTAAGGTAGTAACACAATAACAATATCCAGATAGGTGTCATGGCACATTGTGTTAGTTAGGTACTAAGGTTATAACAATGTAACAACATCCACATAGGTGCCATGGTACATTATGTTAGTTAGGTACTAAGATAGTAACAAAGTAACAACATCCATATAGGTGCCATGGTACATTGTGTTAGTTGGGTACTAAGATAGTAACACTGTAACAACATCCATATAGGTGCCATGGTACATTATGTTAGTTAGGTACTAAGATAGTAACAAAGTAACAACATCCATATAGGTGCCATGGTACATTATGTTAGTTAGGTACTAAGATAGTAACAAAGTAACAACATCCATATAGGTGCCATGGTACATTATGTTAGTTAGGTACTAAGATAGTAACAATGTAACAACATTCACATAGGTGCCATGGTACATTATGTTAGTTAGGTACTAAGATAGTAACACTGTAACAACATCCAGATAGGTGCCATGGTACATTGTGTTAGTTAGGTACTAAGATAGTAACAATGTAACAACATCCATATAGGTGCCATGGTACATTATGTTAGTTAGGTACTAAGATAGTAACACTGTAACAACATCCATATAGATGCCATGGTACATTATGTTAGTTAGGTACTAAGATAGTAACACTGTAACAACATCCAGATAGGTGCCATGGTACATTGTGTTAGTTAGGTACTAAGATAGTAACACTATCAACATCCAGATAGGTGCCATGGTACATTATGTTAGTTAGGTACTAAGATAGTAACAATGTAACAACATCCAGATAGGTGCCATGGTACATTGTGTTAGTTAGGTACTAAGATAGTAACAATGTAACAAGTGATCGAAAGCCACAAGCTCCACACAGCAAGTGGACATGGATCTCATTGGTTTAGCAAGACTCCAAACACTATGTGTAGCCTGTCTAGTGAAATAAACATGTCAAATGTATAGTGTACATGGACACTGCTAGCATCTGTACACTTCATAGTTTATCATCTTTTTCTTCAGCGAGAATGAGTGGTCTCATTTTCCATCTTGTCACTCTATGTATTATTTGTCTTCTAAACTTCTATTTGACTTGGAACTATTCCTCTAGTTGCCTAACTTGCCTTATATTTAACAGAACAGTAAACCATGACAGTGTGGCACCAGCCAAGGTTTGATGCAGCTGGTGGAACGAAGTGTGATTTATAACCAGTGTGTGTCTGCTGTTCCATTTGCTGCAGTCCTACTTTGAGGACCACACACGTGACCTTCAGTTGCTGCGCCATGACAAGTGTTTGCACACGGCCCGCATCCAGTCCCACCTGAAGCACGTCCCAGACTACCTGAGTGAGTGGGTGGGGAAGGACAGCCGGTGTCCTCTCTGTCCTGGTAGAAGAAAGACGTGTCAATTTCTCTTTGAAAACTTATTTCTTACCTCAAAGCACATGAATAAGGAAGCTAAGTCACTCTGTGATATGCCATGTTGAAATTGAACAGATAGTGCCATCTGGTGCTGTGAGTTTGTAAAATTACACTGCACTGAGGTAAAGTGATGTGATACTAGAGTGGATTGAGTAGTAACGGTAGTCAATGATGTTTTTAAAAACACAGTGTAATAATACTATTTCAATGCAACAGATTGTGCTACTTGAGTGACGGCTACCTTATTCAAATGCTTTGGTTACCTGAAATGAAAAATTTTCTTCATGGTTTGGCAGATTATACATATTGTGTATTGGGAAAGTATTGCATCTAAATCACACCTGGATGCAGAAGTACAACTGGGCACCTGTAAAAGACATCTTTAAGCAAAACATGTTGAAATTGGTAGAAAAGACGACATTTGTCTAGTATCCGGGCTCATCTCGATTTTGCATTATAAACACGTTTGATTAAATTTGATACCACATTGCATCAGTTCCATCAATCAGCATTATCCCAGGCATATTTACGTTTAAGAATATTGCGTCTTAGCACACTTTTGAGGCCCAAATAGCGACCCGGTTTGCACTAGCCTACGCCGTTGCGGCCTTGCGTTAAGCACTGCGTGCGTGAAATGAGCGATAATAGCAGAGTCTGTTGGTGCAACCTGGGACTTGTCAGAGGTGCAGTAAGACACAACATTTGTAAACATATCTATACCTGGGATGATGATGAATGATGGAAATAACGCACAGTGGTATCAAATTTAGGCAACAATCTAGTTATAATGGTGAAATCAAGATAGGCTTGGATATTAGACAAGTGCCGAAAAGACAAAATAGTATGTAATAAAAATCCCAGGACACTATTATCTAAATTTAGATATAAAATAGAAAGTTTATTGTTTTTTTTAAATTAAACAAAAATATGATGCATTACTGCAAAATGTTGACAGATCTATACATTTCCAGTGTGTAATACAATTTTTATTGCCTATTTTGACCCATGTCTTGAACAACAAAGGACTGATAGGTAGTTTATAGCTATTCAGGATTTTACACTTTTCAAAACAATTTCAGTGCCATATATTTTGACAAGTGTATACTGTGTGTATATGTATCTCACAGAATCCGCCCATATGTTTTAAGGTGCAGGTAAGGGTTTATATAGTGCGGTATCCAGTCCATAGGATATAGGACACTTTCCAGGAGCTGAAACTATTGTTACTTTTCCATTGTACATGTGCCGAATGTCTCCTTCATTGTAACATTGTACAAGGAACGACCTGCAGAAAACAATAACAATGATGAATGATGAATCTCATTCTATGAATCACCTGCTCGAGTCCCTGCCCTCGGAAACACCCAGCTCAGTATAAGCAACAACAGAAAGATATAAAAGAACATTCCTACATAATGCCATTTTCCTATACAACAGTCAGTGAGCTGATAATCTTGTCTTTTTCGAACCTTGCCTTTTCCGATCACTCGTTCATTTGTCACTCACAGCACTCGTAGAGTTGAACAATTCCTTCTACTCTTGAAGCAATAAACACAGTGTTATGTATCATTGGCAAACCGAGAATAACATTTCTATGAAACAAGTGTTGGTGCGAGTCCCTGCACCTCTCTGTCCATGTTACGTGTAGTTTGGTAAATGTGTTGTCATTATTTTCAGTTCCCCAGACTCTCAGACATGTATCGTCACAACCAGGCCGACCCCCGTCGTCACGGAAACGTGGAAGAGGCCAGTCTAAGGGCCAGAGACAGTACAGGGCAAGTTGTAGTTGCAGACTCGTGTGGGTGCTGGACTCATAACAACAACCTTCTAAAGTGCATAAATCCTCACAAAGCTGAACTCTCAAGTGCAATAAACCAGGGTCACTAAGCATTATTTCTTAAACAGTGACACTAGTTAAATAATGACTGATTATTTTTGACAGAAATAAAATATTTAAATTATTTGATGAAAGAATAGGACAGTGTTTTGTTAGTTTATTATGAATTTTGTGGTTACTTTATGATGGTATAAAACAAAGTTTAGTTAATTTGTGAAGGAATTGAGCACATTTTAGTTAATCTCTCTTTGAATGGAATATATTTGATTTAATTTATGCAGGAGTAAAACAAGTTAGCAAGTTGTGCAACTAACTTGAGATACAGACAGAATACTTGCATATGTAGCTGTGTTGTGTGGAAATCATCTCATCAAAAGGCAATTGCCGTTAACCCCACTGGCCTCGGCAGTAACATAAAGGGTGTTTACTATATGAACATTAGGTTTATAATGTGAACATGTTTGGTTAATAAAGTGAACATTTAATTGGTTCAACATTAAAATTGAAACACTGTTTTGGGTGTATTAAATGCTAGTTGCCGTGCAGTATACCTGTACGTATTTATTTTGTAAGAACATTATTTTAAAAACTGAGGACAAAGACAGGCTTGTTGTAATGTTGGTGCAGTGTTGACTTTGTCCCTTGGTCTTACAGAAGAAGACGGCGGACCCTCTCAGGAGCTTCCAATTCAGTGGACTGAGGAAGAGACGCAAAAAGACGTGATTGTGACCACAGACGAACTACAAACTGATTGTGACTACATACAAACTATGATTGTGACCACAGACAAACTACAAACTGTGATTGTGACCACAGACAAACTACAAACTGTGATTGTGACCATAGACTAACTATGAGTGTTACCATAGACAAACAACAAACTATGATTGTGTCCATAGACAAACTACAAACTATGATTGTGACCTTTGAGGAGTCACAAACTATGATTGTGACCATGGAGGAACTACCAACTGTTTACACATGTCAAATGAGATATTTCTGCTATACTCTGGTTCTGTCAGCGGAATGTGTCGCTTGTCTGCTCAAATCATGTCCTCATCAGTGTTGACCGTCATTTTGTAACGTTCGCAGCATTTGGATCTCAGCAAAGAATGCAAGTTTACATGACGATGTAACACGACATGATGATGTAAGTTTACATGATGATGTAAGGTTATTACATGATGATTTAACTGTACTTGATGTAAAGTTATTACATGATGATGTAACTTTATATGGTGATGTAAGATTATTTCATGATGATGTAACTTTACATGATGTAACTTTATATGAGGATTAAGTAAGATTATTACAAGATTATGTAACATTACATGATGATGTGTCAAACTAAACTGTGTGACATTACTTGTAAATCATGCTGTGTTAAATGTGACAGTTCTGTGACAAATGATGGTCATGCATTTTATGACTGACAGCGAAATTGCATTTATCGTGGAATACATTGATACAATTTGCTCTGTTGTGTATTTGTGCATTGTATCATGCATTACTGAAGTTACCGTAATGTCTGTATGTATTGGGACACACTGTCCCAATACTTAGGGACATGAACGAATCCTGACGTCATGTCGTCCCCGTTTTATTACCCTGGTGTTAACCTGGCTTTGTAACTTCACCATGGTTGCCTCATCTACTGCCAAGCTACTAACCATTTTCTGAGTGGCTGAATGGCCCTATATCCCGTGAAACAAATGTTAAATGTAGGAACTACATCCTCAGTCATGTGAAATGCTTAGTTTGTCTGGTACTGGTTTCCCACACTTGTTCAAAGACTACCGGTATGTACCGAGTGACAGTTTGTACCGTATTTGACCGCAGCACCACCGTACAGAAACACACTTGTTCAAAGACTATGTACTGAGTGACAGTTTGTACCGTATTTGACCGCAGCACCACCGTACAGAAACACACTTGTTCAAAGACTATGTACTGAGTGACAGTTTGTACCGTATTTGACCGCAGCACCACCGTACAGAAACACACTTGTTAAAAGACTATGTACTGAGTGACAGTTTGTACCGTATTTGACCGCAGCACCTCCGTACAGAAACACACTTGTTCAAAGACTATGTACTGAGTGACAGTTTGTACCGTATTTGACCGCAGCACCACCGTACAGAAACACACTTGTTCAAAGACTATGTACTGAGTGACAGTTTGTACCGTATTTGACCGCAGCACCACCGTACAGAAACACACTTGTTCAAAGACTATGTACTGAGTGACAGTTTGTACCGTATTTGACCGCAGCACCACCGTACAGAAACACACTTGTTCAAAGACTATGTACTGAGTGACAGTTTGTACCGTATTTGACCGCAGCACCACCGTACAGAAACACACTTGTTCAAAGACTATGTACTGAGTGACAGTTTGTACCGTATTTGACCGCAGCACCACCGTACAGAAACACACTTGTTCAAAGACTATGTACTGAGTGACAGTTTGTACCGTATTTGACCGCAGCACCACCGTACAGAAACACACTTGTTAAAAGACTATGTACTGAGTGACAGTTTGTACCGCATTTGACCGCAGCACCACCGTACAGAAACACACTTGTTCAAAGACTATGTACTGAGTGACAGTTTGTACCGCATTTGACCGCAGCACCACCGTACAGAAACACACTTGTTCAAAGACTATGTACTGAGTGACAGTTTGTACCGCATTTGACCGCAGCACCACCGTACAGAAACACACTTGTTCAAAGACTATGTACTGAGTGACAGTTTGTACCGCATTTGACCGCAGCACCACCGTACAGAAACACACTTGTTCAAAGACTATGTACTGAGTGACAGTTTGTACCGTATTTGACCGCAGCACCACCGTACAGAAACACACTTGTTCAAAGACTATGTACTGAGTGACAGTTTGTACCGTATTTGACCGCAGCACCACCGTACAGAAACACACTTGTTCAAAGACTATGTACTGAGTGACAGTTTGTACCGTATTTGACCGCAGCACCACCGTACAGAAACACACTTGTTCAAAGACTATGTACTGAGTGACAGTTTGTACCGTATTTGACCGCAGCACCACCGTACAGAAACACACTTGTTCAAAGACTATGTACTGAGTGACAGTTTGTACCGTATTTGACCGCAGCACCACCGTACAGAAACACACTTGTTCAAAGACTATGTACTGAGTGACAGTTTGTACCGTATTTGACCGCAGCACCACCGTACAGAAACACACTTGTTCAAAGACTATGTACTGAGTGACAGTTTGTACCGTATTTGACCGCAGCACCACCGTACAGAAACACACTTGTTCAAAGACTATGTACTGAGTGACAGTTTGTACCGTATTTGACCGCAGCACCTCCGTACAGAAACACATTTGTTATCAAAATATAAAAGATAAATTTGTAGAAATGCAACAAAACCTTGTAACCTCCATTGAACTACATCTGGTGTTAACAGACGTCTATTATACTGTTAGTAACTAATTTCTTGGTGGATGAATGTCCATATATGCAGTAGCATCAACTGTACGTGAAACAACGTGCTTGTCTTGGGACAATGCAGGCAGTCAAAAGATCACGCTGTTTTGTACATTTCAGCCAAACATTGGGGAACTGCAACTAAGATTTTAGATGTATATTGTATTGTGACACTTCTTAAATGTATAAAGGCCAGCTGGCAGGTGAGGAAGAGTGAACCAGCTGGCAGGTGAGGAAGAGTGAACCAGCTGGCAGGTGAGGAAGAGTGAACCATCATTGCTGGTGCTGCAGTATTTACATCACCCAAGTTTGTGTTGTTTACGTTACCAGCTGTGATTATAATACGCTTTATTGATACACTGTTTTTTATTTACGCATCTGCATTGGGGGGAAAAAGTGGGTATGCAGAGATAAAATAATTACATTTACAAAGGTGTCCCAAAACATACGGTACAGAAAAAATATTATTTTTCCAGATTTTTAGGGTGTCCCAAAACATACAGTGTCCCAATACATACGGTGTCCCAATACATACGGTGTCCCAATACATACGGTGTCCCAAGACACGGTGTCCCAATACATACGGTGTCCCAAGACATACGGTGTCCCAATACATACGGTGTCCCAATACATACGGTGTCCAAATACATACGGTGTCCCAATACATACGGTGTCCCAATACATACGGTGTCCCTATACATACTGTCATTACGGTAGAATAGGTGACATTAAAACATAAATGTTTGACAAACATGTTTTTTGTAGGACAGGGTTAGCATCTGTTTAACGTTGCACCAGTTGAACATAAGAATGTGGAGTAGACAATCAGAACACATATGACATCTGGTGACTAAATATTGAACTACATTTGTGGACCGACTTTCCACAGATGTGCTTTCTTTAGACAGTAGTGCACTTCAACAGTGAGATGCATAGGAACTACTGGTGTCGGCATTAAAGGTGTCACTTCAACAGCAAGATGCATAGGAACTACTGGTGTCGGCATTAAAGGTGTCACTTCAACAGCAAGATGCATAGGAACTACTGGTGTCGGCATTAAAGGTGTCACTTCAACAGCAAGGTGCATAGGAACTACTGGTGTCGGCATTAAAGGTGTCACTTCAACAGTAAGATGCATAGGAACTACTGGTGTCGGCATTAAAGGTGTCACTTCAACAGCAAGATGCATAGGAACTACTGGTGTCGGCATTAAAGGTGTCACTTCAACAGCAAGATGCATAGGAACTACTGGTGTCGGCATTAAAGGTGTCACTTCAACAGCAAGATGCATAGGAACTACTGGTGTCGGCATTAAAGGTGTCACTTCTGACTACAGGTCGACTGACTGTTACAGAATATTTCCATGTTGGGACGCTAAAGCCGTGTACTTTAGTTCTTGTGTTACAAGACTGACACTCGCATATTACTCCTGGCCACAGGAAAGGTGGCGGTGAAAAGACACCTGGTGGTGAGAAGAGGAAGCAGATATGGTGCATACAGGACGGAGAGGAAGACAACTGGAAGAGAAATGTGAACTCATCTAAGTGTTCATCTCGTGAATTCAGAGTAAAACAGCGTTTCCTGTTTATTCAAATCACCGCCCAGTTCCACCAGTAAGTGCCCAGTTCTGATATCCATAATAACGTTAGTGTGCATTAGTATCTTTTCCATTTGATAAATGGCACCACCATAGCAATTTATTTCCCTGCGATACAAAGTGAAGACCAAGCCACCTCTGCCCATACATAATGGTATATGGTTTTTGGGTCCGAGACCTTATGCAACCCAGTGCTGCCATCTGGTGTAGAAAATGTTGCTGGATTGAGCGAAGGAAGAAGGCAGCGGAGAAAGAAAAGGTGACGACTGAGGGAATGTTGCAGGGTTGGGAAGAGAAAGGGAAGGACTCGGCAAGCAAGATAAACACAAATCCTCACGAATATGATCAGTTTGATTTATTCTCAAGTCTCGCGCATGATAACAACTGGACTCGTCAGCAATGATTACGATCAGTTTTATTTATTCTCAAGTCTCACGCATGATAACAACTGGACTCGTCAGCAATGATTACGATCAGTTTGATTTATTCGCAAGTCTCGCGCATGATAACAACTGGACTCGTCAGCAATGATTACGATCAGTTTGATTTATTCGCATGTCTCATGCATGATAACTGGACTCGTCAACAATGATTACGATCAGTTTGATTTATTCTCAAGTCTCGCGCATGATAACAACTGGACTCGTCAACAATGATTACAATCAGTTTGATTTATTCTCAAGTCTCACGCATGATAACAACTGGACTCGTCAGCAATGATTACGATCAGTTTTATTTATTCTCAAGTCTCGCGCATGATAACAACTGGACTCGTCAGCAATGATTACGATCAGTTTGATTTATTCTCAAGTCTCGCGCATGATAACAACTGGACTCGTCAGCAATGATTACGATCAGTTTGATTTATTCTCAAGTCTGGCGCATGATAACAACTGGACTCGTCAGCAATGATTACGATCAGTTTGATTTATTCTCAAGTCTCACGCATGATAACAACGACTCGTCAGCAATGATTACGATCAGTTTGATTTATTCTCAAGTCTCACGCATGATAACAACTGGACTCGTCAGCAATGATTACGATCAGTTTGATTTATTCTCAAGTCTCACGCATGATAACAACTGGACTTGTCAGCAATGATTACGATCAGTTTGATTTATTCTCAAGTCTCATGCATGATAACAACTGGACTTGTCAGCAATGATTACGATCAGTTTGATTTATTCTCAAGTCTCACGCATGATAACAACTGGACTCGTCAACAATGATTACGATCAGTTTGATTTATTCGCAAGTCTCACGCATGATAACAACTGGACTCGTCAACAATGATTACGATCAGTTTGATTTATTCTCAAGTCTCATGCATGATAACAACTGGACTCGTCAACAATGATTACGATCAGTTTGATTTATTCGCAAGTCTCATGCATGATAACATATGGACTCGTCAACAATGATTACGATCAGTTTGATTTATTCGCAAGTCTCAGGCATGATAACAACTGGACTCGTCAACAATGATTACGATCAGTTTTATTTATTCTCAAGTCTCGCGCATGATAACAACTGGACTCGTCAACAATGATTACGATCAGTTTGATTTATTCTCAAGTCTCATGCATGATAACAACTGGACTCGTCAACAATGATTACGATCAGTTTGATTTATTCGCAAGTCTCAGGCATGATAACATCTGGACTCGTCAACAATGATTACGATCAGTTTTATTTATTCTCAAGTCTCACGCATGATAACAACTGGACTCGTCAGCAATGATTACGATCAGTTTGATTTATTCGCATGTCTCATGCATGATAACTGGACTCGTCAACAATGATTACGATCAGTTTGATTTATTCTCAAGTCTCACGCATGATAACAACTGGACTCGTCAACAATGATTACGATCAGTTTTATTTATTCTCAAGTCTCGCGCATGATAACAACTGGACTCGTCAGCAATGATTACGATCAGTTTGATTTATTCGCAAGTCTCAGGCATGATAACAACTGGACTCGTCAACAATGATTACGATCAGTTTGATTTATTCTCAAGTCTCACGCATGATAACAACTGGACTCGTCAGCAATGATTACGATCAGTTTGATTTATTCGCATGTCTCATGCATGATAACTGGACTCGTCAACAATGATTACGATCAGTTTGATTTATTCTCAAGTCTCACGCATGATAACAACTGGACTCGTCAACAATGATTACGATCAGTTTTATTTATTCTCAAGTCTCGCGCATGATAACAACTGGACTCGTCAACAATGATTACGATCAGTTTGATTTATTCTCAAGTCTCGCGCATGATAACAACTGGACTCGTCAACAATGATTATGATCAGTTTGATTTATTCTCAAGTCTCGCGCATGATAACAACTGGACTCGTCAGCAATGATTACGATCAGTTTGATTTATTCTCAAGTCTCACGCATGATAACAACTGGACTTGTCAGCAATGATTACGATCAGTTTGATTTATTCTCAAGTCTCATGCATGATAACAACTGGACTCGTCAGCAATGATTACGATCAGTTTGATTTATTCTCAAGTCTCACGCATGATAACAACTGGACTCGTCAACAATGATTACGATCAGTTTGATTTATTCTCAAGTCTCACGCATGATAACAACTGGACTCGTCAACAATGATTACGATCAGTTTGATTTATTCGCAAGTCTCAGGCATGATAACAACTGGACTCGTCAACAATGATTACGATCAGTTTTATTTATTCTCAAGTCTCATGCATGATAACAACTGGACTCGTCAGCAATGATTACGATCAGTTTGATTTATTCTCAAGTCTCACGCATGATAACAACTGGACTCGTCAGCAATGATTACGATCAGTTTGATTTATTCGCAAGTCTCAGGCATGATAACAACTGGACTCGTCAACAATGATTACGATCAGTTTGATTTATTCGCATGTCTCATGCATGATAACTGGACTCGTCAACAATGATTACGATCAGTTTGATTTATTCTCAAGTCTCACGCATGATAACAACTGGACTCGTCAACAATGATTACGATCAGTTTGATTTATTCTCAAGTCTCGCGCATGATAACAACTGGACTCGTCAGCAATGATTACGATCAGTTTGATTTATTCTCAAGTCTCACGCATGATAACAACTGGACTTGTCAGCAATGATTACGATCAGTTTGATTTATTCTCAAGTCTCATGCATGATAACAACTGGACTCGTCAGCAATGATTACGATCAGTTTGATTTATTCTCAAGTCTCACGCATGATAACAACTGGACTCGTCAACAATGATTACGATCAGTTTGATTTATTCGCAAGTCTCAGGCATGATAACAACTGGACTCGTCAACAATGATTACGATCAGTTTTATTTATTCTCAAGTCTCATGCATGATAACAACTGGACTCGTCAGCAATGATTACGATCAGTTTGATTTATTCTCAAGTCTCACGCATGATAACAACTGGACTCGTCAACAATGATTACGATCAGTTTGATTTATTCGCAAGTCTCACGCATGATAACAACTGGACTCGTCAACAATGATTACGATCAGTTTGATTTATTCTCAAGTCTCACGCATGATAACATCTGGACTCGTCAACAATGATTACGATCAGTTTGATTTATTCGCAAGTCTCACGCATGATAACAACTGGACTCGTCAACAATGATTACGATCAGTTTGATTTATTCTCAAGTCTCATGCATGATAACAACTGGACTCGTCAACAATGATTACGATCAGTTTGATTTATTCGCAAGTCTCATGCATGATAACATCTGGACTCGTCAACAATGATTACGATCAGTTTGATTTATTCGCAAGTCTCAGGCATGATAACAACTGGACTCGTAAACAATGATTACGATCAGTTTTATTTATTCTCAAGTCTCGCGCATGATAACAACTGGACTCGTCAGCAATGATTACGATCAGTTTGATTTATTCGCAAGTCTCAGGCATGATAACAACTGGACTCGTCAACAATGATTACGATCAGTTTTATTTATTCTCAAGTCTCATGCATGATAACAACTGGACTCGTCAACAATGATTATGATCAGTTTGATTTATTCTCAAGTCTCACGCATGATAACAACTGGACTCGTCAGCAATGATTACGATCAGTTTGATTTATTCTCAAGTCTCACGCATGATAACAACTGGACTTGTCAGCAATGATTACGATCAGTTTGATTTATTCTCAAGTCTCATGCATGATAACAACTGGACTCGTCAGCAATGATTACGATCAGTTTGATTTATTCTCAAGTCTCACGCATGATAACAACTGGACTCGTCAACAATGATTACGATCAGTTTGATTTATTCGCAAGTCTCAGGCATGATAACAACTGGACTCGTCAACAATGATTACGATCAGTTTTATTTATTCTCAAGTCTCGCGCATGATAACAACTGGACTCGTCAACAATGATTACGATCAGTTTTATTTATTCTCAAGTCTCGCGCATGATAACAACTGGACTCGTCAACAATGATTACGATCAGTTTGATTTATTCTCAAGTCTCATGCATGATAACAACTGGACTCGTCAACAATGATTACGATCAGTTTGATTTATTCGCAAGTCTCAGGCATGATAACATCTGGACTCGTCAACAATGATTACGATCAGTTTTATTTATTCTCAAGTCTCGCGCATGATAACAACTGGACTCGTCAACAATGATCACGATCAGTTTGATTTATACGCAAGTCTCATGCATGATAACAACTGGTCTTGTCAGCAATGATTACGATCAGTTTGATTTATTCGCAAGTCTCAGGCATGATAACAACTGGACTCGTCAACAATGATTACGATCAGTTTGATTTATTCTCAAGTCTCACGCATGATAACAACTGGACTCGTCAGCAATGATTACGATCAGTTTGATTTATTCGCATGTCTCATGCATGATAACTGGACTCGTCAACAATGATTACGATCAGTTTGATTTATTCTCAAGTCTCACGCATGATAACAACTGGACTCGTCAACAATGATTACGATCAGTTTTATTTATTCTCAAGTCTCGCGCATGATAACAACTGGACTCGTCAACAATGATTACGATCAGTTTGATTTATTCTCAAGTCTCGCGCATGATAACAACTGGACTCGTCAACAATGATTATGATCAGTTTGATTTATTCTCAAGTCTCGCGCATGATAACAACTGGACTCGTCAGCAATGATTACGATCAGTTTGATTTATTCTCAAGTCTCACGCATGATAACAACTGGACTTGTCAGCAATGATTACGATCAGTTTGATTTATTCTCAAGTCTCATGCATGATAACAACTGGACTCGTCAGCAATGATTACGATCAGTTTGATTTATTCTCAAGTCTCACGCATGATAACAACTGGACTCGTCAACAATGATTACGATCAGTTTGATTTATTCGCAAGTCTCAGGCATGATAACAACTGGACTCGTCAACAATGATTACGATCAGTTTTATTTATTCTCAAGTCTCGCGCATGATAACAACTGGACTCGTCAACAATGATTACGATCAGTTTGATTTATTCTCAAGTCTCATGCATGATAACAACTGGACTCGTCAACAATGATTACGATCAGTTTGATTTATTCGCAAGTCTCAGGCATGATAACATCTGGACTCGTCAACAATGATTACGATCAGTTTTATTTATTCTCAAGTCTCGCGCATGATAACAACTGGACTCGTCAACAATGATTACGATCAGTTTGATTTATACGCAAGTCTCATGCATGATAACAACTGGACTTGTCAGCAATGATTACGATCAGTTTGATTTATTCGCAAGTCTCAGGCATGATAACAACTGGACTCGTCAACAATGATTACGATCAGTTTTATTTATTCTCAAGTCTCATGCATGATAACAACTGGACTCGTCAACAATGATTACGATCAGTTTGATTTATTCGCAAGTCTCATGCATGATAACAACTGGACTCGTCAGCAATGATTACGATCAGTTTGATTTATTCGCATGTCTCATGCATGATAACTGGACTCGTCAACAATGATTACGATCAGTTTGATTTATTCGCATGTCTCATGCATGATAACTGGACTCGTCAACAATGATTACGATCAGTTTGATTTATTCTCAAGTCTGGCGCATGATAACAACTGGACTTGTCAGCAATGATTACGATCAGTTTGATTTATTCTCAAGTCTCACGCATGATAACAACTGGACTTGTCAGCAATGATTACGATCAGTTTGATTTATTCTCAAGTCTCATGCATGATAACAACTGGACTTGTCAGCAATGATTACGATCAGTTTGATTTATTCTCAAGTCTCACGCATGATAACAACTGGACTCGTCAACAATGATTACGATCAGTTTGATTTATTCGCAAGTCTCACGCATGATAACAACTGGACTCGTCAACAATGATTACGATCAGTTTGATTTATTCTCAAGTCTCATGCATGATAACAACTGGACTCGTCAACAATGATTACGATCAGTTTGATTTATTCGCAAGTCTCATGCATGATAACATATGGACTCGTCAACAATGATTACGATCAGTTTGATTTATTCGCAAGTCTCAGGCATGATAACAACTGGACTCGTCAACAATGATTACGATCAGTTTTATTTATTCTCAAGTCTCGCGCATGATAACAACTGGACTCGTCAACAATGATTACGATCAGTTTGATTTATTCTCAAGTCTCATGCATGATAACAACTGGACTCGTCAACAATGATTACGATCAGTTTGATTTATTCGCAAGTCTCAGGCATGATAACATCTGGACTCGTCAACAATGATTACGATCAGTTTTATTTATTCTCAAGTCTCACGCATGATAACAACTGGACTCGTCAGCAATGATTACGATCAGTTTGATTTATTCGCATGTCTCATGCATGATAACTGGACTCGTCAACAATGATTACGATCAGTTTGATTTATTCTCAAGTCTCACGCATGATAACAACTGGACTCGTCAACAATGATTACGATCAGTTTTATTTATTCTCAAGTCTCGCGCATGATAACAACTGGACTCGTCAGCAATGATTACGATCAGTTTGATTTATTCGCAAGTCTCAGGCATGATAACAACTGGACTCGTCAACAATGATTACGATCAGTTTGATTTATTCTCAAGTCTCACGCATGATAACAACTGGACTCGTCAGCAATGATTACGATCAGTTTGATTTATTCGCATGTCTCATGCATGATAACTGGACTCGTCAACAATGATTACGATCAGTTTGATTTATTCTCAAGTCTCACGCATGATAACAACTGGACTCGTCAACAATGATTACGATCAGTTTTATTTATTCTCAAGTCTCGCGCATGATAACAACTGGACTCGTCAACAATGATTACGATCAGTTTGATTTATTCTCAAGTCTCGCGCATGATAACAACTGGACTCGTCAACAATGATTATGATCAGTTTGATTTATTCTCAAGTCTCGCGCATGATAACAACTGGACTCGTCAGCAATGATTACGATCAGTTTGATTTATTCTCAAGTCTCACGCATGATAACAACTGGACTTGTCAGCAATGATTACGATCAGTTTGATTTATTCTCAAGTCTCATGCATGATAACAACTGGACTCGTCAGCAATGATTACGATCAGTTTGATTTATTCTCAAGTCTCACGCATGATAACAACTGGACTCGTCAACAATGATTACGATCAGTTTGATTTATTCTCAAGTCTCACGCATGATAACAACTGGACTCGTCAACAATGATTACGATCAGTTTGATTTATTCGCAAGTCTCAGGCATGATAACAACTGGACTCGTCAACAATGATTACGATCAGTTTTATTTATTCTCAAGTCTCATGCATGATAACAACTGGACTCGTCAGCAATGATTACGATCAGTTTGATTTATTCTCAAGTCTCACGCATGATAACAACTGGACTCGTCAGCAATGATTACGATCAGTTTGATTTATTCGCAAGTCTCAGGCATGATAACAACTGGACTCGTCAACAATGATTACGATCAGTTTGATTTATTCGCATGTCTCATGCATGATAACTGGACTCGTCAACAATGATTACGATCAGTTTGATTTATTCTCAAGTCTCACGCATGATAACAACTGGACTCGTCAACAATGATTACGATCAGTTTGATTTATTCTCAAGTCTCGCGCATGATAACAACTGGACTCGTCAGCAATGATTACGATCAGTTTGATTTATTCTCAAGTCTCACGCATGATAACAACTGGACTTGTCAGCAATGATTACGATCAGTTTGATTTATTCTCAAGTCTCATGCATGATAACAACTGGACTCGTCAGCAATGATTACGATCAGTTTGATTTATTCTCAAGTCTCACGCATGATAACAACTGGACTCGTCAACAATGATTACGATCAGTTTGATTTATTCGCAAGTCTCAGGCATGATAACAACTGGACTCGTCAACAATGATTACGATCAGTTTTATTTATTCTCAAGTCTCATGCATGATAACAACTGGACTCGTCAGCAATGATTACGATCAGTTTGATTTATTCTCAAGTCTCACGCATGATAACAACTGGACTCGTCAACAATGATTACGATCAGTTTGATTTATTCGCAAGTCTCACGCATGATAACAACTGGACTCGTCAACAATGATTACGATCAGTTTGATTTATTCTCAAGTCTCACGCATGATAACATCTGGACTCGTCAACAATGATTACGATCAGTTTGATTTATTCGCAAGTCTCACGCATGATAACAACTGGACTCGTCAACAATGATTACGATCAGTTTGATTTATTCTCAAGTCTCATGCATGATAACAACTGGACTCGTCAACAATGATTACGATCAGTTTGATTTATTCGCAAGTCTCATGCATGATAACATCTGGACTCGTCAACAATGATTACGATCAGTTTGATTTATTCGCAAGTCTCAGGCATGATAACAACTGGACTCGTAAACAATGATTACGATCAGTTTTATTTATTCTCAAGTCTCGCGCATGATAACAACTGGACTCGTCAGCAATGATTACGATCAGTTTGATTTATTCGCAAGTCTCAGGCATGATAACAACTGGACTCGTCAACAATGATTACGATCAGTTTTATTTATTCTCAAGTCTCATGCATGATAACAACTGGACTCGTCAACAATGATTATGATCAGTTTGATTTATTCTCAAGTCTCACGCATGATAACAACTGGACTCGTCAGCAATGATTACGATCAGTTTGATTTATTCTCAAGTCTCACGCATGATAACAACTGGACTTGTCAGCAATGATTACGATCAGTTTGATTTATTCTCAAGTCTCATGCATGATAACAACTGGACTCGTCAGCAATGATTACGATCAGTTTGATTTATTCTCAAGTCTCACGCATGATAACAACTGGACTCGTCAACAATGATTACGATCAGTTTGATTTATTCGCAAGTCTCAGGCATGATAACAACTGGACTCGTCAACAATGATTACGATCAGTTTTATTTATTCTCAAGTCTCGCGCATGATAACAACTGGACTCGTCAACAATGATTACGATCAGTTTTATTTATTCTCAAGTCTCGCGCATGATAACAACTGGACTCGTCAACAATGATTACGATCAGTTTGATTTATTCTCAAGTCTCATGCATGATAACAACTGGACTCGTCAACAATGATTACGATCAGTTTGATTTATTCGCAAGTCTCAGGCATGATAACATCTGGACTCGTCAACAATGATTACGATCAGTTTTATTTATTCTCAAGTCTCGCGCATGATAACAACTGGACTCGTCAACAATGATCACGATCAGTTTGATTTATACGCAAGTCTCATGCATGATAACAACTGGTCTTGTCAGCAATGATTACGATCAGTTTGATTTATTCGCAAGTCTCAGGCATGATAACAACTGGACTCGTCAACAATGATTACGATCAGTTTGATTTATTCTCAAGTCTCACGCATGATAACAACTGGACTCGTCAGCAATGATTACGATCAGTTTGATTTATTCGCATGTCTCATGCATGATAACTGGACTCGTCAACAATGATTACGATCAGTTTGATTTATTCTCAAGTCTCACGCATGATAACAACTGGACTCGTCAACAATGATTACGATCAGTTTTATTTATTCTCAAGTCTCGCGCATGATAACAACTGGACTCGTCAACAATGATTACGATCAGTTTGATTTATTCTCAAGTCTCGCGCATGATAACAACTGGACTCGTCAACAATGATTATGATCAGTTTGATTTATTCTCAAGTCTCGCGCATGATAACAACTGGACTCGTCAGCAATGATTACGATCAGTTTGATTTATTCTCAAGTCTCACGCATGATAACAACTGGACTTGTCAGCAATGATTACGATCAGTTTGATTTATTCTCAAGTCTCATGCATGATAACAACTGGACTCGTCAGCAATGATTACGATCAGTTTGATTTATTCTCAAGTCTCACGCATGATAACAACTGGACTCGTCAACAATGATTACGATCAGTTTGATTTATTCGCAAGTCTCAGGCATGATAACAACTGGACTCGTCAACAATGATTACGATCAGTTTTATTTATTCTCAAGTCTCGCGCATGATAACAACTGGACTCGTCAACAATGATTACGATCAGTTTGATTTATTCTCAAGTCTCATGCATGATAACAACTGGACTCGTCAACAATGATTACGATCAGTTTGATTTATTCGCAAGTCTCAGGCATGATAACATCTGGACTCGTCAACAATGATTACGATCAGTTTTATTTATTCTCAAGTCTCGCGCATGATAACAACTGGACTCGTCAACAATGATTACGATCAGTTTGATTTATACGCAAGTCTCATGCATGATAACAACTGGACTTGTCAGCAATGATTACGATCAGTTTGATTTATTCGCAAGTCTCAGGCATGATAACAACTGGACTCGTCAACAATGATTACGATCAGTTTTATTTATTCTCAAGTCTCATGCATGATAACAACTGGACTCGTCAACAATGATTACGATCAGTTTGATTTATTCGCAAGTCTCATGCATGATAACAACTGGACTCGTCAGCAATGATTACGATCAGTTTGATTTATTCGCATGTCTCATGCATGATAACTGGACTCGTCAACAATGATTACGATCAGTTTGATTTATTCGCATGTCTCATGCATGATAACTGGACTCGTCAACAATGATTACGATCAGTTTGATTTATTCTCAAGTCTGGCGCATGATAACAACTGGACTCGTCAACAATGATTACAATCAGTTTGATTTATTCTCAAGTCTCACGCATGATAACAACTGGACTCGTCAGCAATGATTACGATCAGTTTTATTTATTCTCAAGTCTCGCGCATGATAACAACTGGACTCGTCAGCAATGATTACGATCAGTTTTATTTATTCTCAAGTCTCGCGCATGATAACAACTGGACTCGTCAACAATGATTACGATCAGTTTGATTTATTCTCAAGTCTCGCGCATGATAACAACTGGACTCGTCAGCAATGATTACGATCAGTTTGATTTATTCTCAAGTCTGGCGCATGATAACAACTGGACTCGTCAGCAATGATTACGATCAGTTTGATTTATTCTCAAGTCTCACGCATGATAACAACTGGACTTGTCAGCAATGATTACGATCAGTTTGATTTATTCTCAAGTCTCATGCATGATAACAACTGGACTCGTCAGCAATGATTACGATCAGTTTTATTTATTCTCAAGTCTCGCGCATGATAACAACTGGACTCGTCAACAATGATTACGATCAGTTTGATTTATTCTCAAGTCTCATGCATGATAACAACTGGACTCGTCAACAATGATTACGATCAGTTTGATTTATTCGCAAGTCTCAGGCATGATAACATCTGGACTCGTCAACAATGATTACGATCAGTTTTATTTATTCTCAAGTCTCGCGCATGATAACAACTGGACTCGTCAACAATGATCACGATCAGTTTGATTTATACGCAAGTCTCATGCATGATAACAACTGGACTTGTCAGCAATGATTACGATCAGTTTGATTTATTCGCAAGTCTCAGGCATGATAACATCTGGACTCGTCAACAATGATTACGATCAGTTTTATTTATTCTCAAGTCTCGCGCATGATAACAACTGGACTCGTCAACAATGATTACGATCAGTTTGATTTATACGCAAGTCTCATGCATGATAACAACTGGACTTGTCAGCAATGATTACGATCAGTTTGATTTATTCGCAAGTCTCAGGCATGATAACAACTGGACTCGTCAACAATGATTACGATCAGTTTTATTTATTCTCAAGTCTCATGCATGATAACAACTGGACTCGTCAGCAATGATTACGATCAGTTTGATTTATTCGCAAGTCTCAGGCATGATAACAACTGGACTCGTCAACAATGATTACGATCAGTTTGATTTATTCTCAAGTCTCACGCATGATAACAACTGGACTCGTCAGCAATGATTACGATCAGTTTGATTTATTCGCATGTCTCATGCATGATAACTGGACTCGTCAACAATGATTACGATCAGTTTGATTTATTCTCAAGTCTCACGCATGATAACAACTGGACTCGTCAGCAATGATTACGATCAGTTTTATTTATTCTCAAGTCTCGCGCATGATAACAACTGGACTCGTCAGCAATGATTACGATCAGTTTTATTTATTCTCAAGTCTCGCGCATGATAACAACTGGACTCGTCAGCAATGATTACGATCAGTTTGATTTATTCTCAAGTCTCACGCATGATAACAACTGGACTTGTCAGCAATGATTACGATCAGTTTGATTTATTCTCAAGTCTCATGCATGATAACAACTGGACTTGTCAGCAATGATTACGATCAGTTTGATTTATTCTCAAGTCTCACGCATGATAACAACTGGACTCGTCAGCAATGATTACGATCAGTTTTATTTATTCTCAAGTCTCGCGCATGATAACAACTGGACTCGTCAGCAATGATTACGATCAGTTTTATTTATTCTCAAGTCTCACGCATGATAACAACTGGACTCGTCAGCAATGATTACGATCAGTTTTATTTATTCTCAAGTCTCGCGCATGATAACAACTGGACTCGTCAGCAATGATTACGATCAGTTTTATTTATTCTCAAGTCTCGCGCATGATAACAACTGGACTTGTCAGCAATGATTACGATCAGTTTGATTTATTCGCAAGTCTCAGGCATGATAACAACTGGACTCGTCAACAATGATTACGATCAGTTTTATTTATTCTCAAGTCTCATGCATGATAACAACTGGACTCGTCAACAATGATTACGATCAGTTTGATTTATTCGCAAGTCTCATGCATGATAACAACTGGACTCGTCAGCAATGATTACGATCAGTTTGATTTATTCGCAAGTCTCAGGCATGATAACAACTGGACTCGTCAACAAATATTACGATCAGTTTGATTTATTCTCAAGTCTCACGCATGATAACAACTGGACTCGTCAGCAATGATTACGATCAGTTTGATTTATTCGCATGTCTCATGCATGATAACTGGACTCGTCAACAATGATTACGATCAGTTTGATTTATTCTCAAGTCTCACGCATGATAACAACTGGACTCGTCAGCAATGATTACGATCAGTTTTATTTATTCTCAAGTCTCGCGCATGATAACAACTGGACTCGTCAGCAATGATTACGATCAGTTTTATTTATTCTCAAGTCTCGCGCATGATAACAACTGGACTCGTCAGCAATGATTATGATCAGTTTGATTTATTCTCAAGTCTCATGCATGATAACAACTGGACTTGTGAGCAATGATTACGATCAGTTTGATTTATTCTCAAGTCTCACGCATGATAACAACTGGACTCGTCAACAATGATTACGATCAGTTTGATTTATTCGCAAGTCTCACGCATGATAACAACTGGACTCGTCAACAATGATTACGATCAGTTTGATTTATTCTCAAGTCTCATGCATGATAACAACTGGACTCGTCAGCAATGATTACGATCAGTTTGATTTATTCGCATGTCTCATGCATGATAACTGGACTCGTCAACAATGATTACGATCAGTTTGATTTATTCTCAAGTCTCGCGCATGATAACAACTGGACTCGTCAACAATGATTACAATCAGTTTGATTTATTCTCAAGTCTCACGCATGATAACAACTGGACTCGTCAGCAATGATTACGATCAGTTTTATTTATTCTCAAGTCTCGCGCATGATAACAACTGGACTCGTCAGCAATGATTACGATCAGTTTTATTTATTCTCAAGTCTCGCGCATGATAACAACTGGACTCGTCAGCAATGATTACGATCAGTTTGATTTATTCTCAAGTCTCGCGCATGATAACAACTGGACTCGTCAGCAATGATTACGATCAGTTTGATTTATTCTCAAGTCTGGCGCATGATAACAACTGGACTCGTCAGCAATGATTACGATCAGTTTGATTTATTCTCAAGTCTCACGCATGATAACAACGACTCGTCAGCAATGATTACGATCAGTTTGATTTATTCTCAAGTCTCACGCATGATAACAACTGGACTCGTCAGCAATGATTACGATCAGTTTGATTTATTCTCAAGTCTCACGCATGATAACAACTGGACTCGTCAGCAATGATTACGATCAGTTTGATTTATTCTCAAGTCTCATGCATGATAACAACTGGACTCGTCAGCAATGATTACGATCAGTTTGATTTATTCTCAAGTCTCACGGAAGATAACAACTGGACTCGTCAACAATGATTACGATCAGTTTGATTTATTCGCAAGTCTCACGCATGATAACAACTGGACTCGTCAACAATGATTACGATCAGTTTGATTTATTCTCAAGTCTCACGCATGATAACATCTGGACTCGTCAACAATGATTACGATCAGTTTGATTTATTCGCAAGTCTCACGCATGATAACAACTGGACTCGTCAACAATGATTACGATCAGTTTGATTTATTCTCAAGTCTCATGCATGATAACAACTGGACTCGTCAACAATGATTACGATCAGTTTGATTTATTCGCAAGTCTCATGCATGATAACATCTGGACTCGTCAACAATGATTACGATCAGTTTGATTTATTCGCAAGTCTCAGGCATGATAACAACTGGACTCGTCAACAATGATTACGATCAGTTTTATTTATTCTCAAGTCTCGCGCATGATAACAACTGGACTCGTCAGCAATGATTACGATCAGTTTGATTATTCGCAAGTCTCAGGCATGATAACAACTGGACTCGTCAACAATGATTACGATCAGTTTTATTTATTCTCAAGTCTCATGCATGATAACAACTGGACTCGTCAACAATGATTATGATCAGTTTGATTTATTCTCAAGTCTCACGCATGATAACAACTGGATTCGTCAGCAATGATTACGATCAGTTTGATTTATTCTCAAGTCTCACGCATGATAACAACTGGACTTGTCAGCAATGATTACGATCAGTTTGATTTATTCTCAAGTCTCATGCATGATAACAACTGGACTCGTCAGCAATGATTACGATCAGTTTGATTTATTCTCAAGTCTCACGCATGATAACAACTGGACTCGTCAACAATGATTACGATCAGTTTGATTTATTCGCAAGTCTCACGCATGATAACAACTGGACTCGTCAACAATGATTACGATCAGTTTGATTTATTCTCAAGTCTCATGCATGATAACAACTGGACTCGTCAACAATGATTACGATCAGTTTGATTTATTCGCAAGTCTCATGCATGATAACATCTGGACTCGTCAACAATGATTACGATCAGTTTGACTTATTCGCAAGTCTCAGGCATGATAACAACTGGACTCGTCAACAATGATTACGATCAGTTTTATTTATTCTCAAGTCTCGCGCATGATAACAACTGGACTCGTCAACAATGATTACGATCAGTTTGATTTATTCGCAAGTCTCATGCATGATAACAACTGGACTCGTCAGCAATGATTACGATCAGTTTGATTTATTCGCAAGTCTCAGGCATGATAACAACTGGACTCGTCAACAATGATTACGATCAGTTTTATTTATTCTCAAGTCTCATGCATGATAACAACTGGACTCGTCAACAATGATTACGATCAGTTTGATTTATTCGCAAGTCTCATGCATGATAACAACTGGACTCGTCAGCAATGATTACGATCAGTTTGATTTATTTGCAAGTCTCAGGCATGATAACAACTGGACTCGTCAACAATGATTACGATCAGTTTGATTTATTCTCAAGTCTCACGCATGATAACAACTGGACTCGTCAACAATGATTACGATCAGTTTGATTTATTCGCAAGTCTCATGCATGATAACAACTGGACTCGTCAACAATGATTACGATCAGTTTGATTTATTCGCAAGTCTCACGCATGATAACAACTGGACTCGTCAACAATGATTCGTACAGATATGTCGCCTCATTTCTATTTTACATTTCATCGTTGTCTTCAGCGAAAGTTTATCATTAGATTGACCGTAAAAGGCAAACTTGTGACTAACAGGCAACTTGAATACAATCCTAATCTCCATAACACATAAGTGATTATACCTTGCTTCAAAGATGCCCCGTAAAAAGAAATGTGAAAACTTCAGTGAACTGTATATAATAACATTGATATAAGAGAACAATGGCAGCTACATGGCACATTGTACGTGATTGTCTGCACGCTTCAAACAATTTACTGCTCAGGGACAGTTACAGACATGTGGACGTGACGTTCTGGCAAATATGTGACGTTTTGACTAATATTAACTAAACCATGTTGAATAGTAGCATTATGTCCAATTCTAAATAGCATATTATATAATGTGCTTCTTCATTTTAAACACTTTCAACAAATGGCACCAAGTAAAGTATTGATCAAAATACATTTCACTATAACAATATAGGTCATAAAAGCTTATGTAGCAACATTACACATTCATTAAATGCACGTGTGTATAATAATTTAAATATCACACTTGGCTATGGCTATCCTGCCTTGATGAACCAGCAACAAAAAGGTTTCCATTTCGGACATGCAATTGTAAATAACTGAATTGGCTTTGAGCCAGATACGTATCTACTCAATACTTTAGTGTTCCTTTAGTACCAGTTAATTTGTTTGTCATAACGGTCTAAGCACTTTGCTATGCTAATATGGCACAGCTATGTAAAAATAAAATCACATTGAACAATAACTGACAAGATATTATGCCACATGAGTATCGATACTCACACGTTTGTCAGAATGAAAATACATGTTTCCTGACGGAGATCATTCTCAAAACATCTCGAGATATTGACTGTGCTTACTGGGATCGTACAACAGTTTTCACTAATGTTGAGAAACTGGTATTTCGCATAATTAAAACTCCAATTCTCTCAATTTTTCTCTTTCCATATACACACTATAAATTAACCATTTTTATTTGAAACTAACAGTTTATTCAATAAATTGTCTGATAAAAAAACATTTGAATGATTCACCGGTTTGTTAATAATGGTTGTTATTGTCATAAAAATGTTGCATTTTACTTCATAAAATATTAAGAGCTGAATGATCACAGGAAAGAGTTTGTTTAACAACTGAGATGTCATAACTATTAATAAATTAGATCGCAATGTTATATAAACAGTTGTTCCGTTCTGTTTACCAATGAAAACTGTTGTACCTTCATTTTAGCAACTGTGTTTGGCAAGGCATGACAACCAATCGGAGCTGCTGTACCACTTCCGTTGGTGCCAGATCATTTAATGTTTTCTTGCCAATAAAAAATGTTCCTCCTTTCCCCATGGACGTCCATTAATGACCCCATTCCGGCCAGGGTGCTTTGACACACGGCTAACCATATTGTGAAGTGGACGATCAGTGGACAGAGATGCAACTAGTGGACAGTCACATACACACAATGTCACTTTTTGGCAAACATCCAGCCTGTTGTCCTATTTCATGTAGCCATATAAAGTGGTATACAAATTGTTTATTAACCAGACACATGGGCAACTGTCCAGCACCAGGTCCTAGTCTTAGTCCGCTCCTTCAGTAAGACACAAATAATTGCTTCTCCCTTGTGCCGTAGTTGTACTGACATAGCTGCTATGTAGTTTAGCTTACGTGTAAACACTGGACTTTTAGAAGAGTTACATTGTATCCCAATTTTGTTGAACACTGACTTCTCCCCACTGAACAATAACTGCTCCCATACAGAACACTGACTGCTCCCGTGTCCATGTAGAATGTTCATCAGAAAACAATTTCTATTAAATGATTGCAGTTCAGTTTCTCGGTGAGACAGTGACCTCATACACTCAAGGAACACTCCCTCAGAGATCATGACCTTGTCGTGTGACCACACCACGACACTGTGACATGACCCGCAGTTCGTGCTATGTTGTAAACACTGCAGTATCGCAGATTGACTCAGTAGAAGTACGTGTTTGAGTCAATGCAGCCATCTGACTCAGTAGAAGTATGTGTTTGAGTCAATGCCGCCACCTGACTCAGTAGAAATATGTATTTGAGTTAATGCCACCACATGACTCGGTTAAAGTACGTGTTTGAGTCAATGCCGCCACCTGACTCGGTAGAAGTACTTGTTTGAGTCGATGCTTCAACCTGACTCGGTAGAGGTACGTGTCTGAGTCGATGCCGCCTGACCCAGTAAAAGTACGTGTTTGAGTCGATGCCTCTACCTGACTCGGTAGAAGTACTTGTTTGAGTCGATGCTTCAACCTGACTCGGTAGAGGTACGTGTCTGAGTCGATGCCGCCTGACCCAGTAAAAGTACGTGTTTGAGTCAATGCCGCCACCTGACTCGGTAGAAGTACTTGTTTGAGTCGATGCTTCAAACTGACTCGGTAGAGGTACGTGTCTGAGTCGATGCCGCCTGACTCAGTAAAAGTACGTGTTTGAGTCGATGCCTCTACCTGACTCTGTAGAAGTACATGCTTGAGTTGATGCCTCTACCTGACTCGGTAGAAGTAGGCGTTTGAGTCGGTGCTGCCTGACTCAGTAGAAGTACGTGTTTGAATCGATGCCATTCTCGACGCCACGGCCGTCATTGTAGAAGTACGTCTCCTCGTAGTCGGGCTGGCGCAGCGTGAGATCGGCGAAATGGTCACCGCTTCCCGAGTACACCGGTAACCCACGGTTACGGTGCAACATGTGATCCTCGAATGGCGAGCTGGCGATGACATCAGTCTGGTTGTCAAGGGCAACCTCCTGGGCCGGGTCGGGCTTACGGCGACTGAAACACAAAGGTAATTTACTCAGAAATATGGAACAGACTGCGGTCATAGAATAGAAAAATAAAAAACTACCGACACATTTTTTGAAGGGCAAACATCTGATGAGGTACATAATGTCTACTGCAACATAGTTATCACAAGGACGTCAGGACAGACTTCTATCACAAGGACGTCAGGACAGACTTCTATCACAAGGACGTCAGGACAGACTTCTATCACGAGGACGTCAGGACAGACTTCTATCACGAGGACGTCAGGACAGACTTCGGCTGTTATTTAACCATCCAAAAATATGATTTATTTCAGACTATTTATTCTCGCTATTAGGCTGAGGACCAGTATAGTCTCGCTTATCTCAGCAAAACAAAATCACTGACAGTTAACTTAAGGGTAAGTTACTACGTACTTCTAGCAACAGCGTGGACCTATCAGTCTATGTACATCTTGTTACGCCACTACTGCTGCTACTGCTACTAACTATTACTACTACTGCTACTACTTACTACTACTGCTACTACTTACTATTACTACTACTGCTACTACTTACTATTACTACTACTGCTACTACTTACTATTACTACTACTGCTACTATTTACTATTACTGCTACTACTTACTACTACTGCTACTACTTACTATTACTACTACTGCTACTACTTACTATTACTACTACTGCTACTACTTACTATTACTACTATTGCTACTACTTACTATTACTACTACTACTACTACTACTATCAGTCTACGTACCTCTTACAACAACACTTGTAGAGGAAGAAGCCAACAAGAAGACCGACTAGAGACCCGCCGACTGCTGCCGCTAGCGCCACCACCCAGTCAGGCACATTCTGCCACCAGGGCGGGCGACATCTCGGCACTGCAACAAACAATACTCCACAGTTATGTACAACACCATCCAGGGAGGCAAACTACATCACAGTCATGTACAACATCCTCCGGGGAGGCAAACTGCATAACAGTCATGTACAACATGCTCCATGGAGGCAAACTACATAATCACAGTTATGTACATCCTCCCGGGAGGCAAACTACATCACCAGTCATGTACAACATCCTCGATGGAGGCAAACTACATCATCACATATATAGCATCCTCCAGGGAGGCAAATTACATCATTACAGTCATGTACAACATCCTCCAGGGAGGCAAACTACATCGCAGTCACGTACAACATCCTCCAAGGAGACAAACTACATCACTAGTCATGTACAACATCCTCCATGGAGACAAACTACATCACAGTCATGTACAACATCGTCCATGGAGGCAAACTACATCACCAGTCATGTACAACATCCTCCATGGACACAAAATACATCACAGTCATATACAATATCCTCCAGGGAGGCAAACTACATCACCAGTCAAGTACAACATCCTCCAGGGAGACAAACTACATCACAGTCATGTACAACATCCGCCAGGGAGGCAAACAAACTACATCTGATCACCGACAGTAGCCCATCCATAAGTACACACCTGCTACATCTCATTGGTTGAACACTGTATATTTTATTACAATTTCTATATAAATCAACAAATTTATGAGTAAAACAGCCTCCAGTTTCAACATAGTGTTGCCATCTACAGGCTACAAACAGACCTTCAATAGGCCACACCTGTGTTGAAACGGAAGACAACCATATAACTAAAACATGCATACTGCAAATGACATAGCATGTGATAAGTATGTGGTACTTGTCATAAAGATCACTTAACGGGATAATTACAAAATGCAGTGATTAAAACCAAAGTTCCAATACTGTTTTCCAGTAACTGCGAAATAATTTCTTTGTTGCATCACACAATTGTTACACATTCTGTAGTCAATTCTGTGACTAACAAAAATCTGATGTGGATTAGAGGCAACCGAGGTGAAAGTGACTGAATATATGACCTTGTGAGTCGACACTGACCTTGTAGAGTCGTCCAGTCATACTGATGTATGTCGGAGTCACAAACCTCACACGAGTCATTGCTGTTGTCCTTCTTGTCCTTGTCAGCATAACACTCGCCCGCAATGATACAGCTGTGCTTCTACAGTCACAAGCACACACGATACAGTCACAAGCACATACGATACAGTCACAAGCACACACGATACAGTCACAAGCACATATGATACAGTCACAAGCACACACGATACAGTCACAAGCACACACGATACAGTCACAAACACACGGTACAGTCACAACCACACTTGATACAGTCACAAACACACGGTACAGTCACAAGCATATACGATAGTCACAAACTCACACGATACAGTCACAAACACACACGATGCAGTCACAAGCACACATGATACAGTCACAAGCACACACAATACAGTCACATGCACACATGATACAGTCACAAGCACACACAATACAGTCAGAAACTCACACGTTACAGTCACAAACACACACGATACAGTCACAAGCACACACGATACAGTCACAAGCACACACGATACAGTCACAAGCACAAACGATACAGTCACAAGCACACGGTACAGTCACAAGCACACACAATACAGTTACAAACACACGGTACAGACACAAACACACACGATACAGTCACAAGCACATACAATACAGTCACAAACACACACGATACAATCACAAGCACACAAGATACAGTCACAAGCACACACGATATAGTCACATGCACACAAGATACAGTCACAAGCACACACGATATAGTCACAAACACACGGTATTGTCACAAGCACACACGATACAGTCACAAACACACGATACAGTCACAAGCATACACGATACAGTCACATGCACACACGATACAGTCACAAACACATGGTATTGTCACAAGCACACACGATACAGTCACAAGCAATATGATACAGTCACAAGCACACACGATACAGTTACAAACACACGGTACAGTCACAAGCACACACGATACAGTCACACACAGAGTTGATAGTCACAAACACACAGACGATACAGGTGTCCCGCTATGGTCACAAACACACAAATGATGGTCACATACACACAGGTGACATTTATAAACACACATATGGCACAGTGACAAACACAGATAATACACCTGTCGCGTTACAGTGACAAACACAGAGATGATAGAACTGACATGCGAGACGTGCATGTGTTGAGGACACCCAGCAGTTGTGACACGGACCTTCTTGGTGCACTTGGTGTAGTTCGTGCTGCAGTCGTTGCAGCGGGAGTCGAAGGGGATGAAGAGGAGGCCGGCACTGAGGACTTCACCGTCGTTGGTCACCTTGATGATGTAGCTCTGGTTGTGGGTGGGGATGGCACACTCGACTGCATTGAAGTTGATGTACTGCGCCTTCTCCAGGATAGGGGCGTCCTTGAGCTTGATCAACGCGATCTCCGTCACCTGCAGCACAGGACATCACATGACACTCATCACATGACAACTCTACTGTGACATGTGACAGATCTGTAGCACAATATGTCACATGACAGCTCTACACTGACATGTGACAGATCTGTAGCACAGGACAATGTCACATGACAGCTCTACACTGACATGTGACAGATCTGTAGCACAGGACAATGTCACATGACAGCTCTACTGTGACATGTGACATTAAAGGTGTTGAATGACATTTTTGTGGAAAACAACTTAAAACAACATGTCACTGAATCCATGCATATGAGGGGCACATGTTCATCCAGTTCAATAGTGTCGTCAACTGCAGTGTACCCCAGCAGCATATCGGATCACTATAGTGTCGTTTTCCTTCTATCTTCCACTAAACCAGTGTCTGTTCGTGTTGTGAAGCAGCTGCGTGATTTTCGCAGACTTGATCTGGTTCGCGCTGAAACTGATCTTTCTCTGCAACTTGCATCGGTGGATACTGAACTAGATGTGAATACAATGGTTAACCAGTATAAGCATGCGGTTGTATCCACCATTAACCTGCATGCCCCCGTCACCTTGAGAATGAAAGCTTGGCGATGCAAGGAGCGGTGGTATAATGATGACATTCATCAGGCCAGGGCAGTAAGACGTACAAACGAGAAGAGATGGAGAAAAACGAAGCTCAAGGTGCATCGCTAAATTTTTGTTGAGCACCGAACAGCGGTCAACAACATGATCAAGCGAGCTAAGCGTGCTCACTATGAGTCAGTATTGTCATCACTTGACCAGCGAACATGTTTTCGTGTAGTTAACACCATGCTGAAGCCACCGGGTATGACACTTCCACAATCTGCTAACACTGTGCAATGACTTCGCTACCTACTTTGCTGAGAAAACACAAGGAATTAGAATGCAGATCCACGAAAAGCTGATCAATGACGAAAGTTACTGGTTCCGTTATCGATGCTGGCAGCCAACGTGTGTCAAATGAATTAAATGGACTGCTACCTGCCAGTGAAGATGAAATGAAGAACATCATCAGACTATGCCCCTCAAAGACATGCAGTTTGGACCCTGCCCCACTGATCTTCTGAAGAAAACACTACGTATCCACATTCCCTGTCTCGTGGCAATAGTAAACAACAGCTTTAAGCAAGGACTATTTCCGATCACTTTGAGAACAGCAGTTGTAAAACTACTTCTAAATACGACTCTCGACAGAAACCTTCTGAAGAACTACAGACCGGTCTCCAATATAGCATTCATAGGCAAAGTCCTAGAAAAAGTTGCAGTTCGTCGTCTGATTGATCATCTCACTGTGAACGGGCTGCATGAAGAATACCAATCAGCATATAAGATGCTTCACAGTACAGAGACTGCCATATTGCGTGTCCAGCATGATATTGCTAGGACGCTTGACAAGAATCGTGCAATGCTGTTTGTTATGTTGGATTTATCAGCCGCATTTGACACGATTGACCTTAAACACTTGCTGACACTACTGCATGACGAGTACGGTGTGCGCGAAACGGCATTATCATGGTTCCGGACGTACTTGGAAGACCGCACCCATCGTGTTCAGATTGACTCAATAGCATCCAAGTCTATTCCGCTACAGAGTGGTGTGCCACAGGGCTCGGTCCTTGGGCCAGTTATCTCATATTAAAAAGATATGAAATAAAGTACCATGAATAAGCTGATGACATTCAACTATATGCGTCATACAATCCAGCTATACCAGGCGACCAAGCGGAAACAATGAGACGACTCACAGACTGCATTACGGAAGTCAGGCGATGGATGGCGCTGCGCATGCCGAAACTAAATGATGAAAAAACTAAAATGACCATCTTTACATCAAAACATCATCTCAAGATGTACAGAGGTTGCTCTATGACCATTGGAGACGGTACAATTTCACCAGTAGACTGCATACGGAATCTGGGAATTCTCATGGACCAACATCTAACGATGACACATCATGTGACTGCTGTGTGTGCTGTATGTAACTACCATCTGTACAGACTGTCATTAATACGGCACTATCTTACAGCTGATGCCACGAAAAGTGCTGTCAATGCACTCGTCACCTCTCGCTTGGACTATTGCAATGCACTCTTGCACAACTTACCGTTATCCCAGACAACGCGGTTGCAGAGAGTCCAGAACGATGCAGCCAGACTAGTAACAGGCACCAGCAGACATGACTACATGACACCAGTGTTAAAGGAACTGCATTGGCTGCCGGTTGCGAGTCGAATTGTGTTCAAGGTGTTGGTGGTGACTTACAAATGTATTCATGGTTTGGCGCCATCTTATCTGGCTGAACTTGTGCAGCCACGAGAGCGTGATGGACGTCTACGCCAGGACCATGCGCCAACACTGCACCAAGGCATCACGAAGAATGCATCAACGACTCAGCATTTGGCACAGCAGCACCAGGACTATGGAATGAACTACCGGTGGACATTCGTGCATCAGGGCTATTGAATAGGTTTAGGAAGTCTTTAAAGACTCATCGTTTTATTATACATTTTAATTAATTTGACAGACATTGTTTTATAATTTTAGTATTTTATGTCTTAAAATTTGTATTTCTATTTTAATATTTACTATTATATATCTTAAAACCAGTGTTTAGTTTTTAATATATTAATATACATTTATTTTATTGTTTGCACAGCGCATCGATCCGCTATGCGGGAATTAGTGCTAAAGAAATACCATATTATTATTATATCTGCAGCACAGGACAATGTCACATGACATCTCTACTGTGACATGTGACAGGTCTACTGTGACATGTGACAAATCTACTGTGACATGTGACAGATCTGTAGCACAGGACGTCACATAACAGCTCTACTGTGACAAGTGACAGATCTGTAGCACAGGATGTCACATAACAGCTCTACTGTGACAAGTGACAGATCTGTAGCACATGACATCACATGGCAGCTCTACTGTGACAAGTGACAGATCTGTAGCACATGAGAGGAGAGAGGGAGGATGGGAGGGAGGGTGACAAGGAGGGAGAGAGAGGGACAGAGGGTGAGAGAAGCAGGGAGGGAAGGAGAGAGGGTGAGAGAGAGAGGGATAAAGAGGAGAGAGACGGGGTGGGGGAGAAAGTGAGTAAGAGAGGGAGGGAGGGAGGGAGGGAGGGAGAGAGATGGGGTGGGAGAGACAGAGGGGAGAGAGGGAGGGAGTGAGAGAGGGAGAGAGAGAGGAAGGAAGTGAGAGAGGGAGGGAGTGAGAAGAGGGAGGGAGTGAGAGAGGGAGGGAGTGAGAGAGGGAGGGAGTGAGAGAGGGAGGGACTGAGAGAGGGAGATAGTGAGAGAGGAAGGGAGTGAGAGAGGGAGGGAGTGAGAGAGGGAGGAAGTGAGAGAGGGAGTGAGAGAGGGAGTGAGTGAGAGAGGGATGGAGTGAGAGAGGGAGGGAGTGAGAGAGGGAGAGAGGGAGGGAGTGAGAGAGGGAGGGAGTGAGCGAGGGAGAGAGTGAGAGAGGAAGGGAGTGAGAGAGGGAGGGAGTGAGAGAGAGTGAGAGAGGGAGTGAGAGAGGGAGGGAGGGAGGGAGGGAGGGAGGGAGGGAGGGAGAGAGGGAGGGAGTGAGAGAGGGAGGGAGTGAGAGAGGGAGAGAGGGAGGGAGGGAGGGAGGGAGGGAGGGAGGGAGGGAGGGAGGGAGGGAGGGAGGGAGAGAGAGAGGGAGTGAGAGACGGAGGGAGTGAGAGAGGGAGAGAGTGAGGGTGAGGGCCAGATGTGTTTACTACAACATATATTTCCACCAAATATTTTCACAAATCTTTGCACAACTTCCATAAGGACATACACACGCAGTTACAGCTTTAGTTACCTGACACTTCTGTAGGTGACACTTCAGGGTGACACTATTGACAAAGTTCTCGCCGTAGACGATGACTGCATCACACCTCATGTACCGCTGGTCACAAAGCCCATACTTGGGAAGCTCGACCTTGTATGGAGGTTCGTTGACCTTGACTGAGCAGTCGGCAGATGTGAAATCCTTCTCACACACGCACTGCCCTGAAATCAAACAACTCTTGTAGTTTCATTGTGATACAAATTAAACCTCGATACTGAACATGTTTCATTCTTAATACATCATGATTCCAAGGCATAAACATACGGTCATTTCTCACGAGATGTCAACAAACAGTGTTTATTGCTATAAATCCTTATATATTTAGTTTAGGAGATTGAAATTATGTTCATCATATCGGTCTTGATGAGAGTTTTTGTGCGATGTATAGTTTGTATACTTTGACTTATGTATCTTGAAAACCTTTAGCAATATCATCTTTAGGCACTACCCAACATTCTTGACGTGAAGAATTTCCCTTATCATGTACCGTAAGAAAAACTATAAGTCTCATACAGTAGTGTGATATATATTTCTGAAATGGCTTACATCTAAGTATTCATTGACCACTTTATTACGATCCTTTGAAGAACACACAATGTTTCCTGATTTATTCAGAGTTGGGGAAGATTGGTGAAACCGTACGAATGCAGCATGATATTGCAGGCCAACACAGGTCAACATGTAAAGGAATAACATGACACGTATTGTGTATTGGAAAGATTTTAAAGATTAGTAAAAGATATTATTACACGGAAATAAAGTGTATATACACTGTATTTTGCCTAATGTATACCATGAAAAATCTCCATCAACAGATGCCACTATCCAAAAGTTGCAATGTCACAAGCAGTTTTCTGCTGATCGCAGCCACCTTTCAACCGGTTGATCAAGAACACTGATATGTCTGTGTCAGCGGCAAACGTGGCACTATAGGACCAAGCTGTCAAAACCTTGAACAATCACCCAATGTTTTGGTTAATATGAGCGATGATGCCATCAAGGTCAAACTTGACAACATGGATGAATAAAATTAAAGTACAGCACATGACGGTGCCAAGATGTAGAGTATAAGGGAAGAATAGTCAAGAAAGTGAAGCTGACGGAGGCGAAGGCAACAAAGGAACAATGGAAATGAAATAAAAAAACAGGTTTTGTGGAAAGCCAGTTGCATTCTAGCTGACAATACACACAGTTTGTACGAGGAATACGTCATTCTGCCCTCGTCCAATGGCTTAGAACGGTCACATGCAAAACAAATAGGAAGCGGTTGTCATTTATTTCTACGACTGTTCGGCTTTTAAATGATACATCTCTCTGACGCCTCTTGTGAGCCAAACTTTGTTGTGTGCAAGTAATGGTAGTTATACTGTTGATATCAGGGTGTGTGTGCAAGGAGTGGTAGTTATACTGTTGATATCAGGGTGTGTGTGCAAGGAGTGGTAGTTATACTGTTGATATCAGGGTGTGTGTGCAAGGAGTGGTAGTTATACTGTTGATATCAGGGTGTGTGTGTGTAAGTAGTGGTAGTTATACTGTTGATATCAGGGTGTGTGTGCAAGGAGTGGTAGTTATACTGTTGATATCAGGGTATGTGTGCAAGGAGTGGTAGTTATACTGTTGATATCAGGGTGTGTGTGTGTAAGTAGTGGTAGTTATACTGTTGATATCAGGGTGTGTGTGCAAGGAGTGGTAGTTATACTGTTGATATCAGGGTGTGTGTGTGCATGTAGTTGTAGTTATACTGTTGATATCAGGGTGTGTGTGCAAGTAGTGGTAGTTATACTGTTGATATCAGGGTGTGTGTGCAAGGAGTGGTAGTTATACTGTTGATATCAGGGTGTGTGTGCAAGTAGTGGTAGTTATACTGTTGATATCAGGGTGTGTGTGCAAGGAGTGGTAGTTATACTGTTGATATCAGGGTGTGTGTGCAAGGAGTGGTAGTTATACTGTTGATATCAGGGTGTGTGTGCAAGTAGTGGTAATTATACTGTTGATATCAGGGTGTGTGCGCAAGGAGTGGTAGTTATACTGTTGATATCAGGGTGTGTGTGCAAGTAGTGGTAGTTATACTGTTGATATCAGGGTGTGTAGTGGTAGTTATACTGTTGATATCAGGGTGTGTGTGCAAGGAGTGGTAGTTATACTGTTGATATCAGGGTGTGTGTGCAAGGAGTGGTAGTTATACTGTTGATATCAGGGTGTGTGTGCAAGTAGTGGTAGTTATACTGTTGATATCAGGGTATGTGTGCAAGTAGTGGTAGATATACTGTTGATATCAGGGTGTGTAGTGGTAGTTATACTGTTGATATCAGGGTATGTGTGCAAGGAGTGGTAGTTATACTGTTGATATCAGGGTATGTGTGCAAGTAGTGGTAGATATACTGTTGATATCAGGGTATGTGTGCAAGTAGTGGTAGATATACTGTTGATATCAGGGTATGTGTGCAAGTAGTGGTAGTTATACTGTTGATATCAGGGTATGTGTGCAAGTAGTGGTAGATATACTGTTGATATCAGGGTGTGTAGTGGTAGTTATACTGTTGATATCAGGGTATGTGTGCAAGGAGTGGTAGTTATACTGTTGATATCAGGGTGTGTGTGTGCAAGTAGTGGTAGTTATACTGTTGATATCAGGGTATGTGTGCAAGTAGTGGTAGATATACTGTTGATATCAGGGTGTGTGTGTGTGCAAGGAGTGGTAGTTATACTGTTGATATCAGGGTATGTGTGCAAGTAGTGGTAGATATACTGTTGATATCAGGGTGTGTGTGCAAGGAGTGGTAGTTATACTGTTGATATCAGGGTGTGTGTGTGCAAGTAGTGGTAGTTATACTGTTGATATCAGGGTGTGTGTGCAAGGAGTGGTAGTTATACTGTTGATATCAGGGTGTGTGTGCAAGGAGTGGTAGTTATACTGTTGATATCAGGGTATGTGTGCAAGGAGTGGTAGTTATACTGTTGATATCAGGGTGTGTGTGCAAGGAGTGGTAGTTATACTGTTGATATCAGGGTGTGTGTGCAAGGAGTGGTAGTTATACTGTTGATATCAGGGTGTGTGTGCAAGTAGTGGTAGTTATACTGTTGATATCAGGGTATGTGTGCAAGGAGTGGTAGTTATACTGTTGATATCAGGGTGTGTGTGCAAGGAGTGGTAGTTATACTGTTGATATCAGGGTATGTGTGCAAGGAGTGGTAGTTATACTGTTGATATTAGGGTGTGTGTGCAAGGAGTGGTAGTTATACTGTTGATATCAGGGTGTGTGTGCAAGTAGTGGTAGTTATACTGTTGATATCAGGGTATGTGTGCAAGGAGTGGTAGTTATACTGTTGATATCAGGGTGTGTGTGCAAGTAGTGGTAGTTATACTGTTGATATCAGGGTATGTGTGCAAGGAGTGGTAGTTATACTGTTGATATCAGGGTGTGTGTGCAAGGAGTGGTAGTTATACTGTTGATATCAGGGTATGTGTGCAAGGAGTGGTAGTTATACTGTTGATATCAGGGTGTGTGTGCAAGGAGTGGTAGTTATACTGTTGATATCAGGGTGTGTAGTGGTAGTTATACTGTTGATATCAGGGTATGTGTGCAAGTAGTGGTAGCTATACTGTTGATATCAGGGTGTGTGTGCAAGTAGTGGTAGATATACTGTTGATATCAGGGTGTGTAGTGGTAGTTATACTGTTGATATCAGGGTATGTGTGCAAGTAGTGGTAGTTACACTGTTGATATCAGGGTGTGTAGTGGTAGTTATACTGTTGATATCAGGGTATGTGTGCAAGGAGTGGTAGTTATACTGTTGATATCAGGGTGTGTGTGTGCAAGTAGTGGTAGTTATACTGTTGATATCAGGGTATGTGTGCAAGTAGTGGTAGATATACTGTTGATATCAGGGTGTGTGTGCAAGGAGTGGTAGTTATACTGTTGATATCAGGGTGTGTGTGTGCAAGGAGTGGTAGTTATACTGTTGATATCAGGGTGTGTGTGCAAGTAGTGGTAGTTATACTGTTGATATCAGGGTATGTGTGCAAGGAGTGGTAGTTATACTGTTGATATCAGGGTGTGTGTGCAAGGAGTGGTAGTTATACTGTTGATATCAGGGTATGTGTGCAAGGAGTGGTAGTTATACTGTTGATATCAGGGTGTGTGTGCAAGTAGTGGTAGTTATACTGTTGATATCAGGGTATGTGTGCAAAGAGTGGTAGTTATACTGTTGATATCAGGGTGTGTGTGTGCAACGAGTGGTAGTTATACTGTTGATATCAGGGTATGTGTGCAAGGAGTGGTAGTTATACTGTTGATATCAGGGTGTGTGTGCAAGGAGTGGTAGTTATACTGTTGATATCAGGGTGTGTGTGCAAGTAGTGGTAGTTATACTGTTGATATCAGGGTGTGTGTGCAAGGAGTGGTAGTTATACTGTTGATTTCAGGGTGTGTGTGCAAGGAGTGGTAGTTATACTGTTGATATCAGGGTGTGTGTGCAAGTTGTGTTAGTTATACTGTTGATATCAGGGTGTGTGTGCAAGGAGTGGTAGTTATACTGTTGATATCAGGGTGTGTGTGCAAGGAGTGGTAGTTATACTGTTGATATCAGGGTATGTGTGCAAGGAGTAGTAGTTATACTGTTGATATCAGGGTATGTGTGCAAGGAGTGGTAGTTATACTGTTGATATCAGGGTGTGTGTACAAGGAGTGGTAGTTATACTGTTGATATCAGGGTATGTGTGCAAGGAGTGGTAGTTATACTGTTGATATCAGGGTGTGTGTGCAAGGAGTGGTAGTTATACTGTTGATATCAGGGTATGTGTGCAAGTAGTGGTAGTTATACTGTTGATATCAGGGTGTGTGTGTAAGGAGTGGTAGTTATACTGTTGATATCAGGGTGTGTGTGCAAGGAGTGGTAGTTATACTGTTGATATCAGGGTGTGTGTGCAAGTAGTTGTAGTTATACTGTTGATATCAGGGTGTGTGTGTGCAAGGAGTGGTAGTTATACTGTTGATATCAGGGTGTGTGTGCAAGGAGTGGTAGTTATACTGTTGATATCAGGGTGTGTGTGCAAGGAGTGGTAGTTATACTGTTGATATCAAGGTGTGTGTGTGCATGTAGTTGTAACTATACTCTTGATATCAGGGTGTGTGTGCAAGTAGTTGTAGCTATACTGTTGATATCAGGGTGTGTGTGCAAGTAGTTGTAGCTATACTGTTGATATCAGGGTGTGTGTGTGTGCAAGTAGTTGTAGCTATACTGTTGATATCAGGGTGTGTGTGCAAGTAGTTGTAGCTATGCTGTTGATATCAGGGTGTGTGTGTGCAAGTAGTTGTAGCTATACTGTTGATATCAGGGTGTGTGTGCAAGTAGTTTTAGCTATACTGTTGATATCAGGGTGTGTGTGCAAGTAGTTGTAGCTATACTGTTGATATCAGGGTGTGTGTGCAAGTAGTTGTAGTTATACTGTTGATATCAGGGTGTGTGTGCAAGTAGTTGTAGCTATGCTGTTGATATCAGGGTGTGTGTGTGCAAGTAGTTGTAGTTATACTGTTGATATCAGGGTGTGTGTGTGCAAGTAGTTTTAGCTATACTGTTGATATCAGGGTGTGTGTGCAAGTAGTTGTAGCTATACTGTTGATATCAGGGTGTGTGTGCAAGTAGTTGTAGTTATACTGTTGATATCAGGGTGTGTATGTGTGCAAGTAGTTGTAGCTATGCTGTTGATATCAGGGTGTGTGTGTGCAAGTAGTTGTAGCTATACTGTTGATATCAGGGTGTGTGTGTGTGCAAGTAGTTGTAGCTATACTGTTGATATCAGGGTGTGTGTGTTTGCAAGTAGTTTTAGCTATACTGTTGATATCAGGGTGTGTGTGCAAGTAGTTGTAGCTATGCTGTTGATATCAGGGTGTGTGTGTGTGCAAGTAGTTGTAGCTATACTGTTGATATCAGGGTGTGTGTGTGTGCAAGTAGTTGTAGCTATACTGTTGATATCAGGGTGTGTGTGCAAGTAGTTGTAGTTATACTGTTGATATCAGGGTGTGTGTGTGCAAGTAGTTGTAGCTATGCTGTTGATATCAGGGTGTGTGTGTGTGCAAGTAGTTGTAGCTATACTGTTGATATCAGGGTGTGTGTGTGTGGTACTCTTAAGGGGTAATGTACTGTCAGGGGGTACTGTATTGTTAGGGGGTACTGTCAGGCGGTACAGTACTGTCGGGGGGTACTATTAGGAAGTAATGTTGGGGGGTACTGAGTCGGTATGACATAACTGTGTGACCTCCCATCAACTCGCTGGCATTAACTAGTGACAGCGGGGTGACCTTTATATGAGGGTCACTGACCTGGTCAGGGGCTTAGACAGAAACATGTCTGCTGGTCTTTAAGACTTGTAGATGACTGGTCAAGACTGGTAATTACAACTAACACTGGTGGACGCACTGGCACAACTGGCAGTGACAGAACTCAAAAGGATCAGCATGTATTAAATACGTGGCTCAAATGATGCAGGTTTGTCATCAAAACAAGCTAAACTGACCACTTATCGCTGTGACTGATGTGACTGGTTGCCACACAGGCCGTTCATGTGCTAAAGGGCACACTTTTGATTCAACACTGACAAAACATTATTTCTGGCTAAGGGCTTGAACCCTGTGACTCACCATTGACACAATGCCCTTGTTTAGTTCCACTGCAGTCGTTGACACACATCTGAGCCTCTATCTGAGTCGTGATGTTGCGAGGCAGATTGCCGTTCTTCTGAATCTCCTCCAGACATTGTTCCTTCATCGCTTCGCGGGCCGAGTCTGCCCACGAGTCGTTGCCAATGATCTAGCAGGGAGCAGCCATTATAACATTTTCAATTGAAAAACCTTTGTTGTTCGCAGGATGTTTGACAGAGTGTGAACATTTGTCTCTGTGCTCACATTGTAAGATAAGTAGAATGTACAGCCATATGAGACATGTTTGTAAATACCATACGTCATTCAATTTCAACCTCTGCACATGTACACGCACACATGCATACATAAGCACGCACGCGCATGCACGCACACACACGGTTGCACATTAGCGGGCTCATCCTTGACTTGTACATGATATACAACTGCAAGTTCAGTCCTTAGAATTCAGTGTGCCGATGGAACAAAAGATTTCTTGTAATAGTTATTGTGTGCAGTGGGCATCAGGAGTCATCGACTAGACGGGAGAGCATCAACAGCAGAATCAAGTGGATGAGAGGGATTATTTATTTAGAATTTATTTATGTTGCACTTGTAAGAGTGAATATAGAACACCATGGGACACCATTTCAAAATGAGGCAAGTGTAATAAGTAATGACAAAGGTCCAAAAAATATGTTTATTTATATTGTTTAATATTCTGTATACTTTTTAGCTGTTTTAATTTATATAATAAATATGTATGTGTGTGTGTGTGTGTGGTGTGCGTGCGCATGTGTGTGTGTCTGAGTGTGCGTGTGTGCGCAAGTGTGTGTGGTGTACATGTGCGTGTGTGGTGCACGTGTGGTGCGCGTATTTTGGGCGTGTGTGGCGCGTGTGTGGCAAGTGTGGTGTGTGTGTGTGGTGTGTGTGTGGTGCGTGTGAGTTGCATGTGTGTTGTAATTGTGTGGTGCGTGTGTGGTGCATGTGTTGTGCGTGTATGGTGTGTGTGTGTTGCATGTGTGGTGCGGGTGTGGTGCATGTGTGTGTGTGTGTGTGTTGCATATGTGTTGCGTGTGTGTTGTGTGTGTGGTGCGTGTGAGTTGCATGTGTGGTGTGTGTGGCGCATGTGTGGCGCGTGTGTGGCGCATGTGTGGCACGTGTGTGTTGCGTGTGCGGTGCGTGTGTGGTGCGCGTGTGGTGCGCGTGTCATGCGTATGTGGTGTGTGTGTACGTGTGTGGTGTGTGTGCGTGTATGCGTGTGTGTGTATTTGTGTGTGGTGTGTGTGTGCGTGTGATGTGTGTGTGTGTGTATTTGTGTGTGGTGTGTGTGTGAGTGTGATGTGTGTGTGTATGGTGTGCGTGTGTGGTGTGTGTGTAGTGTGTGTGCGCGTGTGTGTGCGTGTGTGGTGTGTGTGATGTGTGTGTTTGTGTGTATTTGTGTGTGTGCGTGTGTATGTGTGTGGGTGGTGTGCGTATGCCTGTGTGTGAGCATGCGTTCATGCGTGCGTTTGTGCGTGTGCCTGCTTAGACTATTTTATTTCTTAGGCAACTGTTCAGTGCCATGGTATAAATGTTGTACTTTTTAAGGTGTCCAAATACAGCCTGTCGTTACAGTATTGGGACCATTAATAATACGTCATTGTCCTTATTTGGTGTGCTGTTGTCAAGGTGACCGGCTATACACAACTGAATGTTGTGCAGTATCTTAATTGACAATGCCAAATCTGAAGGCTGACAGCAATATACAGGTTCTTCAGGTGAACAAATAGTGGACTGTTTCTCTCGTTTTAAAGCAACAGACGCTGTCGAACCTTGTCGCAGTTGTTGTGTATAGCCCGTCACGTAACTGTCTCAATACAATAGTAACAGTACATATTATACAAATAATGCCCCATTGTACGGCAGATGGAGTAGGCCCCTACCTACAGGTATTCTGTTAGTAATATCTGCAACCTGCCATGAGCGACCACCTGTCTTGAATGACCACTTAGCTGTACAGAAGGACAGGTTGTCCAAGATTATGGTGCTCCATCATACCGTATTGTGTCATCGCAAAGTGTCAACTCACATGGATGTCCTCGACACAGGTGGTGATCTCCTGGTCAAAGTTGACCCCAGGGATCTGGGAGCAGAGACGCCCTAGAGTGTAATTGTCTCGGATGTAGTCAGAGCAGAAGGTGCGGGCGTACGTCTTGTTCCAGCCGTACTTCCAGGGGTGGGTGTTCTACACATGGCAAGTAGATATTATTATGTGCACTTTCCCGTCGTTTGTGTCTGTTTCACTTGTGCCATTCCACACAAAATGCACCATCACAGTTCTTTTGTAGAAGTAAAGTTAATTGATATATAAATAATTTAAATATAAAAAAAAATAGATAGATATATGATTCAAATGCCCATATGATAAAAACGTCAAAAACAATTGCTAAAAAGTGTATCGAAATTGCACTAAAATGTACATGTCAATAATTTCATTAAAATTGTTTGGCCGTAGTTGAGTGACGTCACTCATTAATTTATGTCTATTTATTCCGCAAATAGCCAGTTATTAATTGACATTAACTTAGTGATCAGTTACCACACAAAAGGGTAATCAGTAACACTAATAACACAACTGTAAATTTGAAACTCATTTTCTTAGCGGTATTGCTACATTTTCTGACCGGTATTGCTACATTTTCTGACCGGTATTGCTACATTTTCTGACCGGTATTGCTACATTTTCTGACCGGTATTGCTACATTGTTAGATAGTGCCTTTTGAATAATATCAAGGTAGATATGTGCGAATGTTGCTGGAATTTATAGTCATGTGATTGTCAGTTCAAAAGTTGGAATTCACCAGAAAGTATTCAGGACAGAGGTCAATAGACTCAATACCAGAGCAATACACGTATGAACAGTTAATAAATAACACATTAAAAAGTTATGTTTTTCATACAATATGTTTTTAGTTGCTATCAAACAAAATAGGTATAACAAATAATGCTTCTTTCCGATTTGATGTCAGTGTGAATGTTTACCTATATCACACAATTCCATATAAAATCAGCCAACCCTGTTCCTGACACCTATTATTTTGATTAAATTGGACATACATGCACACACATTTTTGAATTTTTAATGTTATCTTATAATAATGACGTATAAACTTACAACATTTTCCATTACCCAATTATAATAGTCAAACATTGTCATCAAGTTCTTACCTCAAGTTCTTACCCCAAGAATGGTCAATACTTGCCCATTCATACAATTTTTCAGAACTATAATTCGACAGAATCGGTAAGCCACCGCAAATATCAATAAGACAGATTTTGCTAATATTATAAACTCTAGGTCACTAAAACATTTGCACCATCCAAATATGTTATGATAAAGGTTATGCCATAAAACATGGTTGCTATGATACAAACGATCAGAATTTGTACTTTAATCATATAATATTTCTGTATAGACCCACTGAGTAACAATCTTACCTTAGGGATAAATCCTTTATTTAGAAGAATCGGCTCATCCGTCTTAAGGATGGTGTTTTCGTTGATTGCCCGTCTCTTTCTCGACTTCACAGTGGCCGTTAAATTGATGGCGTTCTTAATAAATAGGTCGGTGACATCCGATCCTGAAAAGTCAGAATGAAGCACTCTGACAAGATTGCAACTCACCAATCATCATTTACTTAGTTTACTGTAGAACGCAACAGGATCAGAAACTGATAGAGATTGGTAGCCAGTCCTACAGCCAACACTTCACCCTCTAATGCAGCTGTTCACTGCTGGTAGCCTATCATAGAGCCACCACATCACTCTCTGACACACCTGTTCAATCCTGGTAGCCAGTCCTAGAGCCACCACTTCACTCTCTGACACACCTGTTCACTCCTGGTAGCCAGTCCTAGAGCCACCACTTCACTCTCTGACACACCTGTTCATTCCTTGTAGCCAGTCCTAGAGCCACCACTTCAGCCTCTGACACACCTGTTCACTCCTGGTAGCCAGTCCTAGAGCCACCACTTCACTCTCTGACACACCTGTTCACTCCTGGTAGCCAGTCCTAGAGCCACCACTTCACTCTCTGACACACCTGTTCACTCCTGGTAGCCAGTCCTAGAGCCACCACTTCACTCTCTGACACACCTGTTCACTCCTGGTAGCCAGTCTTAGAGCCACCACTTCACTCTCTGACACAGCTGTTCACTCCTGGTAGCCAGTCTTAGAGCCACCACTTCACTCTCTGACACACCTGTTCACTCCTGGTAGCCAGTCTTACAGCCACCACTTCACTCTCTGACACAGCTGTTCATTCCTTGTAGCCAGTCCTAGAGCCACCACTTCAGCCTCTGACACACCTGTTCACTCCTGGTAGCCAGTCCTAGAGCCACCACTTCACTCTCTGACACAGCTGTTCACTCCTGGTAGCCAGTCTTAGAGCCACCACTTCACTCTCTGACACAGCTGTTCATTCCTTGTAGCCAGTCCTAGAGCCACCACTTCAGCCTCTGACACACCTGTTCACTCCTGGTAGCCAGTCCTAGAGCCACCACTTCACTCTCTGACACAGCTGTTCATTCCTTGTAGCCAGTCCTAGAGCCACCACTTCAGCCTCTGACACACCTGTTCACTCCTGGTAGCCAGTCCTAGAGCCACCACTTCACTCTCTGACACACCTGTTCACTCCTGGTAGCCAGTCTTAGAGCCACCACTTCACTCTCTGACACAGCTGTTCATTCCTTGTAGCCAGTCCTAGAGCCACCACTTCAGCCTCTGACACACCTGTTCACTCCTGGTAGCCAGTCCTAGAGCCACCACTTCACTCTCTGACACACCTGTTCACTCCTGGTAGCCAGTCCTAGAGCCACCACTTCAGCCTCTGACACAGCTGTTCACTCCTGGTAGCCAGTCTTAGAGCCACCACTTCACTCTCTGACACAGCTGTTCATTCCTTGTAGCCAGTCCTAGAGCCACCACTTCAGCCTCTGACACACCTGTTCACTCCTGGTAGCCAGTCCTAGAGCCACCACTTCACTCTCTGACACACCTGTTCACTCCTGGTAGCCAGTCCTAGAGCCACCACTTCACTCTCTGACACACCTGTTCACTCCTGGTAGCCAGTCCTAGAGCCACCACTTCACTCTCTGACACACCTGTTCACTCCTGGTAGCCAGTCTTAGAGCCACCACTTCACTCTCTGACACACCTGTTCACTCCTGGTAGCCAGTCCTAGAGCCACCACTTCAGCCTCTGACACAGCTGTTCACTCCTGGTAGCCAGTCTTAGAGCCACCACTTCACTCTCTGACACAGCTGTTCATTCCTTGTAGCCAGTCCTAGAGCCACCACTTCAGCCTCTGACACACCTGTTCACTCCTGGTAGCCAGTCCTAGAGCCACCACTTCACTCTCTGACACACCTGTTCACTCCTGGTAGCCAGTCCTAGAGCCACCACTTCACTCTCGGACACACCTGTTCACTCCTGGTAGCCAGTCTTAGAGCCACCACTTCACTCTCTGACACAGCTGTTCACTCCTGGTAGCCAGTCGTAGAGCCACCACTTCACTCTCTGACACAGCTGTTCATTCCTTGTAGCCAGTCCTAGAGCCACCACTTCACTCTCTGACACACCTGTTCACTCCTGGTAGCCAGTCCTAGAGCCACCACTTCACTCTCTGACATACCTGTTCACTCCTGGTAGCCAGTCTTAGAGCCACCACTTCACTCTCTGACACAGCTGTTCATTCCTTGTGGCCAGTTCTAGAGCCACCACTTCACTCTCTGATACACCTGTTCACTCCTGGTAGCCAGTCCTAGAGCCACCACTTCACTCTCTGACACACCTGTTCACTCCTGGTAGTCAGTCCTAGATCCACCACTTCACTCTCTGACACACCTGTTCACTCCTGGTAGCCAGTCCTAGAGCCACCACTTCAGCCTCTGACACACATGTTCAGTCCTGGTAGCCAATTCTAGAGCCACCACTTCACTCTCTGACACACCTGTTCACTGTTGGTAGCCAGTCCTAGAGCCACCACTTCAGCCTCTGACACACCTGTTCAGTCCTGGTAGCCAATTCTAGAGCCACCACTTCACTCTCTGACACACCTGTTCACTCCTGGTAGCCAGTCCTAGAGCCACCACTTCACTCTCTGACACACCTGTTCACTCCTGGTAGCCAGTCCTAGAGCCACCACTTCACTCTCTGACACACCTGTTCACTCCTGGTAGCCAGTCCTAGAGCCACCACTTCAGCCTCTGACACACATGTTCAGTCCTGGTAGCCAATTCTAGAGCCACCACTTCACCCTCTGACGCACCTGTTCACTGTTGGTAGCCAATCCTAGAGCCACCACTTCACCATCTGACACACCCGTTCACTGCTGGTTGCCAGTTGTAGAGCCACCACTTCACCATCTGACACACCCGTTCACTGCTGGTTGCCAGTTGTAGAGCCACCACTTCACCCTCTAACACAGCTGTCCCATCCAATTACAACTTCTCTGAGGATCATTCAGCCATGCAATTAGTGCTTGACACGACTCTCATAATGTCGAGGAACAACTGGGCCTGTAACCTGAAAATTTTGCGGGCCTGACAAAATATGTGAAGGCCCAGAAATCTTTATTATAATTTATTCTAGTATAATATACTAGAATAACAATGTTGAAGGTATACTGCCCACCAAACTGCGTTTAATAAGTCCAAAGCAACTTAACGTTAAAACTGAATAAGAAATATTCAAATAGTAGACTCAGGTTAGTAGGTAATAGTGAAGATGGCTGGGGGCTGACAGCCTAACTGCTTGTTCTTGGAACTACTTATTGATGTCTTCTGGTTCCCTCAATTAAGACCAGTAAAGACAATAAGTGTACAAAGTACCACCACTGATTCAACAAACATCCATACATTTGTGTTGACAATATATCAGGGGTAATTTAATAATATTACTGGCTCAGGAGACATATTCCGGATACTGGAACAGACACGATTTTTTAAGATGTTCCCTTTTAACTTGTTTGATACGTTCCTGTCTGCTGTGACACCACTGCCTTCCTCAGTACATTCGCACCGTCTTGTTTACATCCTTCGTCGCACTTCTACCTATGTACGCACATCACTGGTAATTAATCCACCAATGTACGCAAAGGCACCCACATGCTTGATATCATTCACCTCCACCATGTGCTTGCAAAGGTGCCTGTGCTTGAAATCCTTCACCTCCACCATGTGTTCGCCCCTCTTTCTGGTGTCCAACCACGTGACTTTTATCGGTGCTAATCTTCTGCCCATGCTTCTGGAGCACTTTGTCTCCATTCCACTCTAGCAGCACGTCTCTTGTAGTATCTGACTGTTCTTTACTAACAACATTCCACTCTAGCAGCACTTCTCTTGTAGTATCTGACTGTTCTTTACTAACAACATTCCACTCTAGGAGCACGTCTCTTGTAGTATCTGACTGTTCTTTACTAACAACATTCCACTCTAGCAGCACTTCTCTTGTAGTATCTGACTGTTCTTTACTAACAACATTCCACTCTAGGAGCACGTCTCTTGTAGTATCTGTCTGTTCTTTACTAACAACATTCCACTCTAGCAGCACTTCTCTTGTAGTATCTGACTGTTCTTTACTAACAACATTCCACTCTAGGAGCACGTCTCTTGTAGTATCTGACTGTTCTTTACTAACAACATTCCACTCTAGCAGCACTTCTCTTGTAGTATCTGACTGTTCTTTACTAACAACATTCCACTCTAGGAGCACGTCTCTTGTAGTATCTGTCTGTTCTTTACTAACAACATTCCAATCTAGCAGCACGTCTCTTGTAGTATCTGACTGTTCTTTACTAACAACATTCCACTCTAGGAGCACGTCTCTTGTAGTATCTGTCTGTTCTTTACTAACAACATTCCACTCTAGCAGCACGTCTCTTGTAGTATCTGTCTGTTCTTTACTAACAACATTATTACAAGATCGGCGGATATTTATAAAAAAAAACGTGCGAGACAACTGGGCCTGTGACTTGTGACAGATGCGTCCCGCCAAAAGATTCATGGGCTCCGGGCACATGGGCCAGCAGTTATGTTGGATGCTGGCTGCAATTACTGAGTGCCACCTCTGTGTATATAGCCATGTACTCATTTATACAACTCAGTGAACAGAGGCAACACTGAATGAACAAAATGGCCCAAACTTCAAACAACGTCAAGCCACAACTTCCTGGTTGAAGTTATATGCCTGACATCATCTAGAATCATATTGTAGAATATGATATCAAATGTACCTTCTTGGTAGATATCCCAGGTGCTGATATCATGTCAATAGTAACAAAAGGTATACCTTGATAGGTATCACAAGTGCTGATATCGTGCAAGTAGTAACTAAAGGTGTACCTTGATAGGTATCACAAGTGCTAATATCGTGCAAGTAGTAACTAAAGGTGTACCTTGGTAGATATCGCAGGTGCTGATATCATGTGACGGGGTGCATGCCCCTGGCTGGCCTCCTACACAGGAGCAGTATCGGTGGAGGAAGAACTGGTCACTTCTGCGCTTAACCCCCTGGAATATGCTGTCTTCCCCATACAGGTCAACCCTACAGTGCAACAGAATGAATATGAAACCATCTAAACTTCCAACTTAATCTTTGTATTTAGTCATATGTTATTTATTTATGCCAATTTATCTGTGTTCAATCAACAGGGAAGTGATCAATGATAATGTTGTTGGACAATCATAACAAACATAATCTCACCTTCATAAACATTAAAGTCATCAAATAACTTCTTCACATTTTGTTTAGTTTCACTAATATGTTCCTGTGGAACATATTAGTGAAACTAAACTTTTGACCAAAATGTTACCTTGTAATTTATGAAAGTAGTTCAACAGCTTGGCTGACACAGAATAGCAACAAAGTGTCTGATCTAAATAATTAATCACATAAACATTATTGTTACAGCAGTCTTACAGACATGTACTCACAGACAGTGTGTGTGGCATTGTCTTACAGACATGTACACACAGACAGTGTGTGTGGCATTGTCTTACAGACATGTACTCACAGACAGTGTGTGTGGCATTGTCTTACAGACATGTACTCACAGACAGTGTGTGTGGCATTGTCTTACAGACATGTACTCACAGACAGTGTGTGTGGCACTGTCTTACAGACATGTACTCACAGACAGTGTGTGTGTGGCATTGCCGTACAGACATGTACTCACAGACAGTGTGTGTGGCATTGCCGTACAGACATGTACTCACAGACAATGTGTGTGGCATTGTCTTACAGACATGTACTCACAGACAGTGTGTGTGGCATTGCCATACAGACATGTACTCACAGACAGTGTGTGTGGCATTGTCTTACAGACATGTACTCACAGACAGTGAGTGTGGCATTGCCGTACAGACATGTACACACAGACAGTGTGTGTGGCATTGTCTTACAGACATGTACACACAGACAGTGTGTGTGGCATTGTCTTACAGACATGTACTCACAGACAGTGTGTGTGGCACTGTCTTACAGACATGTACTCACAGACAGTGTGTGTGTGGCATTGCCGTACAGACATGTACACACACACAGTGTGTGTGGCATTGTCTTACAGACATGTACTCACAGACAGTGAGTGTGGCATTGCCGTACAGACATGTACACACAGACAGTGTGTGTGGCATTGTCTTACAGACATGTACTCACAGACAGTGTGTGTGTGTGGCATTGCCGTACAGACATGTACTCACAGACAGTGTGTGTGGCATTGTCTTACAGACATGTACTCACAGACAGTGTGTGTGGCATTGCCGTACAGACATGTACACACAGACAGTGTGTGTGGCATTGTCTTACAGAAATGTACTCACAGACAGTGTGTGTGGCATTGCCGTACAGACATGTACACACAGACAGTGTGTGTGACATTGTCTTACAGACATGTACTCACAGACAGTGTGTGTGGCATTGTCGTACAGACATGTACTCACAGACAGTGTGTGTGGCATTGTCTTACAGATATGTACTCACAGACAGTGTGTGTGGCATTGCCGTACAGACATGTACTCACAGACAGTGTGCGTGGCATTGTCGTACAGGCATGTACTCACAGACAGTGTGTGTGGCATTGTCTTACAGACATGTACACACAGACAGTGTGTGTGGCATTGTCGTACAGACATGTACTCACAGACAGTGTGTGTGGCATTGTCTTACAGACATGTACTCACAGACAGTGTGTGTGGCATTGTCTTACAGACATGTACTCACAGACAGTGTGTGTGACATTGTCTTACAGACATGTACACACAGACAGTGTGTGTGGCATTGTCTTACAGATATGTACACACAGATAGTGTGTGTGGCACTGTCGTACAGACATGTACACACAGACAGTGTGTGTGGCATTGTCTTACAGACATGTACTCACAGACAGTGTGTGTGGCATTGTCGTACAGACAGTATTCACAGACAGTGTGTGTGGCATTGTCTTACAGACATTACTCACAGACAGTATGTGTGGCATTGTCTTACAGACATGTACACACACACAGTGTGTGTGGCATTGCCGTACAGACATGTACTCACAGACAGTGTGTGTGGCATTGCCATACAGACATGTACTCACAGACAGTGTGTGTGGCATTGCCGTACAGACATGTACTCACAAACAGTGTGTGTGGCATTGCCGTACAGACATGTACTCACAGACAGTGTGTGTGGCATTGTCTTACAGACATGTACTCGCAGACAGTGTGTGTGTGGCATTGCCGTACAGACATGTACTCACAGACAGTGTGTGTGGCAATGCTGTACAGACATGAACTCACAGACAGTGTGTATGGCATTGCCGTACAGACATGTACTCACAGACAGTGTGTGTGTGGCATTGTCTTACAGACATGTACTCACAGACAGTGTGTGTGACATTGCCGTACAGATATGTACTCACAGACAGTGTGTGTGGCATTGTCTTACAGACATGTACTCACAGACAGTGTGTGTGGCATTGCCGTACAGACATGTACTCACAGACAGTGTGTGTGGCATTGTCTTACAGACATGTACTCACACACAGTGTGTGTGGCATTGCCGTACAGACATGTACTCACAGACAGTGTGTGTGGCATTGCCATACAGACATGTACTCACAGACAGTGTGTGTGGCATTGCCGTACAGACATGTACTCACAAACAGTGTGTGTGGCATTGCCGTACAGACATGTACTCACAGACAGTGTGTGTGGCATTGTCTTACAGACATGTACTCGCAGACAGTGTGTGTGTGGCATTGCCGTACAGACATGTACTCACAGACAGTGTGTGTGGCAATGCTGTACAGACATGAACTCACAGACAGTGTGTATGGCATTGCCGTACAGACATGTACTCACAGACAGTGTGTGTGTGGCATTGTCTTACAGACATGTACTCACAGACAGTGTGTGTGACATTGCCGTACAGATATGTACTCACAGACAGTGTGTGTGGCATTGTCTTACAGACATGTACTCACAGACAGTGTGTGTGGCATTGCCGTACAGACATGTACTCACAGACAGTGTGTGTGGCATTGTCTTACAGACATGTACTCACAGACAGTGTGTGTGGCATTGCCGTACAGACATGTACACACAGACAGTTTGTGTGGCATTGTCTTACAGAAATGTATTCACAGTGTGTGTGGCATTGCCGTACATACATGTACACACAGACAGTGTGTGTGGCATTGTCTTACAGACATGTACTCACAGACACTGTGTGTGGCATTGTCTTACAGACATGTACTCACAGACAGTGTGTGGCATTGTCGTACAGACATGTACTCACAGACAGTGTGTGTGGCATTGTCTTACAGACATGTACTCACAGACAGTATGTGTGGCATTGTCTTACAGACATGTTCATACAGACAGTGTGTGTGGCATTGTCGTACAGACAGTACTCACAGACAGTGTGTGTGGCATTGTCGTACAGACATGTACTCACAGATAGTGTGTGTGGCATTGTCTTACAGACATGTACTCACAGACAGTGTGTGTGGCATTGTCTTACAGACATGTACTCACAGACAGTGTGTGTGGCATTGTCTTACAGACATGTACACACAGACAGTGTGTGTGGCATTATCTTACAGACATGTACACAGACAGTGTGTGTGGCATTGTCTTACAGACATGTACACACAGACAGTGTATATGGCATTGTCTTACAGACATGTACTCACAGACATGTACTCACAGACATGTACTCACAGACAGTGTGTGTGGCATTGCCGTACAAACATGTACTCACAGACAGTGTGTGTGGCATTGTCTTACAGACATGTACTCACAGACAGTGTGTGTGGCATTGCCGTACAGACATGTACTCACAGACAGTGTGTGTGGCATTGCAGTACAGACATGTACACACAGACAGTGTGTGTGGCATTGTCTTACAGACATGTACTCACAGACAGTGTGTGTGTGGCATTGCCGTACAGACATGTACACACAGACAGTGTGTGTGGCATTGTCTTACAGACATGTACTCACAGACAGTGTGTGTGGCATTGTCTTACAGACATGTACTCACAGACAGTGTGCGTGGCATTGCCTTACAGACATGTACTCACAGACAGTGTGTGTGGCATTGTCTTACAGACATGTACTCACAGACAGTGTGTGTGGCATTGTCTTACAGACATGTACTCACAGACAGTGTGTGTGGCATTGTCTTACAGACATGTACTCACAGACAGTGTGTGTGGCATTGTTGTATAGACAGTACTCACAGACAGTGTGTGTGGCATTGTCTTACAGACATGTACTCACAGACAGTGTGTGTGGCATTGTTGTATAGACAGTACTCACAGACAGTGTGTGTGGCATTGTCTTACAGACATGTACTCACAGACAGTGTGTGTGGCATTGTCTTACAGACATGTACACACAGACAGTGTGTGTGGCATTGTCGTACAGACAGTACTCACAGACAGTGTGTGTGGCATTGTCTTACAGACATGTACACACAGACAGTGTGTGTGGCATTGCCGTACAGACCTGTACTCACAGACAGTGTGTGTGGCATTGTCGTACAGACATGTACTCACAGACAGTGTGTGTGGCATTGTCGTACAGACATGTACTCACAGACAGTGTGTGTGGCATTGTCTTACAGACATGTACTCACAGACAGTGTGTGTGGCATTGTCTTACAGACATGTACACACAGTGTGTGTGGCATTGTCTTACAGACATGTACACAGACAGTGTGTGTGGAATTGTCTTACAGACATGTACACACAGACAGTGTGTGTGGCATTGTCTTACAGACATGTACACACAGACAGTGTGTGTGGCATTGTCTTACAGACATGTACTCACAGACAGTGTGTGTAGCATTGTCGTACAAACATGTACACACAGACAGTGTGTGTGGCATTGTCTTACAGACATGTACTCACAGACAGTGTGTGTGGCATTGTCTTACAGACATGTACTCACAAACAGTGTGTGTGGCATTGTCTTACAGACATGTAATCACAGACAGTGTGTGTGTGGCATTGTCTTACAGACATGTACTCACAGACAGTGTGTGTGGCATTGTCGTACAGACATGTAATCACAGACAGTGTGTGTGTGGCATTGTCTTACAGACATGTACTCACAGACAGTGTGTGTTGCATTGTCTTACAGACATGTAATCACAGACAGTGTGTGTGTGGCATTGTCTTACAGACATGTACTCACAGACAGTGTGTGTGGCATTGTCGTACAGACATATAATCACAGACAGTGTGTGTGTGGCATTGTCTTACAGACATGTACTCACAGACAGTGTGTGTGGCATTGTCGTACAGACATGTACACACAGACAGTGTGTGTGGCATTGTCTTACAGACATGTACACACAGACAGTGTGTGTGGCATTGTCTTACAGACATGTACACAGACAGTGTGTGTGGCATTGTCTTATAGACATGTACACACAGACAGTGTGTGTGGCATTGTCTTACAGACATGTACTCACAGATGTGTCTAGATGTGGGTGAGGTCGGTGGGAGATGAGATGATGTAATTAGAGGTAAATGAGGTCGGAGGGAGATGAGATGATGTGTCTAGACGTGGGTAAGGTCGGTGGGAGATGAGATGATGTGACTAGACGTGGGTGAGGTCGTTGGGAGATGAGATGATGTGTCTAGACGTGGGTGAGGTCGGTGGGAGATGAAATTATGTGTCTAGATGTGGGTGAGGTCGATGGGAGATGAGATGATGTGTCTAGATGTGGGTGAGGTCGGTGGGAGACGAGAGGGCTACTCACTGCCAGTCGAGGATGAACTCGTGGGGTTGTGGTCTCTTCCCCTCCCCCTCCTCTCCCTGCTCCAACACGCTCCCATTGCGCAGGTGGAACTCATTTGACATGTCCCAGTCATACGTGCCGCACAGACCTGGGTCAAGGACACGCAGGCATATGGGTCAAGGACACACGCATACACGTCAAGAACATATAAACTTTAGTCAAGGACATATAAACATGGATTAAAGATACACACACCTACAATGTGAGGACACACAAATATATAAACACCTGAAAGGTCTCAGGGCAAAATGCAATATATCCGTTTTCTTGATTTTGAGAAAAAGTAACTTTTTTGTTTTATTTTCAAAGTTTAAATAAAACTTGTAAATGAAGTTGCTGTATATTAAGAATACAAAATCCCAGAGAATGATACGAAAGTCTGAAATACTTGTTGCAGATTTGTTCCGCCAAATTATGATATTAAATGATTTTGTTATGAATACGTGGTATATCAAACTGCGTGTGTCATTACTCTGTGTAGCCGCACGTGCGACAAGGCAGTGCTCATTCGCTGAAAATTGATATATCATGTTTTGATAAAAAAGACGGATGGTGCTTACTGCGTTTTGAAAACAAATGCTCTTTTGTGTACATCTTTTAATGGGTATTTATCTTGTGTTTGCATAAATTAGGTAGTATGCTAGGTCAATATTTGTTTAAAGAAATGTTTCACCCTTGTTTGGGCACAATTTCATAAATGGTTTTCATCACGCCTGAAACCCTTCATCTAGATAAAGGATGCATGCCGAGACATATTTAAATTAACCATCAATTGTTCAAAATTTAAGTAACAGGAAATGACACAAAGGTCAACAAAACTTGTTAAGAAGTAGACATTGTCTCCCTGTGTTGGTGGTGGGTACCTTTGGTGTGGCCGATATCGTTTGGTGAGGGGACGATCCAGACGTTGACCAGGGGCCCACTGACCATCACCTTGACGTAGGCGCCGTGGGGCATGTAGATCTACACAGGGGCAGTGTCACCAGTGTCACTATTAAGTTTACAAAGTCACCAGGGGGTAGACAAGTTCATAAAGTCACCAGGGAGTGGACAAGTTCACAAAGTCACCAGAGGTGGACAAGTTCACAAATTCACCAGGGGTGTACACGTTCAAAAAGACACCAGGGGTGGACAAGTTCACAAAGTCACCAGGGAGTAGACAAGTTCACACAGTCACCAGGGGTGGACAAGTTCATAATACCACCAAGGGGTAGATAAGTTCACACAGTCACCAGGGGTGGGCAAGTTCACAAAGTCATCAGGATGTGGACAAGTCCACAAAGTCACCAGGGATTGGACAAGTTCATAAAAAAATTCACCAGGGGGTGGACAAGTTCACAAAGTCACCAGGGGTGGACAAGTTCATAATACCACCAAGGGGTGGATAAGTTCACACAGTCACCAGGGGTGGACAAGTTCACAAAATCATCAGGGTGTGGACAAGTCCACAAAGTCACCAGGGATTGGACAAGTTCATAAAACAATTCACCAGAGGGTGGACAAGTTCACAAAGTCACCAGGGGTGGACAGGTTCATAATACCACCAAAGGGTGGATAAGTTCACACAGTCACCAGGGGTGGACAAGTTCATAATGTCACCTGGGTGTGGACAAGTTCATAAAGTCACCAGCAGGTGGATAAGTTCACACAGTCACTAGGGGTGGACAACTTCAGTCACCAGGGTGTGGACAAATCCACAAATTCACCAGGGTTGGTCACAAAGTGCCATATATGTACATTTTACAAGACCTCTCTCTGTGAACTGAGTGGTCTCAGACATGTATGTTTTACAAGACCTCTCTCTGTGAACTGAGTGGTCTCAGACATGTATGTTTTACAAGACCTCTCTCTGTGAACTGAGTGGTCTCAGACATGCATGTTTTACAAGACCTCTCTCTGTGAACTGAGTGGTCTCAGACATGTATGTTTTATAAGACCTCTCTCTGTGAACTGAGTGGTCTCAGACATGTATGTTTTATAAGACCTCTCTCTGTGAACTGAGTGGTCTCAGACATGCATGTTTTATAAGACCTCTCTCTGTGAACTGAGTGGTCTCAGACATGTATGTTTTACAAGACCTCTCTCTGTGAACTGAGTGGTCTCAGACATGTATGTTTTACAAGACCTCTCTCTGTGAACTGAGTGGTCTCAGACATGTATGTTTTACAAGACCTCTCTCTCTCTGTGAACTGAGAGGTCTCAGACATGTATGTTTTACAAGACCTCTCTCTGTGAACTGAGTGGTCTCAGACATGTATGTTTTATAAGACCTCTCTCTGTGAACTGAGTGGTCTCAGACATGTATGTTTTACAAGACCTCTCTCTGTGAACTAAGTGGTCTCAGACATGTATGTTTTATAAGACCTCTCTCTGTGAACTGAGTGGTCTCAGACATGTATGTTTTACAAGACCTCTCTCTGTGAATTGAGTGGTCTCAGACATGTATGTTTTATAAGACCTCTCTCTGTGAACTGAGTGGTCTCAGACATGTATGTTTTATAAGACCTCTCTCTGTGAACTGAGTGGTCTCAGACATGTATGTTTTATAAGACCTCTCTCTGTGAACTGAGTGGTCTCAGACAATCATGTTTTATAAGACCTCTCTCTGTGAACTGAGTGGTCTCAGACATGTGTGTTTTATAAGACCTCTCTCTGTGAACTGAGTGGTCTCAGACATGTATGTTTTATAAGACCTCTCTCTGTGAACTGAGTGGTCTCAGACATGCATGTTTTATAAGACCTCTCTCTGTGAACTGAGTGGTCTCAGACATGTATGTTTTACAAGACCTCTCTCTGTGAACTGAGTGGTCTCAGACATGTATGTTTTATAAGACCTCTCTCTGTGAACTGAGTGGTCTCAGACATGTATGTTTTATAAGACCTCTCTCTGTGAACTGAGTGGTCTCAGACATGTATGTTTTATAAGACCTCTCTCTGTGAACTGAGTGGTCTCAGACATGTATGTTTTTTATAAGACCTCTCTCTGTGAACTGAGTGGTCTCAGACATGCATGTTTTATAAGACCTCTCTCTGTGAACTGAGTGGTCTCAGACATGCATGTTTTACAAGACCTCTCTCTGTGAACTGAGTGGTCTCAGACATGTATGTTTTACAAGACCTCTCTCTGTGAACTGAGTGGTCTCAGACATGTATGTTTTATAAGACCTCTCTCTGTGAACTGAGTGGTCTCAGACATGTATGTTTTATAAGACCTCTCTCTGTGAACTGAGTGGTCTCAGACATGTATGTTTTATAAGACCTCTCTCTGTGAACTGAGTGGTCTCAGACATGTATGTTTTTTATAAGACCTCTCTCTGTGAACTGAGTGGTCTCAGACATGCATGTTTTATAAGACCTCTCTCTGTGAACTGAGTGGTCTCAGACATGCATGTTTTATAAGACCTCTCTCTGTGAACTGAGTGGTCTCAGACATGTATGTTTTATAAGACCTCTCTCTGTGAACTGAGTGGTCTCAGACATGCATGTTTTATAAGACCTCTCTCTGTGAACTGAGTGGTCTCAGACATGCATGTTTTATAAGACCTCTCTCTGTGAACTGAGTGGTCTCAGACATGCATGTTTTATAAGACCTCTCTCTGTGAACTGAGTGGTCTCAGACATGTATGTTTTACAAGACCTCTCTCTGTGAACTGAGTGGTCTCAGACATGTATGTTTTACAAGACCTCTCTCTGTGAACTGAGTGGTCTCAGACATGTATGTTTTATAAGACCTCTCTCTGTGAACTGAGTGGTCTCAGACATGTATGTTTTATAAGACCTCTCTCTGTGAACTGAGTGGTCTCAGACATGTATGTTTGATAAGACCTCTCTCTGTGAACTGAGTGGTCTCAGACATGCATGTTTTATAAGACCTCTCTCTGTGAACTGAGTGGTCTCAGACATGTATGTTTTATAAGACCTCTCTCTGTGAACTGAGTGGTCTCAGACATGCATGTTTTATAAGACCTCTCTCTGTGAACTGAGTGGTCTCAGACGTAGTTCTTTACAAATGTTGATGATAATAACCATACTGTAGCAGTGTGTCTCTGTGACTGGTAGAACTAGTACAAGAGAATTCATTAATATTCACCATACCTCATTAGTAGCATGATTTTCAATGAGCCATCATAATCTCATACAACCCTACACCCTACGCCCCTACGGCCATACACCCCTACACCCTTACACCCACAGTTTATCAGCTTCAAATAAATATGCAATTAAAAAACAATACATTATATTAGTAACAATAAAATATGTAAATCAAATGAAACTATAATAACCTAAAATCATTAATCAATTTAACAATTCTAGAAAATGACTTAAGATCAATTCACCACTAACGAAGACATCATCATTCTTGCAGGTGTATCAATTTGAGCGTTTCCCTAATTTTATACAGACAAAGTACATCTCCCCTTCGCTGTCCTGGTAGTTACTCTTTAACAATTCTAGAAAGTGATTTTAGATCTATTCACAAACAATGAAAACAAACATTTATGCAGGTATATCAATTTGAACGTTTCCACAAATCTGTACATACAAAGTATTTCTTGCCGTCGCTATCCTGGTAGAGTCGTGTGCCCGGGGTGAGCTGTCCATTCAGGTACAGCTGGACAGTCATGACAGTGAGAGGGTCGTGGTCAGAGCTGCCGTCTATGTGCTTGAACGACTTCCTCCTGCGCACACAGCGGTCGATGACGATGACATCGTCCCCTGACTGCACAGCTACTGCGCAGTTACATGATGCCAACACCTGACGGTCGCACAGCTGGTAGATGGCATGTACCTGGAGGGACAGGTAAACATCACACAGCTGGTAGATGGCATGTACCTGGAGGACAGGTAAACATCACACAGCTGGTAGATGGCATGTACCTGGAGGACAGGTAAACATCACACAGTTGGTAGATGGCATGTACCTGGAGGACAGGTAAACACCACACAGCTGGTAGATGGCATGTACCTGGAGGAGAGGTAAACACCACACAGCTGGTAGATGGCATGTACCTGGAGGGACAGGTAAACACCACACAGCTGCTAGATGGCATGTACCTGGAGGACAGGTAAACATCACACAGTTGGTAGATGGCATGTACCTGGGGGACAGGTAAACATCACACAGGTGGTAGATGGCATGTACCTGGAGAGATAGGTAAACATCACACAGCTGGTAGATGGCATGTACCTGGAGGGACAGGTAAACATCACACAGGTGGTAGATGGCATGTACCTGGAGGGATAGGTAAACATCACACAGCTGCTAGATGGCATGTACCTGGAGGGACAGGTAAACATCACAGGTGGTAGATGGCATGTACCTGGAGGGATAGGTAAACATCACACAGCTGCTAGATGGCATGTACCTGGAGGGACAGGTAAACATCACAGGTGGTAGATGGCATGTACCTGGAGGGACAGGTAAACATCACAGGTGGTAGATGGCATGTACCTGGAGGGATAGGTAAACATCACACAGGTGGTAGATGGCATTTACCTGGAGAGATAGGTAAACATCACACAGCTGCTAGATGGCATGTATCTGGAGGGACAGGTAAACACCACATAGGTGGTCGATGGCATGTACCTGGAGGGACAGGTAAACATCACACAGGTGGTAGATGGCATGTACCTGGAGGGATAGGTAAACTTCACACAGGTGGTAGATGGCATGTATCTGGAGGGATAGGTAAACTTCACACAGGTGGTAGATGGCATGTATCTGGAGGAACAGGTAAACGTCGCACAGGTGGTAGATGGCATGTACCTGGACGGACAGGTATACATCACACAGGTGGTAGACAGCATGTATCTTGAGGGATAGGTAAACATCACACAGGTGGTAGACAGCATGTACCTGGAGGGATAGGTAAACATCACACAGCTGGTAGATGGCATGTATCTGGAGGGATAGGTAAACATCACACAGGTGGTAGACAGCATGTATCTGGAGGGACAGGTAAACATCACACAGTTGGTAGATGGCATGTACCTGGGGGACAGGTAAACATCACACAGGTGGTAGATGGCATGTACCTGGAGAGATAGGTAAACATCACACAGCTGGTAGACGGCATGTATCTGGAGGGACAGGTAAACACCACACAGCTGGTAGATGGCATGTATCTGGAGGGACAGGTAAACATCACACAGCTGGTAGATGGCATGTACCTGGAGGGATAGGTAAACATCACACAGGTGGTAGACAGCATGTACCTGGAGGGATAGGTAAACATCACACAGCTGGTAGATGGCATGTATCTGGAGGGATAGGTAAACATCACACAGGTGGTAGACAGCATGTATCTGGAGGGACAGGTAAACATCACACAGCTGGTAGATGGCATGTATCTGGAGGGACAGGTAAACATCACACAGGTGGTAGACGGCATGTACCTGGAGGGATAGGTAAACATCACACAGGTGGTAGACAGCATGTACCTGGAGGGATAGGTAAACATCACACAGCTGGTAGACGGCATGTATCTGGAGGAAAGGTAAACATCACACAGCTGGTAGATGGTATGTACCTGGGGAGATAGGTAATCATCACACAGGTGGTAGATGGCATGTACCTGGAGGGATAGGTAAACATCACACAGTTGGTAGATGGCATGTACCTGGGGGACAGGTAAACATCACACAGGTGGTAGATGGCATGTACCTGGAGAGATAGGTAAACATCACACAGCTGCTAGATGGCATGTACCTGGAGGGACAGGTAAACATCACAGGTGGTAGATGGCATGTACCTGGAGGGACAGGTAAACATCACACAGGTGGTAGACAGCATGTATCTTGAGGGATAGGTAAACATCACACAGGTGGTAGATGGCATGTATCTAGGTGACAGGTAAACACCACACAGCTGGTAGACGGCATGTATCTGGAGGGACAGGTAAACACCACACAGCTGGTAGATGGCATGTATCTGGAGGGACAGGTAAACATCACACAGGTGGTAGACGGCATGTATCTGGAGGGACAGATAAACACCACACAGCTGGTAGATGGCACGTATCTGGAGGGACAGGTAAACATCACACAGGTGGTAGATGGCATGTATCTTGAGGGACAGGTAAACACCACACAGCTGGTAGATGGCATGTATCTAGGTGACAGGTAAACACCACACAGCTGGTAGACGGCATGTATCTGGAGGGACAGGTAAACACCACACAGCTGGTAGATGGCATGTACCTGGGGGGACAGGTAAACACCACACAGCTGGTAGATGGCATGTACCTGGGGGGACAGGTAAACATCACACAGCTGGTAGATGGCATGTATCTAGGTGACAGGTAAACATCACACAGGTGGTAGATACCTGGGGGGAAATATAACACAGTGTCCATGTTATACCCACACTGTCTATAGCCAGGTACTCATTCATACACCTGAGTGAACTCGAGCAACGTAGAGTGAACAAACTTGTCCAAGATTCGACACAGCAACACAAGATTCGAACCTGGGTTCTCTCGATGGAGAGCCCAATGCTGTAGCCACTTGTGTGCATATGTACATGTACAAATGTGTATTTCGTGTATGCCTGTGTATGTCTGTATGTCAGCAAGTGTCTGTCATGTCATTTGTATATTAGTTGGAGGTTCTGTAAATGTATCCCCAGCCAGGTGCCGAGGTCCCGTCACTCGCCTCAGACCTACCAACTGGTTATGCATTTCAGAAATCAGTTATTTAGAGTTACTGTAATAACCGCATGTATTGGGACACTTACATAAATAATTAAATTATCAACTGTCCCAAAACATAGGGTGCACAAAAATAAATCTCAGATTCACTTTCCCAATACTTATGGACACGAACGAGTCCTGGCGTCATGTCGTCCTTGTCTGTTACCCTGCTACTAACTATTTTTGAGTGTCTCAATGATCCTATATCCTGTATGCCCGAACACATAAGTACAAAAACAATTACAATTATTAAGGTGTCCCAAAATATACGGTACAGAAAAATTATTTTTCTAGATTTTTAGGGTGTCCCAAAACATACTGTCATTACTTTTTTAGTGGACAAATTGACTGGTCAACCATTCTTCAGGTGGCACCACTGTGGAGTTATGTTCGATTTATCAGGACATTGTTATACGCGAGCAATGCCATATTTGGTGAGAGCAGAAACAGATTGGTAACGGGAACGATTTCAAGTTAAAATACCAAAATGGTGATAATTGCTTCTGCTGGTTTGTTGCTACATGAGTGGTGTAAGAACCAAACATGCAGTGTAAGGTCAAAGTGTCACTTACGGAGAATGGCAGGTCAGTGTGTCTATAGAGGACAAACTCTCCCTCGTAGAAGTTGTTGTACTCCCTGAAACACGTCCACATACTCACTCACAGCTGAATGAACTGAGACAATGTGGAGTTAATAAAATTGCTCAAGCTTAGAAACAGCAGTAGGCTGATTCAGGACAACAACTGACAGTGATGTCCCACCCAGTGAAGTCCCACCCAGTGATGTCCCACCCATCGGGCTGCTGCAGCCCACTTTATTCTAATTAAAATGCATATACATATTTCCCAGAATTCACAGACGATGCAAACACACCTGCCACCTAGTGAGAAAGCAATGTAAACTTAAAATGCATAACTATGTCATACTGACTTCTACGATATAATACAATGCATAATAAAATCCGCCATATCAAGGTGGAATATCTCACAACTCAAAACTACCCGTAATCTGAAAGGTCCTTAAAGCTGTGTTATGCTCCAGATGTGTTAAAACTTCGAAACATTTTAATAGCATTACTTCAGTGGATAGCGCCATAATTGTGAGACTTTTCCCTGCTGTTCTGTACTTATAAGTCATGGTGCAGCGACCATAATTACAAGCAGTCTTAGTGTAGTGTCCATACTTACAAGTAGTCATAGTGTAGTGTCCCTACTTACAAGTAGTCACCGTGTAGTGTCCATACTTGCAAGTAGTCACAATGTAGTGTCCTTACTTACAAGTAGTCATAGTGTAGTGTCCATACTTACAAATAGTTGTAGTGTAGTGTCCGTACTTACAAGTAGTCGTAGTGTAGTGTCCGTACTTACAAGTAGTCAGTGTAGTGTCCGAACTTACAAGTAGTCATAGTGTAGTGTCCGTACTTACAAGTAGTCATAGTGTAGTGTCCGTACTTACAAGTAGTCATAGTGTAGTGTCCATACTTACAAGTAGTCATAGTGTAGTGTCCATACTTACAAGTAGTCGTAGTGTAGTGTCCATACTAATAAGCCGTAGTGTCTGTACTTACAGGCCATCGAAGGTGGTGACGTGAGGATCATTGATGGACTGACACGTAGATTTCCTGTCACGATTCTCCACGATGATCTGAATGGATCATGTACATGTCTCATTGAGCTGCCTACGTGCTGCATACACTACTGAATACTTCAACTAGTACATTTAGTTGTGCTGTAAGAAGCGATACAGTGTTCTGGTAGTTTGATCATTGTACAATACTTCAACTAGTACATTTAGTTGTGCTGTAAGAAGCGATACAGTGTTCTGGTAGTTTGATCATTGTACAATACTTCAACTAGTACATTTAGTTGTGCTGTAAGAAGCGATACAGTGTTCTGGTAGTTTGATCATTGTACAATACTTCAACTAGTACATTTAGTCGTGCTGTGAGAAGCGATACAGTGTTCTGGTAGTTTGATCATTGTACAATAATAATAATAAATACAGACATAATCTAGATAGGTATGACCATCTTGAAATGGTAACAACTAAAATAACTCCTGCAACATACACAAACTCTTATAACCAACAACAACAAAGGAAGTCTGCTGTATAGAATGTGGCAAAATGAGAAATCGTTGAACACCAAAGATGAAGAAAGCCCTGCCACATTAACTCGGCCCACTTCAGCATTATTGCCAAGAAAGCTTCGCTTGAAACATGTTTTCTTTACCATTTGAACATACTCCGGGGTCGTATCTTCCAAATTGCAGATGTTGTTACGGGCATACTAAACACAATTTGGCAGGCAATATACCTTCAACATAATTATTAATTAGTCTTAATTTAAAACCCTTTATTGGATTAATTATTTGAACTTTCCAAATAAAAATGTTATGATGTTGTATCCAACAGACCATATACAGAAAAAATATATGAAATAACTATTAATATACACTAATTTTATATGGCAGCACTGATTTTGCATTGATTAGTTTTTTTCAAAAATGGCAATAGACCAAGCAAAAAGTATAAAACTGGTACGTTGCCTCATGGACTAACAACGTCCAATAAAGTGTTAAGAACATTACATTAACTAATAAATAAAAAACTAGGAACAGACTGCCTACTTTTAAGAAATTGTGTCCCATGGGTACAACATGTGTAGATTTACACTAGTTATAGACACGAGAGTGGACTCACAGGAAGTAGAATGAGGGTTTGTGTTACTATTGCAAATCTCTCCGTGAACCAGCAGGTTATCCCTACTTAGGATGTGCGTTTCTGTTAGTCATACACACGAGACAGGACTCACAGGAAGTAGAATGAGGATTTGTGTTACTACTGTATCTCTCTCTGTGAACCAGCAGGTTATCCCTACTTAGGACGTGTGTTTCTGTTAGTTATAGACACGATACAGGACTCACAGGAAGTAGAGTGAGGGTTTGTGTTACTATTGCAAATCTCTCCGTGAACCAGCAGGTTATCCCTACTTAGGATGTGTGTTTCTGTTAGTCATACACACGAGACAGGACTCACAGGAAGTAGAATGAGGATTTGTGTTACTACTGTATCTCTCTCTGTGAACCAGCAGGTTATCCCTACTTAGGACGTGTGTTTCTGTTAGTTATAGACACGAGACAGGACTCACAGGAAGTAGAGTGAGGGTTTGTGTTACTATTGCAAATCTCTCCGTGAACCAGCAGGTTATCCCTACTTAGGATGTGTGTTTCTGTTAGTCATACACACGAGACAGGACTCACAGGAAGTAAAATGAGGATTTGTGTTACTACTGTATCTCTCTCTGTGAACCAGCAGGTTATCCCTACTTAGGACGTGTGTTTCTGTTAGTTATAGACACGATACAGGACTCACAGGAAGTAGAGTGAGGGTTTGTGTTACTATTGTATCTCTCTCTGTGAACCAGCAGGTTATCCCTACTTAGGACGTGTGTTTCTGTTAGTCATACACACGAGACTGGACTCACAGGAAGTAGAATGAGGGTTTGTGTTACTACTGTATATTTCTCTGTGAACCAGCAGGTTATCCCTACTTAGGACGTGTGTTTCTGTTAGTCATACACACAAGACAGGACTCACAGGAAGTAGAATGAGGGTTTGTGTTACTACTGTATATTTCTCTGTGAACCAGCAGGTTATCCCTACTTAGGACGTGTGTTTCTGTTAGTCATACACACGAGACAGGACTCACAGGAAGTAGAATGAGGGTTTGTGTTACTACTGTATATTTCTCTGTGAACCAGCAGGTTATCCCTACTTAGGACGTGTGTTTCTGTTAGTCATACACACGATACAGGATTCACAGGAAGTAGAGTGAGGGTTTGTGTTACTATTGTATCTCTCTCTGTGAACCAGCAGGTTATCCCTACTTAGGACGTGTGTTTCTGTTAGTCATACACACGAGACTGGACTCACAGGAAGTATAATGAGGGTTTGTGTTACTACTGTATATTTCTCTGTAAACCAGCAGGTTATCCCTACTTAGGACGTGTGTTTCTGTTAGTCATACACACGATACAGGACTCACAGGAAGTAGAGTGAGGGTTTGTGTTACTATTGTATCTCTCTCTGTGAACCAGCAGGTTATCCCTACTTAGGACATGTGTTTCTGTTAGTCATACACACGAGACTGGACTCACAGGAAGTAGAATGAGGGTTTGTGTTACTACTGTATATTTCTCTGTGAACTAGCAGGTTATCCCTACTTAGGACATGTGTTTCTGTTAGTCATACACACGAGACTGGACACACAGGAAGTAGAATGAGGATTTGTGTTACTACTGTATCTCTCTCTGTGAACCAGCAGGTTATCCCTACTTAGGACATGTGTTTCTGTTAGTTATAGACACGATACAGGACTCACAGGAAGTAGAGTGAGGGTTTGTGTTACTATTGTATCTCTCTCTGTGAACCAGCAGGTTATCCCTACTTAGGACGTGTGTTTCTGTTAGTTATAGACACGATACAGGACTCACAGGAAGTAGAGTGAGGGTTTGTGTTACTATTGTATCTCTCTCTGTGAACCAGCAGGTTATCCCTACTTAGGACGTGTGTTTCTGTTAGTTATAGACACGATACAGGACTCACAGGAAGTAGAGTGAGGGTTTGTGTTACTATTGTATCTCTCTCTGTGAACCAGCAGGTTATCCCTACTTAGGATGTGTGTTTCTGTTAGTCATACACACGAGACAGGACTAACAGGAAGTAGAATGAGGATTTGTGTTACTACTGTATCTCTCTCTGTGAACCAGCAGGTTATCCCTACTTAGGACGTGTGTTTCTGTTAGTTATAGACACGATACAGGACTCACAGGAAGTAGAGTGAGGGTTTGTGTTACTATTGTATCTCTCTCTGTGAACCAGCAGGTTATCCCTACTTAGGATGTGTGCTTCTGTTAGTCATACACACGAGACTGGACTCACAGGAAGTAGAATGAGGGTTTGTGTTACTATTGTATCTCTCTCTGTGAACCAGCAGGTTATCCCTACTTAGGATGTGTGTTTCTGTTAGTCATACACACAAGACAGGACTCACAGGAAGTAGAATGAGGATTTGTGTTACTACTGTATCTCTCTCTGTGAACCAGCAGGTTATCTCTACTTAGGATGTGTGTTTCTGTTAGTTGTAGACACGAGACAGGACTCACAGGAAGTAGAGTGAAGGTTTGTGTTACTATTGTATCTCTCTCTGTGAACCAGCAGGTTTTCCCTACTTAGGATGTGTGCTTCTGTTAGTTATAGACATGAGACAGGACTCACAGGAAGTAGAGTGAGGGTTTGTGTTACTATTGTATCTCTCTCTGTGAACCAGCAGGTTATTCCTACTTAGGATGTGTGTTTCTGTTAGTTATAGACACGAGACTGGACTCACAGGAAGTAGAATGAGGGTTTGTGTTACTACTGTATATTTCTCTGTGAACCAGCAGGTTATCCCTACTTAGGACGTGTGTTTCTGTTAGTCATACACACGATACAGGACTCACAGGAAGTAGAGTGAGGGTTTGTGTTACTATTGTATCTCTCTCTGTGAACCAGCAGGTTATCCCTACTTAGGACATGTGTTTCTGTTAGTCATACACACGAGACTGGACTCACAGGAAGTAGAATGAGGGTTTGTGTTACTACTGTATATTTCTCTGTGAACTAGCAGGTTATCCCTACTTAGGACATGTGTTTCTGTTAGTCATACACACGAGACTGGACACACAGGAAGTAGAATGAGGATTTGTGTTACTACTGTATCTCTCTCTGTGAACCAGCAGGTTATCCCTACTTAGGACATGTGTTTCTGTTAGTTATAGACACGATACAGGACTCACAGGAAGTAGAGTGAGGGTTTGTGTTACTATTGTATCTCTCTCTGTGAACCAGCAGGTTATCCCTACTTAGGACGTGTGTTTCTGTTAGTTATAGACACGATACAGGACTCACAGGAAGTAGAGTGAGGGTTTGTGTTACTATTGTATCTCTCTCTGTGAACCAGCAGGTTATCCCTACTTAGGATGTGTGTTTCTGTTAGTCATACACACGAGACAGGACTCACAGGAAGTAGAGTGAGGGTTTGTGTTACTATTGTATCTCTCTCTGTGAACCAGCAGGTTATTCCTACTTAGGATGTGTGTTTCTGTTAGTTATACACACGAGACAGGACTCACAGGAAGTAGAGTGAGGGTTTGTGTTACTATTGTATCTCTCTCTGTGAACCAGCAGGTTATCCCTACTTAGGATGTGAGTTTCTGTTAGTTATAGACACGAGACAGGACTCACAGGAAGTAGAGTGAGGGTTTGGTCCACCTCCGTCTGTCCACCCCGAGTCACGTTGATTGTCGCCCTCAGGTACTGCAGTTGAGTGTCATCATACTTCCAGTCCAACATCGCCTTGAGCGGCAGCACGTTAACACTGTCAACTGTCTCCTTCGACACTGACATGGAGCAGTAGTCATATGACGATGACATCACCGACGATGTTGTCACCCAGGATGGTTGACCAATCACAACCTGGGGGATTTCCAAGTCATTGCTGCGACAACTGTCAAGAATGTAAAATCAGTTTATGTATGTCAGGTTAACAACAAGTACAGGCGTTGGTAAAGTTATCTTTATTGTCCAGTTATGTCCAAAAATACAAGTAATTATGTGTGTATAAGCAAAAGATTGTGTAATTGGTTCTTGGTCATTCTTTCTAAGACATGGTGGGATGTGGGTCTATGGATCTATAAGTGATAAGTGATCTTCTTTAATATCTTCTTTTAATATTTTAGTTAGTTTACTTATATTAAAAACTGTCCAATGTTCAAGATTTGATTTATGTTAATGGTTTGATTATTTCATGTTCAGTTAGTTGTTCTAATTTGCTTGATTTTCAATTGCGTGTGCATGCATGCGTGCGTGTGTGTGCGTGCATGCGTGCGTGTGTATGGAAGGTTGCAAACATTTTTTGCTATTTTTCAAGACTTTTTCAGCAAGAATTATTTAAATTGATTTTTTTCAGTATATACTATTTCAGTAAGAACATTTCCAGTAACAATTTTGTGAGTAAAAATTTGTTTCACCAAGACTAAATTTACTAATAAATTTGTCACTAAGATTTGCTTCAGCAGACTTACTATGTACTGCGGTGTGTCTACACACTTACCGTGTCGTGTGGTGTGGTGTGTCTACACACTTACCGTGTCGTGTGGTGTGGTGTGTCTACACACTTACCATGTCGTGTGGTGTGGTGTGTCTACACACTTACCGTGTCGTGTGGTGTGGTGTGTCTACACACTTACCGTGTCGTGTGGTGTGTCTACACACTTACCGTGTCGTGTGGTGTGGTGTGTCTACACACTTACCGTGTCGTGTGGTGTGGTGTGTCTACACACTTACCATGTCGTGTGGTGTGGTGTGTCTACACACTTACCGTGTGGTGTGGTGTGGTGTGTCTACACACTTACCACGGCATGTCTACATATCTACCATGGTTTGTTTAAACACTTACCGTGGGCGTGTCTACACACTTACTGAGGCATGTCTACACACTTACCGCGGTGTGTCTACACACTTACTGTGGTGTGTCTACACACTTACTGTGGTGTATCTACACACTTACCGCGGTGTGTTTGCGCTGGGGTCGGGGTGGAGACTGAAGTGCAGGGTGACAGCACAGTCGCCCTCCCTCCCACACAATTCTGTCTTGTTCACCCACAGCCGAAAGTACACATTCTCGGTGTCACCGCCCTCCTGCAGGTGGAGCTGTGAACTCTGGTTCAGTATCTGCGAGAAACAGCGAAAATAAACGTATTCATTATATCCTCAGTAGGTGGCACCATACAACGTTGACCAATCACAGACAACCGTCAGCATCAGGACTTTGTTCCATTTTGTCATGAAAACCGGTTTTTCTGCTCACTAAGATTCATAGAAACTTTTCCCTCTCAATTCCAGAAATGAGACATTAAATATGAAACACACAAGAAAGTGGACTAACAATTACAGATATAAGGGTTTTTCGTGACTGGTTCACTGCCGTTGCTCCAAACTGCTACGCTTACCAACGAGTTCAGAAGCCTCATGTCACCTGAAGAAGCAATGCATTAAATCTACAAGTTTCCTGGGGTGATTATTTCAAACAGGTGCATACATTTACAACCAATATGTTGTATGTTGACGTCACCTGCCACCGATAAGTCGTACTGCCACCTAGTGGGTCACACAGGTACTGCCACCTAGTAGGTCACACAGGTACTGCCACCTAGTGGGTCACACAGATGCTGCCACCTAGTGGGTCACACTGGTGCTGCCACCTAGTGGGTCACACAGGTACTGCCACCTAGTGGGTCACACAGGTACTGCCACCTAGTGGGTCACACAGGTACTGCCACCTAGTGGGTCACACAGGTACTGCCACCTAGTGGGACACACAGGTACTGCCACCTAGTGGGTCACACAGGTACTGCCACCTAGTGGGTCACACAGGTACTGCCACCTAGTGGGTCACACAGGTACTGTCACCTAATGGCTCACACTGGTGCTGCCACTTAGTGATCAAACTTTTTCTTAGAATTGCAGTTATATACATTCAATCATCAACTGTTTCGGCAACGACTGATCAACTAGGAAAACAAAACCGAATTCTACGACTAACCTCTACCCCCCAAGAGCTGATCCATGTCTGTGTCACCATGGATTCAGTGGATGCTAGGGGCAATGTTTCTGTCTCGGTAGTTGTCGTTGATTGCGTTGTCATGGCAACGGCCGCAGAAGTCAGTTCTGTAAATACAGTGGCGGGCTCTGGTGTCACCACGGACAAATCACTCGAAGCACTGGTCAAGTTGACAGGGGAAACCATTTTGACACTGGTCGTGGTGCTATAAGGGAGACTTGACGTGATGGTCACTGTAGTCATCGGCGGTGTAGTCGTTGTAGTTGTCGTTGTCGTTGAAGGGGGCGCTGCTATAACAAACATAATCATTGTAAGATAATTGTAATCATTTTGATATATTCCTATTAGTACCAATCGTATGTACGGTGGAACCTCCATATTAGGGTCACACATGGGACTGGACTAGAGTGACGTTAATAGCGAGGTGACCTTAATACTGAATATGTTGACTGAAGCATCACGGGAATTGGGAACATTGCTATAGGTCGACATATATACATCATACATGCCATTCTAGCAGCAATGAACATTAAGCAATGAAGTATATATTGTCACATGTGTGTTGTATGTTTTATTACTGGTTGCAGTTATTTAGGTGATGGTCAGAGGAACTTTGTTTACAATTAACATTTAGATACGCACGCGCTCATAAAGTCAGACACATTCACCCCGCACACACCACATGATGTCTGCGTATTGATCCTACTAATAAGTTTTGATATTTGTTGATTATAGTCGAACAGGCATTGTTGTGAACGCAAACAGCGTCACCAGTTAGAACTCTGATTAAGTTTTATATTATCCAACGGGAGCGTGATATTTTGGATAACCAAAATGTACGGTGGAACCTCCATATCACCCAATCACGTCAGTATAATAACGTGATGATGTAGTTGTGTCAACAATTTAGAAAACATGTGTTATCATTAAAAATGAAGACACCTTTGCCTCTCCAAGTGGACCTACTCAGTCGCTAAAAAACACTCAGATGCCTGACAGATGCTGACATACTGTCAGCGTCGAAGACTACGCCCACTGGCATTGCTTCCATACTGCTAAATTTGTCTCTAAAATGTGCACAGCCACTAAGAATTTGACTTCCAAGTGCTAAATAGAGGCTAAAGATAATGGGGGTCCAACACCTTTATACTGTTTTCAATAAGCCAGTCGCTGAGTAAACATCCATACACAGGGTTCATGGCTTCTCATTGTCAGCGTCACCTTTGGTGGGCAGGCACTTGGCTGCTGATTGGCCTTGTCAACAGCCAGTCTTGGCTTCCCGGCTCTGACTGGCTGTAAGTGCTGGGGTAATTTACAGGCAATCTCATCATTTTACAATGGGTTACTGACCATATTCCTGACTAGCAAGGTGACCGGATTAGCGGGACTAATGTCCTATCTTTTACTGTGGAAATAATTTGGGACTGTCCCAAGGTGACCTTAATGGCGAGGTGACCGGATTACCAAGGCGACCTTAATGGTGAGGTGACCGGATTACCGAAATGCGACTGTATCTACGTATATATTTATGTATGTCTATGTATGTATGTTTGTAAGTGCACATATGTACGTATGTCTATACATGTGTTTGTAATTGCACATATGTATGTCTGTAAATGTACATATGTATGTACGTATGTTGATGTTTTCTTCCCAGATACCTCTACAACCCTTGAAAAGAAAAAGTATCACTTCAATTTTTTTGAAATTCCCCATCGGTTAAGGGTAGCTACCGGTTGTGGGTTAGTATCAGACCTCAGATGATTGTTTCATATGACTGATAAAAATGACATAAATTCTCCACCACTCACTCGGGAACAGCAGCAGACAGTTGAAGACTACTGCAGCTGACAGTGGAAAACTACTGCAGCTGACAGTGGAAGACTACTGCAGAAGACAGTGGAAGACTACTGCAGCTGACAGTGGAAGACTACTGCAGCTGACAGTGGAAAACTACTGCAGCTGACAGTGGAAGACTACTGCAGAAGACAGTGGAAGACTACTGCAGCTGACAGTGGAAAACTACTGCAGCTGACAGTGGAAGACTACTGCAGAAGAGGGTGGAAGACTACTGCAGCTGACAGTGGAAGACTACTGCAGCTGACAGTGGAAGACTACTGCAGCTGTCAGTGGAACACTACTGCAGCTGACAGTGGAAGACTACTGCAGCTGACAGTGGAAGACTACTGCAGAAGACAGTGGAAGACTACTGCAGCTGACAGTGGAAGACTACTGCAGCTGACAGTAGAAGACTACTGCAGCTGTCAGTGGAAGACTACTGCAGCTGACAGTGGAAGACTACTGCAGCTGGCAGTGGAAGACTACTGCAGCTGACAGTGGAAGACTACTGCAGCTGGCAGTGGAAGACTACTGCAGAAGACAGAGGAAGACTACTGCAGCTGACAGTGGAAGACTACTGCAGAAGACAGTGGAAGACTACTGCTGCTGACAGTGGAAGACTACTGCAGCTGACAGTGAAAGACTACTGCAGCTGACAGTGGAAGACTACTGCAGCTGACAGTGGAAGACTACTGCAGCTGACAGTGGAAGACTACTGCAGCTGACAGTGGAAGACTACTGCAGAAGACAGTGGAAGACTACTGCAGCTGACAGTGGAAGACTACTGCAGCTGACAGTGGAAGACTACTGCAGCTGTCAGTGGAAGACTCCTGCAGCTGACAGTGGAAGACTACTGCAGCTGACAGTGGAAGACTACTGCAGCTGACAGTGGAAGACTACTGCAGCTGACAGTGGAAGACTACTGCAGCTGACAGTGGAAGACTACTGCAGCTGACAGTGGAAGACTACTGCAGAAGACAGTGGAAGACTACTGCAGCTAACAGTGGAAGACTACTGCAGAAGACAGTGGAAGACTACTGCAGCTGACAGTGGGAGACTACTGCAGCTGACAGTGGGAGAGTAGGAGAGAAATAGTGCAGGAGAGAAATAGAGCCAAAGGAGATAAATAGTGCAGGATAAATAGTGCAGGAGAGAAATAGAGCCAGAGAGAAATAGTGCAGGAGAGAAACAGAGCCAAAGGAGAGAAATAGTGCAGGATAAATAGTGCAGGAGAGAAATAGAGCCAGAGAGAAATAGTGCAGGAGAGAAACAGAGCAGGAGAGAAATAGAGCCAGAGAGAAATAGTGCAGGAGAAACAGAGCAGGAGAGAAATAGAGCCCGAGAGAATTAGTGAAGGAGAAAAACAGAGCAGGAGAGAAATAGAGCCAGAGAGAAATAGTGAAGGAGAGAATATAGTGCAGGAGAAACAGAACAGGAGAGAAATAGAGCCCAAGAGAAATAGTGCAGGAGAGAAATAGTGCAGGAGATAAATGATTTGTGAAAGTGGGTTACTCACGTGGTCGACATTCCTTCGAATCACTGTGAAAGGCGAGTGAACCAGGACATTGCCACTGTGTTTCCTTCAGGGTGAATTGTCTTGGACTCATCTCAGCCTCTGAACACAGAGGTTTGTCGGTCGTGGTGGGAATCGTGGAGAAACAATCATGGCTGCCGGTGTCACAAACCTCACTCTCAAATGTCTCAAAGTCCTGGAGCTTGGCTCGTACCAGCTTCGCACAATCATTCACATGTTTCTCCAAAATGAACAAATTATTGCTCAGGTTGATGTAAGTGTTCACCTCAACCTGTGAACACCATGAAAACGTCAAATATTTAGCAATGCGGAAAAAAAACATTTTGATATTTAATTATTATTCTGTCGCGAAATACATTTAAAGTACACCAGACAAGGTGTGCAACAATTGAATATCCATCTGGCAATGCATAGTGTAGTAAAGGAAGTGTATATTGACACAGGTTCAAAGCATGAGCCTGAAGATCACATATTGGTGGGAATAGTGCATGTTGACAGTGACGCCACCTGGTGGTTAGTGTGAACACGTCAACAGATTGATTGCAGATTAATTTTTTTACAAATAAAAAGGATGGTTGTGTATCGATACACACAGAAATTTATAAGTTTTTGAACAAAAATTGAGATGTTATATGTATTCTTAACAGCATATGATATAGCTTAGATATGTTTTGACTGTACCAACTAATATATTGCATTTTATGAAATAATGAAAAGGAAGCTTGATAATATGTTAGTAAACTTAATAAACATATGAATTAATTTCAATTAAATTCACTATAACATTGATATCATTTATACATACCATGAATTTTTAAACCATGTCATTTTTAAACCAAAAAATAATACCTATAGTGTTTACCTTTTTTAGTTTAACTTAATAATATTATACGTAAATTAATTCTTCATTAAATGTACAACTACTGTATGCATTAGTAATTAAGTATTGTCAACACAATGTTCACAAGTACGCATTGCAGATAAAAAGAAACTATTCATAAATTAACTGAAAAAAAAACTAAACCATCTAAACAATGTCAAACATTTTAACATTCAACTGAACAATAATTATAATTCACTCAATGAATACAGTAACATTAATGACCATATGAAAACAAGTGGCAATTCAAAACTGAACTTTATCAACTTAAACTGGCTGCGAACAACTACAAATCATATCAAACAAAATGCAAACAGAAATATGTATAAAATTCAGGAACACTCCATTGTGTGAATTCCAAAAACGAAAAGTAGTCAAAGCTTGCAGTTATAGCATAGCCAGGTGCAGTTTAGTGCAGCTAACTACAGCAAAAATACAGCCTAGAACAGTTAAACACACAAAGACTGATCGTTTGTATAATAAAATCAGGTTATATTGTATAAATTATAGCAGACATTCTAACAACACAACTGTCTTCCAATTAACCACAATGTCTCAATATACGTCGACCATCATCTCTTGACCAGTTTCGTTGTTTCGGAGTAAACATAATCTTTACTTTGCATGCAGAGGGGGATGTTACAGGTATTACTTGTGTGTTATGTGATCCTTTAAAACTTGACCTTTGTCCATAAGTACTGGACAGTGTTGATCTCTGTTCACAAATGTACCGGATATTCATAAATACACAATGGTCAAATCATAAAACATGGCACATTAAACACAATGGCTGCACTGGTGCTACAATAGATCAAATATGTACTATATATATATACATATAAATATATGTTAAGGTGATGTGATTTTTTGGAGAACCGATCAGTCTTTGTGGCATTAACATGAACTACCTACAGTGTTCTAGTCTATTCTTCCAGCCATGCAGTCCGTCCTTGTAGCTATTGGTAGCAATTCTAGAATCGTTCCTATAATAAATTCCTAGAATCATTGTAAAGATTTCACAGCGACCCAATCCTTGTGTCACAGAGACGATTGTTTCCAACATTGCATCAGAAAAGATGCCATTCACTGGGTTCACTATTTCGATATCGCATAAATTGACTGGCGATCATGTTTTCGTGAAATTACAGAACACAACTGCACGAGTGGACAGTTTACCTGTTTGAAAAACAGGTTACTAGTGATACGTTCTAATATTAAAGAGTCTACCCAGTAACAGGTTACTAGTGATACGTTCTAATATTAAAAAGTCTACCCAGTAACAGGTTACTAGTGATACATTCTAATATTAAAAAGTCTACCCAGTAACAGGTTACTAGTGATACGTTCTAATATTAAAGAGTCTACCCAGTAACAGGTTACTAGTGATACGTTCTAATATTAAAAAGTCTACCCAGTAACAGGTTACTAGTGATACGTTCTAATATTAAAGAGTCTACCCAGTAACAGGTTACTAGTGATACGTTCTAATATTAAAGAGTCTACCCAGTAACAGGTTACTAGTGATACGTTCTAATATTAAAGAGTCTACCCAGTAACAGGTTACTAGTGATACGTTCTAATATTAAAGAGTCTACCCAGTAACAGGTTACTAGTGATACGTTCTAATATTAAAAAGTCTACCCAGTAACAGGTTACTAGTGATACGTTCTAATATTAAAGAGTCTACCCAGTAACAGGTTACTAGTGATACGTTCTAATATTAAAGAGTCTACCCAGTAACAGGTTACTAGTGATATGTTCTAATATTAAAGAGTCTATCCAGTTACAGGTTACTAGTGATATGTTCTAATATTAAAGAGTCTACCCAGTAACAGGTTACTAGTGATACGTTCTAATATTAAAGAGTCTACCCAGTAACAGGTTACTAGTGATACGTTCTAATATTAAAGAGTCTACCCAGTAACAGGTTACTAGTGATGTTCTAATATTAAAAAGTCTACCCAGTAACAGGTTACTAGTGATATGTTCTAATATTAAAGAGTCTATCCAGTTACAGGTTACTAGTGATATGTTCTAATATTAAAGAGTCTACCCAGTAACAGGTTACTAGTGATATGTTCTAATATTAAAGAGTCTACCCAGTAACAGGTTACTAGTGATACGTTCTAATATTAAAAAGTCTACCCAGTAACAGGTTACTAGTGATACGTTCTAATATTAAAGAGTCTACCCAGTAACAGGTTACTAGTGATACGTTCTAATATTAAAGAGTCTACCCAGTAACAGGTTACTAGTGATATGTTCTAATATTAAAGAGTCTACCCAGTTACAGGTTACTAGTGATACGTTCTAATATTAAAGAGTCTACCCAGTTACAGGTTACTAGTGATACGTTCTAATATTAAAGAGTCTACCCAGTAACAGGTTACTAGTGATATGTTCTAATATTAAAGAGTCTACCCAGTAACAGGTTACTAGTGATACGTTCTAATATTAAAAAGTCTACCCAGTTACAGGTTACTAGTGATACGTTCTAATATTAAAGAGTCTACCCAGTAACAGGTTACTAATGATATGTTCTAATATTAAAGAGTCTACCCAGTAACAGGTTACTAGTGATATGCTCTAATATTAAAGAGTCTACCCAGTAACAGGTTACTAGTGATACGTTCTAATATTAAAGAGTCTACCCAGTAACAGGTTACTAGTGATACATTCTAATATTAAAGAGTCTACCTAGTAACAGGTTACTAGTGATACGTTCTAATATTAAAGAGTCTACCCAGTTACAGGTTACTAGTGATACGTTCTAATATTAAAGAGTCTACCCAGTTACAGGTTACTAGTGATATGTTCTAATATTAAAGTCTACCCAGTAACAGGTTACTAGTGATACGTTCTAATATTAAAGAGTCTACCCAGTAACAGGTTACTAGTGATATGTTCTAATATTAAAGAGTCTACCCAGTTACAGGTTACTAGTGATATGTTCTAATATTAAAGAGTCTACCCAGTAACAGGTTACTAGTGATATGTTCTAATATTAAAGAGTCTACCCAGTAACAGGTTACTAGTGATACGTTCTAATATTAAAGAGTCTACCCAGTTACAGGTTACTAGTGATACGTTCTAATATTAAAGAGTCTACCCAGTTACAGGTTACTAGTGATACGTTCTAATATTAAAGAGTCTACCCAGTTAAAGGTTACTAGTGATACGTTCTAATATTAAAGAGTCTACCCAGTAACAGGTTACTAGTGATACGTTCTAATATTAAAGAGTCTACCCAGTTACAGGTTACTAGTGATACGTTCTAATATTAAAGAGTCTACCCAGTTACAGGTTACTAGTGATATGTTCTAATATTAAAGAGTCTACCCAGTAACAGGTTACTAGTGATATGTTCTAATATTAAAGAGTCTACCCAGTTACAGGTTACTAGTGATATGTTCTAATATTAAAGAGTCTACCCAGTAACAGGTTACTAGTGATATGTTCTAATATTAAAGAGTTTACCCAGTAACAGGTTACTAGTGATACGTTCTAATATTAAAGAATCTACCCAGTTACAGGTTACTAGTGATACGTTCTAATATTAAAGAGTCTACCCAGTAACAGGTTACTAGTGATACGTTCTAATATTAAAGAGTCTACCCAGTAACAGGTTACTAGTGATATGTTATAATATTAAAGAGTCTACCCAGTTACAAGTTACTAGTGATATGTTCTAATATTAAAGAGTCTACCCAGTAACAGGTTACTAGTGATATGTTCTAATATTAAAGAGTCTACCCAGTAACAGGTTACTAGTGATACGTTCTAATATTAAAGAGTCTACCCAGTAACAGGTTACTAGTGATACGTTCTAATATTAAAGAGTCTACCCAGTTACAGGTTACTAGTGATACGTTCTAATATTAAAGAGTCTACCCAGTAACAGGTTACTAGTGATACGTTCTAATATTAAAGAGTCTACCCAGTTACAGGTTACTAGTGATACGTTCTAATATTAAAGAGTCTACCCAGTTACAGGTTACTAGTGATATGTTCTAATATTAAAGAGTCTACCCAGTAACAGGTTACTAGTGATACGTTCTAATATTAAAGAGTCTACCCAGTTACAGGTTACTAGTGATACGTTCTAATATTAAAGAGTCTACCCAGTTACAGGTTACTAGTGATATGTTCTAATATTAAAGAGTCTACCCAGTAACAGGTTACTAGTGATATGTTCTAATATTAAAGAGTCTACCCAGTTACAGGTTACTAGTGATATGTTCTAATATTAAAGAGTCTACCCAGTAACAGGTTACTAGTGATATGTTCTAATATTAAAGAGTTTACCCAGTAACAGGTTACTAGTGATACGTTCTAATATTAAAGAATCTACCCAGTTACAGGTTACTAGTGATACGTTCTAATATTAAAGAGTCTACCCAGTAACAGGTTACTAGTGATATGTTCTAATATTAAAGAGTCTACCCAGTTACAGGTTACTAGTGATATGTTCTAATATTAAAGAGTCTACCCAGTAACAGGTTACTAGTGATATGTTCTAATATTAAAGAGTCTACCCAGTAACAGGTTACTAGTGATACGTTCTAATATTAAAGAGTCTACCCAGTAACAGGTTACTAGTGATATGTTATAATATTAAAGAGTCTACCCAGTTACAAGTTACTAGTGATATGTTCTAATATTAAAGAGTCTACCCAGTAACAGGTTACTAGTGATATGTTCTAATATTAAAGAGTCTACCCAGTAACAGGTTACTAGTGATACGTTCTAATATTAAAGAGTCTACCCAGTAACAGGTTACTAGTGATACGTTCTAATATTAAAGAGTCTACCCAGTTACAGGTTACTAGTGATACGTTCTAATATTAAAGAGTCTACCCAGTAACAGGTTACTAGTGATACGTTCTAATATTAAAGAGTCTACCCAGTTACAGGTTACTAGTGATACGTTCTAATATTAAAGAGTCTACCCAGTTACAGGTTACTAGTGATATGTTCTAATATTAAAGAGTCTACCCAGTAACAGGTTACTAGTGATATGTTCTAATATTAAAGAGTCTACCCAGTTACAGGTTACTAGTGATATGTTCTAATATTAAAGAGTCTACCCAGTAACAGGTTACTAGTGATATGTTCTAATATTAAAGAGTTTACCCAGTAACAGGTTACTAGTGATACGTTCTAATATTAAAGAATCTACCCAGTTACAGGTTACTAGTGATACGTTCTAATATTAAAGAGTCTACCCAGTAACAGGTTACTAGTGATATGTTCTAATATTAAAGAGTCTACCCAGTTACAGGTTACTAGTGATATGTTCTAATATTAAAGAGTCTACCCAGTAACAGGTTACTAGTGATATGTTCTAATATTAAAGAGTCTACCCAGTAACAGGTTACTAGTGATACGTTCTAATATTAAAGAGTCTACCCAGTAACAGGTTACTAGTGATATGTTCTAATATTAAAGAGTCTACCCAGTTACAGGTTACTAGTGATATGTTCTAATATTAAAGAGTCTACCCAGTAACAGGTTACTAGTGATATGTTCTAATATTAAAGAGTCTACCCAGTAACAGGTTACTAGTGATACGTTCTAATATTAAAGAGTCTACCCAGTAACAGGTTACTAGTGATGTGCGTAACTTGTAGTTGCATAAATTGTACACTGCATTTACCAAAATGATGGAACACTTTTGAAAATGAATCCAGTCTTGACTTAAATAAAATGGAAAAATCCTGTTTTGTTATTACAGAACAGGTTTTATTCCTGGAAAACTTTTAGATAATACACTATGTGCCCAATCCATGTCCAGAAGCAACTCAAGCTGAAGACATGTAGAACTGTCACCAGATCCTCTGTTCAGATCTGCTCAATCTCCCTTTTACTGCTGACTTCCAGATTATATTAGAACAGAATAAACCTGTTGATGATACACCGCCCGCCAAATTGTATTTGATTAACCCAAAACAACATTTGCAATTTGACAGTTACACCTGCGAGGTACTCAAAGTGAATACAAAGTAATACATTTGTAAACAGCAGCTACAGGCACTGATTGCTTTGAAGTTGGCTTGTGCCTATGCTCCTGAACAAAGTGGGACAAAGTACAACTGACTGAGTGAACTTCCTGCTAATGGCCACCTGCCAGAAGAGACAACAAAAGTATGCACTGTTTTATTAAACTGACTGAGTCCATTCAAGTCCTGACACATGACAGACATGACAGACATGAACATTGTGACACCAGTCGACTAGACACAGCAGAGACAGTCAAAGGGCAGAAACAGCAAACTGAGCAGGCAGCAACAAAACAACGATCCTTCATAAAGGCCGCCATGACCAGATCCAGGGTGCAATCTATGTGCAATTTATGTGGAAGCAATGCTTTGACAAAGTGCTCGCGTCATATTCCTATGGTGACATGTCTCGGTGAATAGTTACACAAAACGCCCTCTGTCCAAGTGTCTCATGACATGTTAGTTCCCATTGTCAAGTGACACAACCCTGACATTGTTAACAATTGAATAGCAATCCTCTCTATACCCAAATGAAAACTGTATTTGGCATTCTGTGACTGTACTCTATCCAGCTTAAGCAGATGTGGGGAGAAACTGTTTAATTTTAAGACCAATCAGGTACAGATTAGTCATAGACATAACTCCCCCTACATTCATATAACCAAGAAGGTACAGATTGGTCATAGACATAATTCCCCTTATATTCATATAACCAATAAGGTACACATTAGTTATAGACATAACTCCCCTTACATTCATATAACCAATAAGGTACATATTAGTCATATGTAAACATATTTATGCATGAAATCTACCTAAATTATGGGAAATTACTGCATAATAATGTTGGACAGTCAGATTGTTTTTTTCATAAAACCATCTTACAAAAGAGTAAACTTTATTCGATATCTCAACTGCACAAATGTTCTTTATTTTAACATTATTTATATTTATGTATATATATATATATATATATACACAGTAGAACCTCCCTGGACGGTCCCTCGGTAATACGGCCATCTTGCAACTAAGGTCACCCTGGGACAGTCCCAAATTATTTTTGTAAGAGTAAAGTGTAGAAACTTAGTCCCGCTAATACGACCACCTCTCTATTGAGATCACTTCTGACCAGTCCCGAGAGGGACCACCGAGTGATTGATTGGGTGACACAACTGAATGAATGAGTGAGCGACATAGTGAGTATGTGAGAGAGTGAATGGGTGGGTGAGTGAGTGAGTGAGTGAGTGAGTGAGTGAGTGAGTGAGTGAGTGAGTGAGTGAGTGAGTGAGTGAGTGAGTGAGTGAGTGAGTGAGAGAGTGAATGGGTGGGTGAGCTAGTGAGTGATTGAGTGAGTGACACAACTGAGTGAATGAGTGAGTGAGTGAGTGAATGAGTAGGTGGGTGTGTTAGTGAGTGAGTGGGTTAGTGAGTGGGTGAGTGGGTGGGTGGGTGGGTGAGTGAGTGGGTTAGTGAGTGAGTGAGTGGGAGGGTGGGTGGGCGGGCGGGAGATGGGGTGAGCGGGTGAGCGGGTGAGCGAGTGAGTGAGTATGAATTTAGCTGTTCAGGACATTAGCAAACATATGACCCTTTTAAAAACCTATTGACACATTTTTTGGGTCAGGCATTTCCACAGCAATATGACTGGCACATATTCTTTTAAGACTAAATAACTGTATTCCTCTTTGCATGCATTATAAACATAACATTATAAACATAACATTTGCATTTGAAACAATTAAATGAAACACTACTTTTGTAAGAGGTACATGTGTTAGACTAAAAACTTTATACTACATGATTCTCATGATAGAACAATCATACTTTATAATACATGTATCTCATGACAGAATAATCAGACTTTATACTACATGTATCTCATGACAGACTAATCATACTTTATACTACATGTATCTCATGACAGAATAGTCAGACTTTATACTACATGTATCTCATGACAGAACAGTCGGACTTTATACTACATGTATCTCATGATAGAACAGTCAGACTTTATACCACACATATCTCATGACAGAACAGTCAGACTTTATACCACACGTATCTCATGACAGAACAGTCAGACTTTGTACTACACGTATCTCATGATAGAACAGTCAGACTTTATACCACACGTATCTCATGATAGAACAGTCAGACTTTGTACCACACGTATCTCATGATAGAACAGTCAGACTTTATACCACACGTATCTCATGATAGAACAGTCAGACTTTGTACCACACGTATCTCATGATAGAACAGTCAGACTTTGTACCACACGTATCTCATGACAGAACAGTCAGACTTTGTACCACACGTATCTCATGATAGAACAGTCAGACTTTGTACCACACGTATCTCATGACAGAACAGTCAGACATTATACCACACGTATCTCATGACAGAACAGTCAGACTTTATACCACACGTATCTCATGACAGAACAGTCAGACTTTATACCACACGTATCTCTTGACAGAACAGTCAGACTTTATACCACACGTATCTCATGACAGAACAGTCAGACTTTATACCACACGTATCTCATGACAGAACAGTCAGACTTTATACCACACGTATCTCATGACAGAACAGTCAGACTTTATACCACACGTATCTCATGACAGAACAGTCAGACTTTATACCACACGTATCTCATGACAGAACAGTCAGACTTTATACCACACGTATCTCATGACAGAACAGTCAGACTTTATACCACACGTACCTCATGACAGAACAGTCAGACTTTGTACTACAAGTATCTCATGACAGAACAGTCAGACTTTATACCACACGTATCTCATGACAGAACAGTCAGACTTTATACCACACGTATCTCATGACAGAACAGTCAGACTTTATACCACACGTATCTCATGACAGAACAGTCAGACTTTATACCACACGTATCTCATGACAGAACAGTCAGACTTTGTACCACACGTATCTCATGACAGAACAGTCAGACTTTATACCACACGTATCTCATGACAGAACAGTCAGACTTTATACCACATGTATCTCATGACAGAACAGTCAGACTTTATACCACACGTATCTCATGACAGAACAGTCAGACTTTGTACCACACGTATCTCATGACAGAACAGTCAGACTTTATACCACACGTATCTCATGACAGAACAGTCAGACTTTATACCACACGTATCTCATGACAGAACAGTCAGACTTTATACCACACGTATCTCATGACAGAACAGTCAGACTTTATACCACACGTATCTCATGACAGAACAGTCAGACTTTATACCACACGTATCTCATGACAGAACAGTCAGACTTTGTACCACATGTATCTCATGACAGAACAGTCAGACTTTATACCACACGTATCTCATGACAGAACAGTCAGACTTTATACCACACGTATCTCATGACAGAACAGTCAGACTTTATACCACATGTATCTCATGATAGAACAGTCAGACTTTATACCACACGTATCTCATGACAGAACAGTCAGACTTTATACCACACGTATCTCATGATAGAACAGTCAGACTTTATACCACACGTATCTCATGACAGAACAGTCAGACTTTATACCACATGTATCTCATGACAGAACAGTCAGACTTTATACCACACGTATCTCATGACAGAACAGTCAGACTTTATACCACATGTATCTCATGACAGAACAGTCAGACTTTGTACCACATGTATCTCATGACAGAACAGTCAGACTTTATACCACACGTATCTCATGACAGAACAGTCAGACTTTATACCACACGTATCTCATGACAGAACAGTGAGACTTTATACCACACGTATCTCATGACAGAACAGTCAGACTTTATACCACATGTATCTCATGACAGAGCAGTCAGACTTTATACTACATGTATCTCATGATAGAACAGTCAGACTTTATACCACATGTATCTCATGACAGAACAGTCAGACTTTATACCACATGTATCTCATGATAGAACAGTCAGACTTTATACTACATGTATCTCATGACAGAGCAGTCAGACTTTATACTACATGTATCTCATGATAGAACAATTAGACTTTGTCCCATTATAATAAGTATCAAATTACATGGACATAAATAAAGTGGATGTTGTCAGGAGAAAAACCTATGTGAGAAAAAAAAATTCTGAAAAAAAACAGTGTTATCAATCAGTACCACTGGCCCCAGTTAACCTACTTTAGTGGAAATCTCCCCAAACCACAAATATGTTAAATCTAGTTAAATCTGGTTAAATCTGGTTAAATCTAACTAAATCTCGTTCAATCTGGCTAAATCTGGTTAAATCAGTGAACAGAGGCAGTAATGTGCAGCCACCAACAAGAGTGTTAATTAATTACGGCATTTTTTTATGGCAAATTTTTTCAAACATTCATGGAAAGATTGTTATATTACAAAGGAAACCAAACACTAGAACCCAGAATAAACAGCCCAATCAGCTCAACCAACATTAATGGTTGTCAAGGCAACTGAGTTTACACAGAGCGTAGAACGATTTTCATAGGTTACAGCATAGTTGGGTGCTTCATGTAATTATAATACCCAGATTATACTACTTTTACAAACCCACAGTAGTTCTACAACAGCAAAGTTGCAATGCATCACACTTCAATATTGACACTGAGTAATTTACAGTGAGAAGTTGTATCAAACAGGAATGTACCAGGTCATAAACCACCCATTGAGCTGTCATAGTTTCCCATCAAAGTTGAAGACTTATTGATTTGTATCTAAAAATACAGTAAACTTTCTCTTTTCAGTAACTAGCTTATTAAATCATTGCCAAATCGAGTATTTTGGAAAATATTAAGAGTTGAAAGCTTACGATAGTACCACATTTTATATGGTTATTATTTATCACCAAGCAAGATAAACAACGTAGGACACTAGGGTAGACTGGACACTAGGGTAGACAGAACACTAGGGTAGACCGGACACTAGGGTAGACAGGACACTGGGGTAAACAGGACACTAGGATATACAGGACACTGGGGTAAACAGGACTCTATGGTAAACAGGACACTAACTATAAGCAGGACACTATGGTAAACACTGGCATACATACATAAGTAGACTATTTATTAACTCACTCAAGCAAAGAATTTGACGAGAAACAATAGTAATTTATGGACAAAACGAGCACCTTTAAAAGACAGGCCAAAAGTGTCCAGTGTCAAGCCTCCAGACTGAGAACAAAATGTAAATGTAAACAGATTCAATGTCGTCTATAAACCAGTTGTTCTTTTAACCAGAGGTAATAATAGTGCATCCTGTTTAAAAAGAAAATTTCACAGTAAGAAAATACCCACAACGCCTGTAAAATGCCATAATTAATCAACATTGCAACTGTGGACATTATTAAAAGCCACAAGAAACGAGATGTGTTGTGATATTTACGAGTGCTGGTTCCTCCAGGTGGGATTCACACTGCATCCATTTGTTTCCACGAGGAAAAGAGAACGCGAACATGTTGAAGAACCACTTACAGAGGTCAGAGGTTGACTGTGGACGCAAGAAGAGCAAACATAAGTTTGTGGGGTAGAGTCGCCGTCTATTGGAGAATAACAACACATTTCTTGTACAGCGCTCCGTCACAACACATTTCTTGTACAGCGCTCCGTCATAACACATTTCTTGTACAGCGATCCGTCAAAATAATTGTTCTGGGTGCTTACGTCTTGTCAAATGTAAAAGTTATTTCAATTATTTAAATAACTGTTTACCACCTGCAAAATTGTATAAATGCTATATCTAGATCAATAGTAGTAACTAAAATGAATGAAAAATCTAGCATGTCACATTTTTGATCTCAAATTAGTTTGCTTTGGTTTAATTAAATAATATTTTCCTAGCAATGGCGTAGCAGTGGCTAACTCTTTCTTCCAGAAGCGAGAGAGCCATAAGATTACATACAGAAATGGACAGCACAAGACGGAATTGGATCTGCTGGTAGTCCGGAGGCAGCAGCTGGGAAAGATTAAGGACTGCAAGGCTGTAGCTGGAGAACATGTCACTATACAGCACAAGTCAGTGGTTCGTTGTGCATATTCAGAAGAAGAAACACACTAAGACTGTGGGCCGCAGGACTATTAAGTGGTGGAGGTGCAAAGAAGATGTCGCTGTTGAATACAAGGAGCGGGTGACAGCTAAATATGAGGAGTTCAAGGAAGAAGTTGGCAGTCGGGAGGAAGAATGGAAAAGTACAAAGAAGCATTTGTAGGAACTGCAGATGAACTATGTGGAGGAACATCGGGAAAGGGCAGAATGTCTAGAAGTAGTAACCAAGGACGATGGGCAAACGAAGTGCGCGAAAAGAAGGAAGCATGTAAAGAAATAGAGAAGACCAAGGAGAGGGGAAATCAAACAGATGCACGGCTGATACACACATACGGACAGAAAAAGAAAGTGGCAAAGAGAGCTGTTGATAAGGCGAGTGACATGGACGGAGATGTATACAGCACGCTAGGTGAGGATGGTGGAAAGAAGATGACATACAGAATGGCCCGAGACAGGGATGAGAATAGTAAGGACGCGAAAGGTGGGACGGTGATCAAGGATAGAAATGGGAAGTTAGTGACAGAACAAGAAGCTGTGTCGAAGGTCTGGGAAAACTACTTCAAGGAGCTTCTGAACCAGGAAGGAAATAACAATGACTTGGATTTACCATCGTATGTAGAAGAGAAAGTGGAGTTAATTTATATTACTGATACAGAGATGCAGACTGGGTTAAAAGTGATGAAGAAGGGGAGAGCACCTGGTATCAATGAGATGTGTGTTGAGATGGTAATGGTAGCAGGAGAGTGGAATTAGCTGGACAAAGAGGCTGCTGAATACATGTATGAGGCAAGGTAAAGTACCAGATGAGTGGTTGACAGGGCTAATTGCCCCAATATGGAAGAGGAAGGGAAATGTGCAAGACCTAGGGAAATACAGAGGCATCACACTTCTAAGTTACCTCATGAAGCTGCTAGAGAGGATCCTGGATGGGAGGATTCAAAAGAGAGTAGAACAGGAAATAGGGGAAGAACAACAGGGATCCAGAAAGGGCAGAGGGACGACGGATGCAATGTTTGCATTGAGGCAACTGGTGGAGAAGAGGTTGGAGATGCAAGGGAGAATGGCAGTGGGATTTGGGAACCTGGAGAAGGCCTATGACACAGTCCCAAGAGAGATGGTGTTGGCAACAGTGAGATGGATGGGAGTGCCAGAAGCAGAAGCCAGGATGGTGAGAGCAATGTATGAAAGAACAGGAAAAACTGTGGCTGGATCTGGGATGTCGGAAGAGTTTCCAGTTAACATAGGGTCATATGAAGTCCCCTAAGCCCATTACTATTTATCATGGTGATGGAACTAATCAGCAGGAAGATCAGCATGAAGGATGTTCTCAGAAAAATTATCTATGTGGATGATCTGGCCATAGTAGCAGAAAGCAAACAAGAGCTACAAGACATGTTGGAGGAATGGAACAGGGTGTTCAAGAAACACGGACTGAGGATGAGCCTGGAGTAGACAGAAGTGATGTGAGTTGGACAACAGAGAGAGGAATTGGACATCAGGTTGGTTGGAAAGGAAATTAAACAAGTGTACGGCTTTGTGTACCTTGTAAGAATGATTATTACGGTGGATGGGCATTCAGATGTGGAGGTGAGACGCCGAATACAAGCAGGAGCGAATTGGTAGAGGGAGTCATGATGGACAGAACAATCTCAAACAAGCTGAAAGGGAAAGTACTAAGTGTGTGTTACACTGGCATGCCTATTTGGTCTGGAGACAGAGACGCTGACAGAACAACAACAACAGAAGCTGCAAGTTTGTGAGAACTAGGGTAGAAGAATAACAAGAACAAAGAGGGTAGCCAGAAGAAGGGCGAATGACCCGATAAAAGAGGTTGGAATGCAATGCAGTGTAACAGGAGAATTATTGAGAGGCCGGATTAGATGGGCAGGCCACTTGGCAAGGATGGATGAGATGGGCAGGCCACTTGGCAAGGATGGATGAGATGGACAGTCCACTTGGCAAGGATGGATGAGATGGGCAGGCCACTTGGCAAGGATGGATGAGATGGGCAGGCCACTTGGCAAGGATGGATGAGATGGGCAGGCCACTTGGCAAGGATGGATGAGATGGGCAGGCCACTTGGCAAGGATGGATGAGATGGGCAGGCCACTTGGCAAGGATGGATGAGATGGGCAGGCCACTTGGCAAGGATGGATGAGATGGGCAGGCCACCTGGCAAGGATGGATGAGACGGGCAGGCCACTTGGCAAGGATGGATGAGATGGGCAGGCCACCTGGCAAGGATGGATGAGATGGGCAGGCCACTTGGCAAGGATGGGTGAGATGGGCAGGCCACCTGGCAAGGATGGATGAGACGGGCAGGCCACTTGGCAAGGATGGATGAGATGGGAAGGCCACCTGGCAAGGATGGATGCGACGGGCAGGACACCTGGCAAGGATGGATGAGACGGGCAGGCCACTTGGCAAGGATGGATGAGACAGGCAGGCCACTTGGCAAGGATGGATGAGACGGGCAGGCCACTTGGCAAGGATGGATGAGATGGGCAGGCCACCTGGCAAGGATGGATGAGACGGGCAGGCCACTTGGCAAGGATGGATGAGACGGGCAGGCCACCTGGCAAGGACGGTTGAGACGGGCAGGCCACTTGGCAAGGATGGATGAGATGGGCAGGCCACCTGGCAAGGATGGATGAGACGGGCAGGCCACTTGGCAAGGATGGATGAGACGGGCATGACACTTGGCAAGGATGGATGAGATGGGCAGGCCACCTGGCAAGGATGGATGAGACGGGCAGGCCACCTGGCAAGGATGGATGAGACGGGCAGGCCACCTGGCAAGGATGGATGAGACGGGCAGGCCACTTGGCAAGGATGGATGAGACGGGCAGGCCACTTGTCAAGGATGGATGCCGGAAAAATAGCTAAGAGAACAGAGGCTGAACAACATGAAAGACACAGGTAACAAGGACGAGACACAGAGAGTGGTTGAGGTGGTACCTCACCCTCACCCCTGTACAGCAGGCAACAAGGAGGAGACACAGAGAGTGGTTGAGGTGGTACCTCACCATCACCCCTGTACAGTAGGGAACAAGGAGGAGACACAGAGAGTGGTTGAGGTGGTACCTCACCCTCACCCCTGTACAGCAGGTAACAAGGAGGAGACACAAGAGAATGGTTGAGGTGGTACCTCACCCTCACACCTGTATAGCAGGGAACAAGGAGGAGACACAGAGAGTGGTTGAGGTGGTACCTCACCCTCACCCCTGTACAGCAGGTAACAAGGACGAGACACAGAGAGTGGTTGAGGTGGTACCTCCCCTTCACCCCTGTATAGCAGGGAACAAGGAGGAGACACAAGAGAATGGTTGAGGTGGTACCTCACCCTCACCCCTGTACAGCAGGTAACAAGGAAGAGACACAGAGAGTGGTTGAGGTGGTACCTCACCCTCACCCTGTACAGCAGGTAACAAGGAAGAGCCACAGAGAGTGGTTGAGGTGGTACCTCCCCCTCACACCAGTATAGCAGGGAACAAGGAGACACAAGAGAGTGGTTGAGGTGGTACCTCCCCCTCACCCCGTATAGAAGGGAACAAGGAGGAGACACAAGAGAGTGGTTGAGGTGGTACCTCACCCTCACCCCTGTACAGCAGATAACAAGGAGGAGAGCAACAACAATTTTCCTAGCAAGAGAAGATAGAAAATAACTAGCAAGTCAATAAAATAAATCTAAACCCCTACAAACTTATAATTCAGTAAGGGTATATGTAATAAGCTATCAAGTTAGTAACTTCGCATATTGGGTAATTAACTCAACAATGTCTTGTCTATGCTGGTTTTCACGTTTTTCACAGAACTGATAGAAGTTGACTTGCTTCGTGTTCCATTGGATGCCAGAGAAAATATTCATTGTGCACGCGCGTATGCACACACACACAAGCAGTGCATGCAAGACACCTGACAGCGCACATGCAGCACTGCATGCAAGACAACCGACAGCACACAGGCAGCACTGCATGCAAGACAACTGACAGCACACAGGCAGCACCGCCCATGCACTGATGCTTGTCGTTCTTATTTAAGCCTGTATGATAACAAAAATAACATCCACATTGCAATGTTAGACACAAGAAACGAAGCGAGGGAAAAATGAAAATTAGAACAGAACATGCAGATAACATAAATGCCCACAAAGGGTAACTTGATCAACATAACTTTCTCTAATAAATGACACATTTGCTTAATGGGGAAACATTTGACAATTGAGTGATTTGTTGTCATTTTGTTCTAGTTATCAGTATTTACATATAGGTGATCTTCATACTTTGAATTCCATGAAACCAGAGCATAATTCTACCCAAGGTGTTGACTTTCACTGTACATCTAACTAACAATGCTATGTTTAACTGAGGTAACAGTATAACTATTACTTCAGTTTACACCTAACTAACAATGCTATGTTTAACAGAGGTAACATTATAAACATTACTTCAGTTTACACCTAACTAACAATGCTATGTTTAACTGAGGTAACATTATAACCATTACGGCAGTTTACACCTAACTAACAATGCTATGTTTAACTGGGGTAACAGTATAACTATTACTTCAGTTTATACCTAACTAACAATGCTATGTTTAATTGAGGTAACGTTACAACTATTACTTCAGTTTACACCTAACTAACAATGCTACGTTTAACTGAGGTAACATTATAACCATTACTTCAGTTTACACCTAACTAACAATGCTATGTTTAACTGAGGTAAATGTATAACTATTACTTCAGTTTACACCTAACTAACAATGCTATGTTTAACTGAGGTAACAGTATAACTATTACTTCAGTTTACACCTAACTAACAATGCTATGTTTAACTGAGGTAACAGTATAACTATTACTTCAGTTTACACCTAACTAACAATGCTATGTTTAACTGAGGTAAATGTATAACTATTACTTCAGTTTACACCTAACTAACAATGCTATGTTTAACTGAGGTAACAGTATAACTATTACTTCAGTTTACACCTAACTAACAATGCTATGTTTAACTGAGGTAACAGTATAACTATTACTTCAGTTTACACCTAACTAACAATGCTATGTTTAACTGAGGTAACATTATAATCATTACTTCAGTTTACACCTAATTAACAATGTTATGTTTAACTGAGGTAAATGTATAACTATTACTTCGGTTTACACCTAACTAACAATGCTATGTTTAACTGGGGTAACAGTATAACTATTACTTCAGTTTACACCTAACTAACAATGCTATGTTTAACTGAGGTAACATTATAACCATTACTTCAGTTTACACCTAACTAACAATGCTATGTTTAACTGAGGTAAATGTATAACTATTACTTCGGTTTACACCTAACTAACAATGCTATGTTTAACTGAGGTAACATTATAACCATTACTTCAGTTTACACCTAACTAACAATGCTATGTTTAACTGAGGTAAATGTATAACTATTACTTCAGTTTACACCTAACTAACAATGCTATGTTTAACTGAGGTAACAGTATAACCATTACTTCAGTTTACACCTAACTAACAATGCTATGTTTAACTGAGGTAAATGTATAACTATTACTTCGGTTTACACCTAACTAACAATGCTATGTTTAACTGAGGTAACATTATAACCATTACTTCAGTTTACACCTAACTAACAATGCTATGTTTAACTGAGGTAACATTATAACCATTACTTCAGTTTACACCTAACTAACAATGCTATGTTTAACTGAGGTAACAGTATAACTATTACTTCAGTTTACACCTAACTAACAATGCTATGTTTAACTGAGGTAACATTATAACCATTACTTCAGTTTACACCTAACTAACAATGCTATGTTTAACTGAGGTAACAGTATAACTATTACTTCAGTTTACACCTAACTAACAATGCTATGTTTAACTGAGGTAACATTATAACCATTACTTCAGTTTACATCTAACTAACAATGCTATGTTTAACTGAGGTAACATTATAACCATTACTTCAGTTTACACCTAACTAACAATGCTATGTTTAATTGAGGTAAATGTATAACTATTACTTCGGTTTACACCTAACTAACATTGCTATGTTTAACTGGGGTAACAGTATAACTATTACTTCAGTTTACACCTAACTAACAATGCTATGCTTAACTGAGGTAACATTATAACCATTACTTCAGTTTACACCTAACTAACAATGCTATGTTTAACTGGGGTAACAGTATAACTATTACTTCAGTTTACATCTAACTAACAATGCTATGCTTAACTGAGGTAACATTATAACCATTACTTCAGTTTACACCTAACTAACAATGCTATGTTTAACTGAGGTAACATTATAATCATTACTTCAGTTTACACCTAATTAACAATGTTATGTTTAACTGAGGTAAATGTATAACTATTACTTCGGTTTACACCTAACTAACAATGCTATGTTTAACTGGGGTAACAGTATAACTATTACTTCAGTTTACACCTAACTAACAATGCTATGCTTAACTGAGGTAACATTATAACCATTACTTCAGTTTACACCTAACTAACAATGCTATGTTTAACTGGGGTAACAGTATAACTATTACTTCAGTTTACATCTAACTAACAATGCTATGCTTAACTGAGGTAACATTATAACCATTACTTCAGTTTACACCTAACTAACAATGCTATGTTTAATTGAGGTAAATGTATAACTATTACTTCGGTTTACACCTAACTAACAATGCTATGTTTAACTGGGGTAACAGTATAACTATTACTTCAGTTTACACCTAACTAACAATGCTATGCTTAACTGAGGTAACATTATAACCATTACTTCAGTTTACACCTAACTAACAATGCTATGTTTAACTGGGGTAACAGTATAACTATTACTTCAGTTTACACCTAACTAACAATGCTATGCTTAACTGAGGTAACATTATAACCATTACTTCAGTTTACACCTAACTAACAATGCTATGCTTAACTGAGGTAACATTATAACTATTACTTCAGTTTACACCTAACTAACAATGCTATGCTTAACTGAGGTAACAGTATAACTATTACTTCAGTTTACACCTAACTAACAATGCTATGCTTAACTGAGGTAACATTATAACCATTACTTCAGTTTACACCTAACTAACAATGCTATGCTTAACTGAGGTAACATTATAACTATTACTTCAGTTTACACCTAACTAACAATGCTATGCTTAACTGAGGTAACATTATAACTATTACTTCAGTTTACACCTAACTAACAATGCTATGCTTAACTGAGGTAACATTATAACCATTACTTCAGTTTACACATGGTTTACATATAGGTGATCTTGTTATCAGTGTTTACATATAGGTGATCTTGTTATCAGTGTTTACATATAGGTGATCTTATTATCAATGTTTACATATAGGTGATCTTCATACTTTGAATTCCATGAAACCAGAGCATAGTTCTACCCACTTTCACTTTACACCTAGCTAACACTGCTGTGTTTAACTGAGGTAACAGTATAACTATTACTTCAGTTTACACCTAACTAACAATGCTATGTTTAACTGGGGTAACAGTACAACTATTGCTTCAGTTTACACCTAACTAACAATGCTATGTTTAACTGAGGTAACAATACAACTATTACTTCAATTTACACCTAACTAACAATGCTATGTTTAACTGAGGTAACAGTACAACTATTACTTCAGTTTACACCTAACTAACAATGCTATGTTTAACTGGGGTAACAGTACAACTATTGTTTCAGTTTACACCTAACTAACAATGCTATGTTTAACTGAGGTAACAATACAACTATTACTTCAATTTACACCTAACTAACAATGCTATGTTTAACTGAGGTAACAGTACAACTATTACTTCAGTTTACACCTAACTAACAATGCTACGTTTAACTGAGGTAACAGTACAACTATTACTTCAGTTTACACCTAACTAACAATGCTATGTTTAACTGAGGTAAAAGTACAACTATTACTTCAGTTTACACCTAACTAACAATGCTATGTTTAACTGAGGTAAATGTATAACCATTACTTCAGTTTACACATGGTTTACATATAGGTGATCTTGTTATCAGTGTTTACATATAGGTGATCTTGTTATCAGTGTTTACATATAGGTGATCTTATTATCAATGTTTACATATAGGTGATCTTCATACTTTGAATTCCATGAAACCAGAGCATAGTTCTACCCACTTTCACTTTACACCTAGCTAACACTGCTGTGTTTAACTGAGGTAACAGTATAACTATTACTTCAGTTTACACCTAACTAACAATGCTATGTTTAACTGGGGTAACAGTACAACTATTGCTTCAGTTTACACCTAACTAACAATGCTATGTTTAACTGAGGTAACAATACAACTATTACTTCAATTTACACCTAACTAACAATGCTATGTTTAACTGAGGTAACAGTACAACTATTACTTCAGTTTACACCTAACTAACAATGCTACGTTTAACTGAGGTAACAGTACAACTATTACTTCAGTTTACACCTAACTAACAATGCTATGTTTAACTGAGGTAAAAGTACAACTATTACTTCAGTTTACACCTAACTAACAATGCTATGTTTAACTGAGGTAACAGTATAACTATTACTTCAGTTTACACCTAACTAACAATGCTATGTTTAACTGGGGTAACAATACAACTATTACTTCAGTTTACACCTAACTAACAATGCTATGTTTAACTGAGGTAACAGTACAACTATTACTTCAGTTTACACCTAACTAACAATGCTATGTTTAACTGAGGTAACAGTATAACTATTACTTCAGTTTACACCTAACTAACAATGCTATGTTTAACTGGGGTAACAATACAACTATTACTTCAGTTTACACCTAACTAACAATGCTACGTTTAACTGAGGTAACAGTATAACTATTATTTCAGTTTACACCTAACTAACAACGCTATGTTTAACTGAGGTAACAGTATAACTATTACTTCAGTTTACGTGTGATCTGTATTGCAAGTAAATGACAATGTCTTTAAATTCATGCAGATAATGCAAAAACACCACAATACACACAACTACATACAAATACTAACAGAGACATCATCCCCCACACAATGTAAAAATCCTTTAAAAGATACCCCAATGACTATCATCTCTCTTAATTAACCCTGACCATCACTGCTATGTCTCACGACCTAGTTTGTTATGTTGTAAATTTGTATAAACCTTTAATCCTCCCCTGTCAATCCTACCCTCTGTATCTGCCCTACCTTATTCCCGTAGAGCCGGACTCTAGCCTTCACATCGACCTTAACTCGGACACGAAGCCTCTCGCAGGATTCGTTGAGTTTTTTCTGCGCCGACACAAACTTCTCAAGAAACCTGTGCGCGTAGAACTCTCCACAGGTGCTGGTGACGGGGGTGTGCTGAGACGTGTTGTACACCACTTCATAGGTCAGGATGAACACCGCCCTTGGGTCAACAATCTCTGGAACAACAACAGCAACAATAATAACAACAATAGCAACAATAACATTGATAATAACAACAATAACACTGATAACTACAATAACATTGATAACAACTACACTAACATTGATAACAACAACAAAAACATTGATAACAGCTACAATAACACTGATAACAACAACAAAAACATTTATAACAATAACAACAATAATGTTGATACCAACTACAGTAACATTGATAATAACTACAATAACATTGATAACAACAATAATAACACTGATAACAACAACAACAACATTGATAACAACAACAACATTGATAACAACTACAATAACATTGATAACAGCTACAATAACACTGACAACAGCAACAATAACATTGATAACAACAACACTGATAACAACAATAACATTATTGATAACAACTACAATAACATTAATAACAAATACAATAAAATTAATAACAACTACACTAACATTGATAACTACTACAATAACACTGATAATAACAACATTGATAACAACAACAATAACATTGATAACAACTACAGTAACATTGATAACAACTACAATAACATTGATAACAGCAACAATAACATTGATAACAACTACAATAACATGCATAACAACAATGACATTGATAACAACTTCAATAATATTGATAACAACTACAATAACAGTGATAACAACTACGACAACATTGATAACAACTACAACAACATTGATAACAACTACAACAACATTGATAACAATTACAATAACATTGATAACAACTACAATAACACTGATAACAACAACAATAACATTGATAACAACAACAAGAAATTATAACAACAATGACAACAATTACAGCAACAATAATAGCAATATTAATGACACCAATAACATTGATAAAAACATGCGAGGCACCACAAAAAACAGTTCAAATTTACTAAATGTTTCTTGTTGAAAATGAGGATAAGCCAGTGTGATTTTGAAGCTATTGTGTTTGCTCTGTCTCTCTCCAAAGTGTTCCCTACTTACGGTTGACGGGGTTGGTGGGAAGGGTTCTTTATTTACAGTTGAGAGGGTTGAGGGGGTTGGTGAAAAGGGTTCTCTACTTACAGTTGAAGGGAGTTGTGGGAAGGGTTCTCTACTTACAGTTGAGGGGGCTTGTGGGAAGAGTTCTCTATTTACAGTTGAGAGGGGTTGTGGGAAGGGTTCTCTACTTACAGCTAGGAGGGATGTGGGAAGGGTTCTCTACTTACAATTACAGGGGGGATTCACAGAGAAGCCTGAAACTGGAGGCATAGATAAAGACAGCAGAAATAAATCGGCAAAGAACAGCCTGGAAAACTGTTCTGAATCAGGATATAAATGCATTTGTTTAAATGCAAGGAGCATAGTAAACAAAAGAAGTGAACTAAACATTATGGTAGAAGATATTGACCCTCACATAATAGGTATAACCGAATCGTGGGCCACCACTGATATATCAGATGCCGAATTGGGACTAACAGGATATGTAATGTTTAGGAAAGATAGAATAGGAAGAAAGGGAGGTGGAGTTATTTTATATATTAAAGAATCTATCCAGGCTTATGAAATAAAATTAGAAAGAGAAGCAGATTGCGAAGAAGCTGTTTGGTGTAACATAGTTACAGGAAACTCAACGTTAACAGTTGGGTTAGTTTATCGAAGTCCAAACATAAGCATAGAAGAGATTGAAAAAATACAAAACGCTATAAGGGAAGTAAGCAAACGGAACTGTATTATTATGGGGGACTTTAACCATGGGCATATACAATGGAAATCTCTACAGAGTATGGGGAGTGAGGACCACAAGTTTTTAGTTTTAGTACAAGATAGTTTCCTTTCTCAACATGTGCTAGAACCAACCAGGGGAGAGAATGTGTTAGACTTAGTTTTGTCCTCACAGAAAGAATTAGTTGACAATGTCAAGATATGTGAGCCACTGGGGAGTAGTGATCACAACCAGATACATTTTACCATCAAAGTAAAATCAGAAAGGAATAGTAAAAAGCAGTATAGGAGAAATTTCCACAAAGGAAGGTATAAGGACATGAGGAAATATTTAGCAAAGATAGACTGGAATAACACACTGAAGAATAAGACAGCAACCGAATGCTGGAATATCTTAAATAGTGAAATTAAGTGCATAGTCGATAAATTTGTACCTTTCAAAAAACAAGGGAAACGGTCTAAAAAGAAACACTTATCGAAAGAAGCCATTAGAAAAATTAAGTATAAACAAATGATGTGGAAGTCATATAGATGTACTGGAAATGATGAAGACTACAACATTTATAAAGAAGCACTTAATCAAGCTACAGCTGAAATTAGAAATTCAAAGAGAAGCTATGAAAAAAAATTTGCTAGTAATATAAAACATGACAGTAAGAGTTTTTATGCGTATATTCGAAGCAAACAGAAAGTTCAGGATAAGGTCGGTCCTCTAGAAGATAGTGCTGGAAATACAATATCAGAGGGATTCTTAATGGCAGAAGACCTGAATGAGTATTTTAGTTCAGTGTTTACCAGGGAAGATATTAGTTCACTGCCAGTACCAGAGGCTAAGTTCAAGGGGGCAGATTCAGACTATTTAGGACAGTTAGTTGTAACCTCGGAAATGGTAGCTAAGAAAATAAGGGCTATGAAGGATAATAAATCACCTGGAGTGGACGGGATTCCGCCCAAACTACTATTGGAAATTGTAGAACAAATTAGCGCACCGCTTGCAACAGTTTTCAATTTGTCATTAGAAGAGGGAGTGGTTCCTTTAGAATGGAAAGAGGCAAACATTATACCGTTATTTAAAAAAGGTTCGAGAAACAAGTCAGAGAACTATAGACCAGTGAGTTTAACATCAGTGATTTGCAAATTATTAGAAAGACTAATTAAAGATCACATGGTGGATTTTCTTGTTAAACATAACTTGATAAACCCATCTCAACATGGGTTTTTAAAAGCGAGGTCATGCTTAACAAATATGTTGTTTTTTGGAAGACATCACTAGGTGGGTAGATGAGGGATCACCAGTAGATATCATCTATTTAGATTTTCAAAAAGCTTTCGACAAAGTACCACATCAAAGATTACTCCTTAAGCTAAAGGCCCATGGCATAGGAAATGGTATAATAAACTGGATAGAAAAATGGCTGAATGACAGAAGACAACGTGTAGTAGTTGATGGGGAGGCTTAAAACTGGAAATCGGTATTGAGTGGGGTACCACAGGGATCAGTACTAGGACCTATATTATTCTTAATATATATCAACGATTTCGACGATGATATAACAAGCAAGGTGTTAAAATTTGCGGATGATACAAAAGTGTTTAGAAGGATTAAAAGTGATGGATACAGACAGCATTTACAAGATGATCTTGATAGGTTGATCAAATGGTCTGAAAAGTGGCAAATGCTGTTCAATTTTGGGAAATGTAAATGCCTCCACACAGGTCATGGGAATGAAGAGGTAAAATATAAAATGGGGGGTACTGTTCTAAGTACTACTGTAAAAGAAAAGGACTTAGGGTTAACCATTAGTGCTGATATGAAGGTTTCAGAGCAGTGCGGAATTGCAGCGTCAAAGGGAAATCAAATCCTTGGATTAATTAGGCGAAATATAGCGTATAAGAAAAAAGAATTAATAGTACCGCTGTACAAAACAATAGTGAGGCCTCATTTAGAATATTGTATACAAGCATGGAGGCCATATCACAAGAAGGACATAGATATGCTAGAAAGAGTACAGAGGAGAGCGACTAAAATGATACCAAATCTGAGGGATCTTAGTTACGAAATACGCCTAAAAGAATGTGGTTTAACAACACTAGAGACCAGGAGATTGAGAGGAGATCAGATAGAAGTGTTTAAAATATTGAAGGGTTATGAAAATATTGATAGAAATATGTTTTTCTCAGTTAAGAAAGATAGAAGGACTAGAGGACATGATCTTGCATTAGCAAAGGAGCAGAGTAGATTGGATATAAGAAAGTTTTCATTTTCACAAAGGACTGTAAATGAATGGAACAGATTACCTGCTGATTGTGTTGGTGCTAGTAGCGTGAATATGTTTAAAAATAAAATCGACACACACCTTAAAAAGGCGGGATACATGTAGATAAAAAGTATTGGACTCTCGATAAGCCAAAAGGCTTCCTTGTCCAACTGCCATCCAGAGTAATTTTCTGGATGGCAATCTTGTTAAATTGAGGGGGATGGTGGGAAGGGTTCTGTACTTACAGTTGAGGGGAGATGTAGGAAGGGTTCTCTACTTACAGTTGAGGGGGGTTGTGGGAAGGGTTCTCTACTTACAGTTGAGGGGGTTGGTGGGAAGGGTTCCCTACATACAGTTGAGGGGGTTGGTAGGAAGGGTTCCCTAATTACAGTTGAGGGGGTTGGTAGGAAGGGTTCCTTACTTACGGTTAAGGGAGTTGGTGGGAAGGTTTCTCTACTTACAGTTGAGGAGGTTGGTAATAAGTGTCCCCTACTTACGGTTGAGGGTGTTGGTAGGAAGGGTTCTCTACTTACAGTTGAGGGTGTTGGTAGGAAGGGTTCCTTACTTATAGTTGAGGGTGTTGGTAGGAAGGGTTCTCTACTTACAGTTGAGGGGGTTGGTAATAAATAATGTCTCCTACTTACGGTTGAGGGGGTTGGTAATAAATAATGTCCCCTACTTACGGTTGAGGGGGTTGGTAGGAAGGGTTTCCTACTTACAGTTCAGGAGGTTGGTAGGAAGGGTTCCCTACTTACAGTTGAGCGGGTTGGTGGAAGGGTTCACTACTTACGGTTGAGGGGGTTGGTGGAAGGATACTCTACTTACAGTTGAGGGGGTTGGTGGAAGGGTTCACTACTTACGGTTGAGGGGGTTGGTGGAAGGATACTCTACTTACAGTTGAGGGGGTTGGTGGTATGGTTCTCTACTTACAGTTGAGGGGGTTGGTGGAATGGTTCCCTACTTACGGTTGAGGGGGATGGTGGAAGGGTTCTCTACTTACGGTTGAGGGGGTTGGTGATATGGTTCTCTACTTACAGTTGAGGGAGTTGGTGGAAGGGTTCTCTACTTACGGTTGAGGGGGTTGGTAGTATGGTTCTCTACTTACAGTTGAGGGGGTTGGTGGAAGGGTTCTCTACTTACGGTTGAGGGGGTTGGTGGTATGGTTCTCTACTTACAGTTGAGGGGGTTGGTGGAAGTGTTCTCTACTTACAGTTGAGGGGGTTAGTGGAAGGGTTCTCTACTTACAGTTGAGGGGGTTAGTGGAAGGGTTCTCTACTTAGAGTTGAGGGGGTTGGTAGTATGGTTCTCTACTTAGAGTTGAGGGGGTTAGTGGAAGGGTTCTCTACTTAGAGTTGAGGGGGTTGGTAGAAGGGTTCTCTACTCACGTGTGAGGGGGTTGGTGGGTAAGTCTATGTTACATAACGAGCCCTGGCAGCAGTAGAAACAGACGGAGTCATTGTTGCTGCCGGGACAGTTGTGGATGTTGATGCGAATGTCGTTCTCACAATCGTGGAACTGTTTACAGCGCTTGCTAATCTGTAGCTGATGGTTGACATATCGCAGCTCCGTCTGACAGGAATCCTGCAACAACAGATGTAGGTGTTTATTGCATCAAACATTAGATATATACTTATATGGTGACGATGCCAGTAAATGATCCCGTCAAGGGATTTCAAGAAACCTTACGTGAACTAACAGAGCTGGAGATCATTAAATGTGGGTTTATATCCAAAAATCAGGTTTTCAACAATATTATTAATGAAATGAAAAACAAATATTTATATATATACATATATTATTAATATACACACACATATATAATATTTTTTATATTTACATATATGGAAAAGTTATTATGTTATTATACAATTCTCTAAACAATTAATAAATTGTCTACACACACGCACGCACAAACATATGAACTAACGCATGCACGAATGTTTGAAAGCACTCACACAAACAAGGAATCAACTGCTGTAAATGCTACACTTACTTGGCTGTCAGTGCAGTATTCCCGCTACACTTACTTGGCTGTCAGTGCAGTATTCCCGCTACACTTACTTGGCTGCCAGTGCAGTATTCCCGCTACACTTACTTGGCTGTCAGTGCAGTATTTCTGCTACACTTACTTGGCTGCCAGTGCAGTATTCCCGCTACACTTACTTGGCTGTCAGTGCAGTATTCCCGCTACACTTACTTGGCTGTCAGTGCAGGATTCCCGCTCTAGCCGGTTGCATTCTGCGTTGGTTGCTTTGCTACTGCACGAGTAACATAGCATACTCGTGGGCACCGCAGTACTCAACTCTGAAGCAAAACACCTTTCTATTGTGCACAATACTTAACACTAGGTTCTGAAGCAAAACACCTTTCTATTATGCACAATACTTAACACTAGGTTCTGAAGCAAAACACCTTTATATTATGCACAGTAATTAACACTAGGTACTGAAGCAAAACACCTTTCTAGTACGCACAGTACTTAACACTAAATACTGAAACAAAACACCTTTCTATTACGCACAGTACTTAACACTAGGTTTTGACATCCTCGCGCGTCAGTAGTCGCTGCTGCTGATTACGTCAGTGCCAGCCAGCAGTGCCCCCTGGCTGATCGCTTTGCGAAACTCTGAATTTATGCTCAGCCTATGAAATCGCTCACAAAATCAGTGGTTGGCGGCAGCTCAGGTGGTCATAATAAAACTAATTTCAACCAACCGTGGCTCGTGTTACATGCAATGTTTAGGAAGTAGAAGCAATTATTCGAATACGCAATACCGCCCAGCTGCTCGTTCTAATGGGCGAACGGGTCATTATATATTGGGATTCCCAGAAATCAAGTCAATTACCAGTTTGACTCAGCTAACTTCCGCACTTCGCGTAGGGGATCAGCCAGGGCTAGTTTTGCATGGCAAACAGCCCTGGCTTGTGAGGATGGGTTTTGAAGGAAAACACCTTTCTTTTATACACAGTACTTAACATTAGACTCTGAAGCAAAACAACTTTCTATTACGCACAGTACATAACACTAGCTTCTGAAACAAAAAACACCTTTCTATTATGCACAGTACTTAAAACTAGGCTCTGAAGCAAATTACCTTTCTATTACACACAATACTTAACACTAGGTTCTGAAGCAAAACACATTTCTATTACGCACAGTGCTTAACACTTGACTCTGAAGCAAAATCCCTTTCTATTATGCACAGTACTTAACACTTGGTTCTGAAGTAAAACACATTTCTATTATGCACAGTACTTAACACTGGGTACTGAAGCAAGACACCTTTCTGTTACGCACAGTACTTAACACTGGGTAGTGAAGCAAGACACCTTTCTGTTCCGCACAGTACTTAACACAATGTTCTGAAGCAAAACACCTAACTATCACACACAGTATCAGCACACTAGGGTGGTACCGATACTACCGATGCATTAAGCTAGGCTACAGTATGCGTTGTTATACTTGTGAGGGCTTTAAATAAGGCTTTTGTTTAAGTTGCAATCATGTGAGAAAGTTGCGATATGGCTTCAATCATAGATGAAGCTCTAAATTTATACAACATTTACGATAACAAAAGGTAAAAGTAAAGGTAAGTTCTTATACAGCGCAGTATCCAGTCCCCAGGACTGCTCTAAGCGCTTTACACTTTACTCCCTGGCAGACCTGTTCAATCGAACACCATCTCGACTTCTCTGGGAAGCATTCAGCCACGCTGCAATTAATGCGCGAAGACTATTCGTACACAACTATCCACCACTGTCTATAGCCAGGTACTCATTCATACAGCTGAGTGAACTGTAGAGTAAACGAACTTGGCCAAGGTTCGACACCGCTGCACAAAATTCGAACCCACGTTCTCTCAGTCGAGAGTCCGGAGCTCTTACCGCTGTGCTACTGCCCTCCATACATGAACACCATGAACCTGCATGCTACCAGGGATTCCCTTGGACAGCTGTATGCAGGAATGCCACATACTTTTTTGCTGCATGTGCCCAAAAGGCACATACAAAAGAGTGTCTGAGAAATCTGACAAATTGACTTGAGGGGCATTTGTGTAGAATCCGGACCCATCTTGATTTTGCCATTATTAACTATAGTTTTGCCTAAATTTGACTCGTCTGTGCGATAATTAAATCATTCCACGTGATCCCAGGGCTATATATGCTATAAAGGTATTGCGTCTTAGTGCATTTTGAGGCCAAAATAGCACTCCGCTTTGCTCCAGTCTGCGCCCGAACCCAGACAATGGCAAAGGCCATGCGGACAACAAACGAAACATTGGCCTGAATGGAGTTATTTCAATCACATCTTACATTTATGACTGGACACTGAGAACAGTCTAATCAATACTCTTGTGCCTTGCCTGTTGTTGACATTATTTATAAGCTTTAGATGAGCGCTGTGAACAGGGTTTGTAGCCGCCAACACCATATTATCATCCATCGTCAACTTTCAAGTCTTGCCGAACAAACTGCAATCCATTCATTTCTATACAAATAACATCCATCCACACATGTACACTATATGCACATTTTTTTAATTCATGTATGTTTGCTAAATATTACAATTGGAGTACATTATAAACAAAAAAAAAGCATGTTTATAAATCATGCCTCCGTCACCAAGGCTCACAAACAGTACATTCATAACAAATAACCCCGTCACCTGGGGTCATAAACTGAAAAATGCCAATGCTATTGTGTAGTCTCACATGTAATAATCTTAGTATATAGTATAATTTAATTGGGCTACTTTAATTGGATGATTTTCCCACAACTTGTAGTTTAATTTCTTCTCAAAAGACTGCACTGAAGCAGTCTCAACCACAGACTGAGTGAGGCTCCATACATCATCAACCACAGACTGAGTGAGGCTCCATACATCATCAACCACAGACAGAGTGAGGCTCCATACATCATCAACCACAGACTGAGTGAGGCTCCATACATCATCAACCACAGACTGAGTGAGGCTCCATACATCATCAACCACAGACTGAGTGAGGCTCCATACATCATCAACCACAGACTGAGTGAGGCTCCATACATCATCATTCATCGGTGTAAAAATGAGTTTTTTTATGTATAATCAACATGGTTCTTTGAATAGTTTTAGTTGGGGCTCTCTCATATGTCAATCATTGTCACTCAATGTCACAAACTGCTGCATCGTATTTTTCAGTTAGAATCTCCGTCTCCTTGGAGCAGTAGGCTGTAGTAGCATGATCAATCGATGAAAAATCTAGTTTTGTAACGTTTTGTACAGATTTTGAAGAAAAAAATAAATTTCTGAGCATGTTGATATTGATGGTTATATATTATGTACACAGAAATATGTCGCGCAGGTAGTCCTGAATAGAATTCACACATGTTAAATAATAACATGATTACATGCCTAATATTTAAAAATGTAACGTTCACATTTACCAGGTTATTTAAGCAATCATACTATCATGCAAATAAATTAATAAAATTTTAATCAACTGATTTGGGGGCACATAACATTTCGGAAGAGCACATAGTTCTATCTCTGATGTGCCCGAAGGGTATGTCTGTCTCTTTCCAGAGCAATCCCTGATGCTACCATTATTATTTTAGCAGATCTATCTGTTTGACAATAATATATGTATATATATATATAATATATACTAAAATAATAACGGTAGCATCAGGGATTGCTCTGGAAAAAGAGATATAACTATATATATATATATATATATATATACATATATATATATATATATATATATATATATGATACTGATAGATACCATAGTATCGTTCATAAGCAAATTATAAATATTATTATTACAATAGAGCCAGTTAAGTTACATTTAGCCTATTGACACTGTTGTTGCATGTCTGATACAAACAACTAGTGTCATCCCTGTCAACAGTGGTTTGTCTGTGTCATCCCTGTCAACAGTGGTTTGTCTGTGTCATCCCTGTCAACAGTGGTTTGTCTGTGTCATCCCTGTCAACAGTGGTTTGTCTGTGTCATCCCTGTCAACAGTGGTTTGTCTGTGTCATCCCTGTCAACAGTGGTTTGTCTGTGTCATCCCTGTCAACAGTAGTTTGTCTGTGTCATCCCTGTCAACAGTGGTTTGTCTGTGTCATCCCTGTCAACAGTGGTTTGTCTGTGTCATCCCTGTCAACAGTGGTTTGTCTGTGTCATCCATGTCAACAGTAGTTTGTCTGTGTCATCCATGTCAACAGTGGTTTGTCTGTGTCATCCCTGTCAACAGTGGTTTGTCTGTGTCATCCATGTCAACAGTGGTTTGTTTGTGTCATCCCTGTCAACAGTGGTTTGTCTGTGTCATCCCTGTCAACAGTGGTTTGTCTGTGTCATCCCTGTCAATAGTTGTTTGTCTGTGTCATCCATGTCAACAGTGGTTTGTTTGTGTCATCCCTGTCAACAGTGGTTTGTCTGTGTCATCCCTGTCAACAGTGGTTTGTCTGTGTCATCCCTGTCAATAGTTGTTTGTCTGTGTCATCCATGTCAACAGTGGTTTGTTTGTGTCATCCCTGTCAACAGTGGTTTGTCTGTGTCATCCCTGTCAACAGTAGTTTGTCTGTGTCATCCCTGTCAACAGTGGTTTGTCTGTGTCATCCCTGTCAACAGTGGTTTGTCTGTGTCATCCCTGTCAACAGTGGTTTGTCTGTGTCATCCCTGTCAACAGTAGTTTGTCTGTGTCATCCCTGTCAACAGTGGTTTGTCTGTGTCATCCCTGTCAACAGTGGTTTGTCTGTGTCATCCCTGTCAACAGTGGTTTGTCTGTGTCATCCATGTCAACAGTAGTTTGTCTGTGTCATCCATGTCAACAGTGGTTTGTCTGTGTCATCCCTGTCAACAGTGGTTTGTCTGTGTCATCCCTGTCAACAGTGGTTTGTCTGTGTCATCCCTGTCAATAGTTGTTTGTCTGTGTCGTCCATGTCCACAGTGGTTTGTCTGTGTCGTCCATGTCAACAGTGGTTTGTCTGTGTCATCCCTGTCAACAGTGGTTTGTGTGTGTCATCCATGTCAACAGTAGTTTGTCTGTGTCATCCATGTCAACAGTGGTGTGTCTGTGTCATCCCTGTCAACAGTGGTTTGTCTGTGTCATCCATGTCAACAGTGGTTTGTGTGTGTCATCCATGTCAACAGTAGTTTGTCTGTGTCATCCCTGTCAACAGTGGTTTGTCTGTGTCATCCCTGTCAACAGTGGTTTGTCTGTGTCATCCCTGTCAACAGTGGTTTGTCTGTGTCATCCCTGTCAACAGTGGTTTGTCTGTGTCATCCCTGTCAACAGTGGTTTGTCTGTGTCATCCCTGTCAACAGTGGTTTGTCTGTGTCATCCTTGTCAACAGTGGTTTGTCTGTGTCATCCCTGTCAACAGTGGTTTGTCTGTGTCATCCATGTCAACAGTGGTTTGTGTGTGTCATCCATGTCAACAGTGGTTTGTCTGTGTCATCCCTGTCAACAGTGGTTTGTCTGTGTCATCCCTGTCAACAGTGGTTTGTCTGTGTCATCCCTGTCAACAGTGGTTTGTCTGTGTCATCCCTGTCAACAGTGGTTTGTCTGTGTCATCCCTGTCAACAGTGGTTTGTCTGTGTCATCCTTGTCAACAGTGGTTTGTCTGTGTCATCCTTGTCAACAGTGGTTTGTTTGTGCAATATACATACATAAAAGCAACATTGAACATTACAATAAAATTAATGTGTCTGCCGGTGAAAGGCACACGATTTAAATGTCATACACATTTCAGTTGAGTCTTACCCATAAAATCATCAAAGCTGCTACCAAAGGCTCCAGGACAACCATAAAGGGATCAGGCCAGCTGTTGCAATGATAACATTTTGAACGAAGATTCAGGGTCAATTATTTCTCTTTGTGTACGACCAAATAAATAGCTTGAAGTAATAAAATACTAAACTCAACTTGTATGTGCGTGAACTATGACCTATAAAGTTTGTATTGCTTTCGGTATTGATTTAACACAATTATGATCAACACTTGAAATGGATTTTACAAAATAATTGCTGTGCTAGAGATTTTATATTTAAATCATCAAAGCTTTACATCATTATATCATTTCTTACGATCTAGGTAATAACAAAATATGTGGTTAAACCGCAGACATACTTAAAAATTATTATATAGGTGTATGTTATGTTGTCACATGTATAGATTACTTATGTCTTTTCATGTAATTAATAAATTAATATGTGTTCTAAATCCCGATTTTAAATTGTCTGATCTTGTCCATGAGGTGACCATATGAAGAACCATATATACCAAATGGTTCTTCCCGTTAACGATGTAAATGTTCCTTGACCTTATATATAGAATCTCTCATGACACAAACACAAAGAACAAGTATTTGTATATATATATATATATATACATATATATATATATAAATATATATATATATATAAATATATATATATATATACATATATATATATATATATACATATATATATATAAATATATATATATATATACATATATAATACTCCACTACAACTATTTATTAGTCATCAAACAACAAATTTACATTGAATCTGTTCCAGATAATATAACAGAGAACTTTCAAATACAGCATCTGTAGGCTGTACCATAAACGTACACACAGACACACCAGGTGTGTTAGTAAACTACTTGGGGTAGTTTACTAACACACCTGGGGTAGTTTAGTATATTGTATAATGTAACTGAAGTTACTTTTTGTTTAACATGGCCACTCATAAATCACAAGGCATATAGCAAAATGGAAGGGTGGACCTACATGCCCTGGCACAAAGGGGTGATTCAAGCAACAACCCCCCCCCCTCCCAAGGCATCACACCCCAGACTGTTGTCTGCACTGCTCTCTGTCCCATCTGCCTGACTGGGCCATTAATCCTGTCATCTACTTCCCTGCCCTACACCCCTCATGCGTAACCAGCCATTAGAGCTGCAATGTAAAGAATTACTTTTACTTCAGTACTTTACTTAAGTATAAAAGTTTACTTTTCTTGAGTAACAAAGTACATTTTTTACAAGTATTTTTTACTTGTAACGAAGGACAATTATGGCGTACTTTTCTGAATGTAATGAAGTATCCATAATTTGTGTTAACATCATTTTGGAACTAAATGTTTCTGACAAATGATCTGTGCCAGAACCCAGAACCGTCTGTCCCCAGCACAGATTTATGTATAGATATCAGCGGGAACTACAATTGGTAATATTTTCTGATTGGCTGATTCGTTACCATTAGTCAGCATGATTACCAAGTGGCATGATTACCAAGTGGCATGCAAGTTGCAAAACAAAATGTCAAGCCATTAACTTAGAAAAGTACTTTTGTGTTTACTTCAAGTACAAGTTTACTTTTTACTTGTACTTCAAGTAAATTTTGTTTAAGCACTTTTACTTGAGTAGCTTTTTACCTAGTTACTTGTACTTTTACTCAAGTACAAAATAAAGGCACATGTACATGTACCATCTCTGCTAGCCATCCTCACCGCCATCCTCACCGCACTTAGCACAGAGACATGTTGACCTCGGGAACATGGGGCAGACGTTTGGAAAAGGTGAGCAACTGCGGCTTGAAACACACCTGTGGTGTATCCTAAGGTTATAATTAACCACCTGCCAATATAAATTACATTATGTTGCTGATTCTGTTGACTTGTTCAAATCTCAACTTAAAACACATCTATTTAAGGCTGCATATGAAGACTACTTATATTGCCAACTATTACATATGAAGACTACTTATATTACCAACTATTACATATGAAGACTACTTATATTACCAACTATTACACATGATATCCTCATTAACGTTGATTTTGTCACATTTTTTATTATTTAATTAGTTTTATTCGGCACGGCTTGATTAATTTTAAAGTTTAGTTTGGTTAGTTAGTCTGGTCAGTATATAGCCGATGCTTTAGTTTACACAGATTATTTATTTACAAATATATATTTAAATTCATATTATCACTAACATGAAGATTAGTGATTCGCTGATATGTTCATTAGGAACCATAACAAAGCTTTACTTGCACCAACTCAATACGTTCTTATGCACTTTCTTGCTTTATCTTTATAAAACGACACTATGTTGTCTATAAATTGTAAGCTGCAGCTTTGTTTAGGAGCAGCACAATTGGGCCCAGTTCGACTTTCATGCAGTGGTAAGAAACAGCAGACAGACAAAATATACAGATGAAGTCGCTGGTAACTACATAACACTGGAGTCACTTTCAATTTCACTTTAATAACGTGTAATTTAATCTGTGTTCCACCCGTCCCAGACTCACCCACAGACGCTGATAGAGCACAGAATCTAGAATAAATATTTTGAAGGTGCACTGCCTGTCAAACTGTGTTTAATAAGCCTGAAATTATTTTACAATTTGAAAATTGTGGTAACAAAATGTTCAAATTGTAAACAAAGCATTCAAATACTAAACCGCCTTTACTGCCTGTAAATGGCACTTATCACATAGGCAGTCTGAGGCAAGTGGCCCTACCCACAAATACTTTGAAGTTGCATGGTTCCCACTCACCCAAAACAGAACAGATTCAGGGAACTTTCGGAGAAGGCCTTTATGCAGAAACATTTTACCCATCCAAAACTGTCCTGGCCGATACACTGGGGACAATTCAGTCCAAAACTGTCCTGGCAGATACACTGGGTACAATTCAGTCCAAAACTGTCCTGGCAGATACACTGGGTACAATTCAGTCAAAAACTGTCCTGGCAGATACACTGGGGACAATTCAGTCCAAAACTGTCCTGGCAGATACACTGGGTACAATTCAGTCCAAAACTGTCCTGGCAGATACACTGGGTACAATTCAGTCAAAAACTGTCCTGGCAGATACACTGGGTACAATTCAGTCCAAATGTTCAAACATCAATTAATGTGCACACATCAATTAATGTATACAATAATGCATGCACACACAAAGTCTGACAAATTTTACAGCGTAATATTGACATATAAGTAAGAATGAGAGTTAATAATATAATTTGTTTCCTCCTAAAATTCCCACCCGTCCAAATCAAACTCAGTGCATCCACAAGGCAGGTGGATGGGTCTCTAGACAAAGCTATGTTTCGGAGCTTGTAATTATCATGACTGATTCAGGTAACACATCAGACTGACTCACTTCAAACATCACAGAAGAAAATAGCGAGTAATTTATAATATATATAATCTGGACAACACAATGTGCTTGAGAATCAACTGTCAAATACTTGTGACGTAACATTAATGTCGCAAAGAATTTGGAAGTTTGTGAAACAACTTCACCAGGTCACTAACTATCAAACTACTTTCATAGTATAATTCTTTGAACAAGGAATAACGGAGCACCAGGTTTGGTGTTGAGGCAATCATCAGCCCAGAGTAATGTATGCACAAATACACAACTCAACTACTACACTCAATATTGACTGAGCAGCTGACTTAATACCAGACACCAGTGTTATGACATTCTACTTTAGGAATGGTAGAAGAGACATCAATGGCTGTGCTGTGTGCAAAGTACATCACTGTCAACTGTCAGCCAGCAGGTGTTGTAGTCAGGATGACTCACGTTTCAAGGCCACTGCCCCTTAGACCACATCACACCTGACATCTACTTAATAATGAAATCTGGTTCAAAATGTTGTCTACTGCCCCATCTTCACCACAACCACCATATCTGGCAAATCTCCTACATTTTTCATTCAATTGACGGAAGACGGAAGAGGGAGGAAGGGAGGGAGGGAGAGAGCAGGGAGAGTAGGGAGAGGGTGGCAGGGAGGGAGGTAGGGAGGGAAGGAGTGAAGGAGGTAGGGAGGGAGAGAGAGTGGGAGGGATAGAGGGGGGAATTAAAGGAGGGAGAGGCGGAGAGAGGGGAGGTGGAGAGAAAGGGGAGGGTGGAGAGAGAGAGAGGAAGAGGGAGGGAGGAAGGAGGGAGGGAATGAGAGGGTGGAGAGGGAGGGGAGAGGGAGGAAGAGAGATGGTAGAGAGGGAAGGAGGAAAAGGGAGGGAGAAAGGGAGGGTGAAATGGGAATGAGGTAGAGAGGGAGGGAGAGAGGAGGCAGGGAGGGGAGGGATAGAGAGGGATGGAGAGGGAAGGGAGAGATGGAGGGTGGAGAGTGAGGGAGTGTGGAAAGGGCGGGAGGTGTAGAGAGGGAGGGGGAGAGGGAGGGGATGGAAGGAGAGAGGGAAGGTGGAGAGGGAGGGAGAGAGGGAGGGGAGGGAGGGAGAGGACAAGAGAGACAGAGTCTACATCAGACGTGGGGTCAAATACTTCTTCTTCTTCTTATGTACAGCTGAGAACTCTGTATGAGCCACGCGTATGTGGCTAGAGTACTGTTGAGCTTGGGTGGGCAGTGGCAAGCAGTGGGCGGTGGCAAGCAGTGGGCGGTGGCAAGTAGTGGGCTGTGGCAAGTAGTGGGCAGTGGCAAGTAGTGGGCGGTGGCAAGTAGTGGGCGGTGGCAAGTAGTGGGCGGTGGCAAGTAGTGGGTGGTGGCAAGTAGTGGGTGGTGGCAAGTAGTGGGTGGTGTAGTGTCAGAAAGAAAACCATTGTGTATTATAGTCAACCAGTGAAGTCAGGATCAATGTGTTAGTTGTTACCTGTGACCAAGATGGAACCAGCAACAACAGGACTTACACTGGCATGTCTGTCTTTTCATCATGGTTTTATTGATCCTGCTAAGGAACCCTGTTAGCTACCAAGGCCTGCTATTGTGTCAATGCTTGTGTGAACTGATAAGACATATTTGCACACTGTGGGTTGAGGGGAAGGTAGGGGCTTCGTAATGCTAGATCATTACTTGCCTACATTGTTGCAATTTTACAGCATACCAGACATTGCCAGTCTATAAGGAATATCTCAATTAATAGTTATGCATAACATCATGAAATGATGTCGATAAACAACATCATTATCTCGTAATATAAGATTTGCTGTTGATATTGGTATAGGCTCATTGTAAAAAGTATTTTGAAAAGTATTTGAAATACTTCCTAATGTATTTGTATTTAAATACTTTTGTATCACAAAGTATTTGTAATTGTATTTGAACCCCTCAGGAGTATTTAACCCCATATCTGGTGTACATATTTATAGTTTATCTTTAATTTATCTTTTATCATACATTAATTTAAATTTTAAATTACATGTACCATTTAATGATTAACTAATAATGTAGCGCACTGAGCTAACTTAGTTAAACAGCCCTCTACAATTGGATGACATTACTGTCGACTGTGTATCTCGCGTTAATGCTGCATCGTCACTTGCCAGGCAGGACAGTAGGTTCAGCTCTTCAGCACTTTTGCTAATCGTTTATTTTATCATTGCATTTACCCATAATTTTACTATGCATAGGTATAGATAGATATATATATATATATATACTAGGATTTTGCTTCTTAACTTTATTTATTTTTCTTATTTATTTCTTTTAAATGTGCTTTTTATGCTTCTTAGATGATTGCTGATTTGTAAGCACCTGTGAATTAGTCCCGCATTTGATGGTGTATAAAATAAAATAAAGTTTAGTTTTATTATTATTATTATTACTACTATCAACTACGTAATATTAGACCCTCCACACCAACCAGTGTAGTACACAATCCATCACTTTAATACAGTGGTCAGTCAACCCTGTGTCTGTCCAGCCTGTCCACTGTACCCACTGGTCAGTGTATGCACTCGACACACACATGGTCAGTTAGTCCACACTAATCCCTACTTGTGGGTCTGAGTGCAGGAATTGTCAATCAATACAATACTCGATCAATAGTTCAAAATATTCCCATTTCATCTTAGCTATGTCTTGAATTCTGATGGTGACGTCTACTGTACATCAGTAATTACTGAGACATTGTCAAATGTGTGTCTCATAAACAGACAATGTAACTACAGTGATCTGGCCCACAGTGCATGCCACAGTCTTGAACCCACGCCTCACTGAAGATCACAACATTTAAATGCTGTGTTTAATATTTTAAAGGAGTTTTTCCAGGTTTTTTGGTAAAATCATGTTAAAATACAGTATAAAGTACAACCTGTACTGCTGTACACTAATGTACAAAGTACAACCTGTACTGCTGTACACTAATGTACAAAGTACAACCTGTACTGCTGTACACTAATGTACAAAGTACAACCTGTACTGCTGTATACTAATGTACAAAGTACAACCTGCACTGCTGTACACTAATGTACAAAGTACAACCTGTACTGCTGTACACTAATGTACAAAGTACAACCTGTACTGCTGTACACTAATGTACAAAGTACAACCTGTACTGCTGTACACTAATGTACAAAGTACAACCTGTACTGCTGTACACTAATGTACAAAGTACAACCTGTACTGCCGTATACTAATGTACAAAGTACAACCTGTACTGATGTATACTAATGTACAAAGTACAACCTGTACTGCCGTATACTAATGTACAAAGTACAACCTGTACTGATGTATACTAATGTACAAAGTACAACCTGTACTGCCGTATACTAATGTACAAAGTACAACCTGTACTGATGTATACTAATGTACAAAGTACAACCTGTACTGATGTATACTAATATACAAATTACAACCTGTACCGCTGTATACTAATGTACAAAGTACAACCTGTACCGCTGTATACTAATGTACAAAGTACAACCTGTACTGCTGTACACTAATGTACAAAGTACAACCTGTACACTAATGTACAAAGTACAACCTGTACTGCCGTATACTAATGTACAAGTTACAACTTGTACTGCCGTATACTAATGTACAAAGTACAACCTGTACTGCTGTATACTGCTATACAAATATTACTATTGAAGCAGCTGTTGAATTGAGCAGTTGACAGAAATCGCCCAGCTTCCACTCAAGTCCCCAAGTAGCAGGCATGGATAACTACAAGCTTCCACTCAAGTCCCCAAATAGCAGGCATGGATAACGCCAAGCTTCCACTCAAGTCCCCAAGTAGCAGGCATGGATAACTCCAAGCTTCCACTCAAGTCCCCAAGTAGCAAGCATGGATAACTCCAAGCTTCCACTCAAGTCCCCAAATAGCAGGCATGGATAACTCCAAGCTTCCACTCAAGTCCCCAAGTAGCAGGCATGGATAACTCCAAGCTTCCACTCAAGTCCCCAAATAGCAAGCATGGATAACTCCAAGCTTCCACTCAAGTCCCCAAGTAGCAGGCATGGATAACTCCAAGCTTCCACTCAAGTCCCCAAATAGCAAGCATGGATAACTCCAAGCTTCCACTCAAGTCCCCAAGTAGCAAGCATGGATAACTCCAAGTTTCCACTCAAGTCCCCAAGTAGCAGGCATGGATAACTCCAAGGAAGGTCGTGACCAGACTGTGCGGAACTTCTACAGTTCTAACGTCAGTATCCTGGCATCATAACAAGTGTACTGTATGAATATAATACATGAATTTACAGTATAAAAACAAATGGAAAAACCCCCTTTAAAATACTGAACCCATTTGAATGGTGTAGTCTTCAAAGAGGCGACGGTTCAAGACTACGGTTTGCACTGTGGGCCAGATCAGTGTAATTACATTGTTTATAAGACACATAAGTTTGACAACATTTTAGTTTATAATGTTTGATTGTTAAATGTCCGGTGTAGACAGAGACAAGTACTTACTCCATGTTTATCAAGGTATGACTCTGCTATCTATCTGGTTGGGTAAGACTAACAACCTTTGACTCGGGCCACCATCTTTTAAATATATACCAATCAGAATCCTCCAGCCCAGCATACAATCTCCTCAAATTACAACAACAGTGGACCTCTTAACTCAAGGCAGGGCCCTTTATAAACCTGCAATACAGACACTTTGTTTCTGTTAGTGCTGGCAGTATCCCACATGGTTTTATGCAGAAAAGTTCACTCTGCATTAAAATGCTCATTTGGGAAAATTCTTTCATCAGTTTCAACTTAAACATTCTCATTTATTTTGTTAGTTTAACAATATTTTGCTGATTGAAGCTGCCAAACAATGTGTATAATTATCTGATGATTGTGTTAATGTTAGCAGTGTGAATATGTTCAAAAATAAAATTGACAGCTGTCTGGTGAGGGCGGGTTCTACGTAGGTGGAAAATTGTTGGACTCTCGATAAGTAAAATAATAATAAGATAACTTCTATTGTGCCTAAATCCTTGGAAACCAAGCTCAGAGGCGCATAAAAACAAAAGGATTGGTCAATCTCAAAATCCATAAGTAGTTTTCAAGTTGTCAACAGATGGGTCAAGGCGCTAGGGAGCGACGGTGGATAAGGTTGTAAAGATACGTTTTTAAATGACGACGGAATATTGTAATATTTTCAACTGATCTAACACTAAGAGGGAGCATATTCCAAAGAGTTGGTGCAGCAACAGAAAAAGCTCTACTTCCAATGTTAGTGTTGACTCTACGAACAAAAAGTAGGTCAGAACTAGATGATCGAAGCATGATAGGTTTTCTTACAGGAGTAAGCAATGAATGCAAATAAGATGGTTGCTTCCTGGACAGTGCCTGGTATGTAATAGTACAGATCTTAAATATTATACGATATCGTAGAGGAAGCCAATGCAGACTTCAAAAGTGGTACAGAGCGAAAAAACGAGGAGATCTTGTAAATACTCTTGCTAGACAATTTTGGACACGCTGAAGTTTTGTGAAATCCTTGCTAGCAATATTATAAAGGAGGGAATTGCAACAGTCAAGTCTGCTGCTAACAAGCGCTGTTGCAATAGTCTTAGCAACAGAAAATTACATATACCGGCAAATACGGCGAAGATCACGAATATGATAAAAACAGCAGCAACATGTTTGAGATACATGTTGTCGGAAATTGAAGTTTCTATCAAAGATCACTCTTATATTCCACACCGAGGTTGCTGGCGTGATATACTGATTCAAAATACGCGTAGGGAAAAAACCATCCAGTTTACTATGCTGCATTGGCGTACCAATAATGATCAATTCAGTTTTCATTTGCATTTAATTTCAACTTGCTGTCAGTCATCCAGTGGAAGATATCTTGAAGGCAATCACTAAGTTGGTTAAGGGAGTGATTTGTATCCGGGGTAGCCAACGAAATATAGATCTGAGTATCATCAGCATAAAGATGATGATCCAAGTTATGTCTTTGTATAACAGAACTTAGTGGCGTGGTGTAAAGAGTAAAAAGCAAAGGCCCAAGAACAGAACCCTGGGGAACACCAAATAAAGTCGGCAGTGCAACTGAAAAGCAGTTCCCAATCTTTATAGTTTGGTATCTATCAGTTAGATACGAAGAAAACCAGCTTAGAGCTGTGCCAGATATGCCGTACCACTTTAATAGGCGTTCAATGAGAATGCTGTGATCAATCGTGTCAAATGCGGTAGAGAGATCTAGTAAGGTAAGTGCAGTCATTTTACCATTATTAATGTTCAAGTTAATGTCATAATGAACCTTTAAGAGGACAGTCTCTGTTGAATGAAACTGCTTATATGCTGATTGTGACACATTAGTTAAGACATTTGTGCTAATGTGAAACCTTAGACGACTTGCTACAACCTTTTCTAGTATTTTGGAAATGAAGCTGAGATTAGAAATAGGTATATAACTGTTTAGGTCTTGTTTAGGCAGAGATGATTTCTTAAGAAGTGGTGTGACATGGGTGTATTTGAACTCATCAGGAAAACAGCCAGAGCAAAGTGATGCATTTATAATATTTGTTATAGGTCCAATTAGTGTATCAAGACATGCTTTTAGCAGTTTTGTTGGAAATTGATAAAGTGCACAAGATTTGTTTGGGGAGGACATAATTATTTTCCTAACTTCATCAACTGTTGCAGGTTCAAATGATACAAGTTGCGAATTTACTTGTGGAAAGTCCACACTGACATTACTTATAATTATGATGTAGGAAAGCAGAACGAATAATACTGATTTTATTCTTAGTGACTAGAGAACGAATCACATAGATACTTAATTGACACATGATCAGGTAGCGATGGAGTAGGCCGTCTATGTAGAATGTTATTGATGCAGTTCCATAACTGACGCAGATTATCAGACTTATTTATGACCACATTTGTAAAATACTCTGATTTAGCTTTAGCCATTTGTCTGTTACAGAGGTGACATTGCTTAGAATAGTGCGATCTATCTAATGGCGAGCGTGATTTGCACCATACATGCTCTAAATAACGACAACGCCTTTTAGATACTATAATTTCGGAAGTCATCCATGGAGCCAGTGGCCTTTCTGACACCCATTTGGATTTTATAGGTGCATGTTTGTCAAGTAGTGCATTGAGTACTTGACAGTACTGTTTATATAAGTCAGATATATGTTTTTTTTATCTGTGATAAGGTTAGATATAAGGATATCAGCCATTAAAGCTGTAATGTCAATCCTATGAATGGCTCTGTAAGACACGTTGTGTTTCGACTCTAATGTATATGTGTCGAAAAGGTAACATGTTTCAAATCAAATGATGCCAGAATATCATCAAACATAGTTGTAGTTGTAGAAGGTATACCCAAATGTAGATTAAAATCACCAAGAATGTAAAATTCTGAATGAATAACTGCCAGATTTTCCAACATATCCTGAAAGTCTTTAAAGAAATTGGCTGGATGTCCTGGAGGGCGATAGATACAAACAAAGTATGCGGAGAAAGAAGAATCTGAAATTTCAGCACAGATGGACTCAAAACTAGAGTATTCAGGGTTAGAATGTAATTTAACTTTGAACTGCCGTGATATAAGAAAGCCAACACCACCTCCACGGCCGACTAAACGTGGTCGGTGGTGAAAGGTGTAACCAGAAGAGGAAATGTCAGCAATGCATGCATGTGTATCATGTGGTCTGAGCAAAGTCTAAGTTACAGCTAGAATGTTTATTTTAATTAATAAATCACAAAGTGAGGCTGTCTTATCACATACAGATCGAATGTTTGTAGTGGCCACCCGAATGTTTCGTCTAACAGATGGCCCAGGATTGAGACTTACATCTCCTGCTGGTAATAAAATTATTGTTAATTTCAATGTTAGCGTAGAGTGGGGGATTGGCAGTAACGTTTTATTATAACAAACATGAAGACATGGCAGACTATGTAAAATTGAAATAGAATGATGAATTTGAGTGTGATTAGAAAAAGCACATGAAACAAAATCTATATCCCTTACAGCAACAGAGCAAGACAAGCAGAAAACACCCAATAAGAATAATGGTGACATAATTATGTTAGAGTATTATCATGTATAGTAGAAATTAACAGACGAAAACCATATAATTTATATCATATAGATAATAAATAGTCAAGAATGTTAAACCAAAGCTAAGGCTAAGCCTACGGCGTAAGTAAAAAACTAAATTATATTTACAAGATCAGTAGAGTCTCAATTTTAACAATAAAGCCTACTTTATTTAATTAGAAAATGTTGAACCGGAGCCAACTCTGGTAACTAAATTGAGACTTACAGGCCTATTAAGGGAGGGAGGAATATTTATATTTATTAAAATTCACTCAGTCAGCCGTAGCCTTAGTCTTAGATAGGCAGAAACTGACTGCAGTATCAATCACTCAATGACAATTAACTGCACCGTGATTCCTTTTTAAATACCGCATTTATTGTAATAATATAAAATGCTAATAGTAATCTAAAAGGTCAATTGAAAAAACCCACAGGCAGCATGTTTTGTAACTTAATCATTTAACAGTATAATAGTTACAAACGACAACACTTAAACAAAACTTAACATTGCCGACTGGCGAAAGTGAGCGATAATCATAACGGCTTTAACGCCGGTTTTATTAAGTTGAATATGAAAGGACCAAAACTTGTTAAAATATCCTTATAATTTAAATATACTTAGCTTATGGTTGAATTCTTGGTTCTGCAGTGCTTTACAAGTTACATAATATTAAAAGTAATCTATTCAAAATAATTAGTATGCTATAATTGAACATTAAACGAAGGATAAATTTTTAAAGTAAACATTATGCCACACCCCCTATAGTCTGGAGCTTATAGCTCTGGATGGCAATCTTGTTAAATATTGTTAAAACTTTGTATAAGAAAAAATTTTAAATAAAAAAATCCTACATATAGCAGACAATAAATCTACATATAGCAGACAATAAAGCTGCAATTAGTCTCAAATAATGTTGCATGAATGATGAATAGAACATCAGAATACTATACATTAATACCTCACTAGTCAGGATACTCTTATGGGTGTGTCAAAGTGACCTTAATAACACAACTGACCTTAATAGCATAGGTGACCTTAATAGCACAGGTGACCTTAATAGCACAGGTGACCTTAATAGCACAGGTGACCTTAATAACACAGGTGACCTTAATAGCACAGGTGACCTTAATAACACAAGTGACCTTAACAGCACAGGTGACATTAATAACACCTACTTCTTCAAATCATATATATAACATCTTCCTGTATATTTCCATTTCCACCACAACAATAATTTTACCAGAATTCAAAATATTAACAATTTAAATTTATGCTGTGCAACTGGTTTTCTTTGAATATACGCATATTTTTTGCATACTTTTCGGTATGTCTAGATGTGTCGTCAAAGGCGCGAATGTCACGCAAGATGCCAGCACTTTCAATACATTCACAGCATGTTTACAACAATAGATATTGGATCACAGCAAGCGTCGGAATGAGTTACTGTGTGGTAGGCTGATGTAATATAAACACTAGTCATTATTGAAACATGCATTTAGTGTACAGTTCAACAGAGAATCCACACGAATACTAACTTTGTTGAAAAAATGAAGCGATAGAACCTCCACTCCAGTTAACCTGACAACTTCGCCGCTTCAACTTATTTTACGAAAAATGGTTTCGATTGCGACCCAGAAAAACTTTTCTACATCAGTAAACATACACACACAAAAAATAGAGTGTCTGTAGGTTCAGGTCCAAGCTTAACAGCAAACTTTTTAAAAAGTGTGTTTTATTTCTTTTCGCAGAGTAATATAAACCAAGCCATTTTTACACTATTTTTCATTAAATGTATTGCATGTCTTGTAGTGATTATTTGTTCACGACAACAATGAAAATCATATTATATTATCAGGAACGTACATGTTTCGCTGATCTTGTACGGTTTTTATGAATGAGTACCCGGTACTAAATACCAAATTATGCTTGTAAAATATCTGTGGTCAGTTTTGTCAGCATTTGTTCAATGTTTATTTAGTTTCCACCAGTTTCATTATACAAAAAAGATAATGCAAACTCATTTAACCCACTGCTTTAATAAAAGCAGGATTTCTCTGAAAACAACACTGGCAGAGAAAGGCTGAAAACATCTACAGACTTTGCTGACTGCATTGAAACACCCCAGGGGTAAAGGTAAAGTCCCAGGGTTATAGCATCTGGTGTTTTCAAACATGGCTCAGGGCTGTGGAACACTGGCATGTAATGTTCGACTTTTTAATGTCCTCAATTATTCTGGCTTTGATCTGTGGACCAACTACATGGAGCCGTACAAATACATGCTCTATGACTTGACAGACGACAATACAACTGCACCAACCCACTGATTCTCCCTTGACACATTCCACAATCCACCTTGAACTGATTCAAAGGGGGTCTACATTTATCTTAATCACATTAGAGATTTAATGCAATTTAAAATATAGATCTATTATGTGTTACACATGAAGTGTACCGAGGTTGCTTCAGTTGAGCACTTGGAGGGAGCATACACCCAGAGTTCCCTTCACAACAAGCATACACTCAGAGTTCCCTTCACAACAAGCATTCACCCAGAGTTCCCTTCACAACAAGCATACACCCAGAGTTCCCTTCACAACAAGCATACACCCAGAGTTCCCTTCACAACAAGCATTCACCCAGAGTTCCCTTCACAACAAGCATTCACCCAGAGTTCCCTTCACAACAAGCATTCACCCAGAGTTCCCTTCACAACAAGCATACACCCAGAGTTCCCTTCACAACAAGCATTCACCCAGAGTTCCCTTCACAACATGCATTCACCCAGAGTTCCCTTCACAACAAGCATTCACCCAGAGTTCCCTTCACAACAAGCATACACCCAGAGTTCCCTTCACAACAAGCATTCACCCATCTCAGAGGATTCATTCATCTTAATTCTATTGACAGTCCTGAGTTTTTATATTATTTTATAAGTGTATTTTCAGGTTATGTTCGAATCACTCCGAACTGAACTTGAAATGCCAGAAACAAAATGGTAGTCATGAACTTAAACGCGCCAATGTTTCAATGTTTCACTTATATGAGGTTCATAACTTGTGTTTTATCACACCAATGAACACCTGGATGTCTGGACAAGTTGTTTACAGAAATGTAATCGTTTGCTTGATGATCAACATTTAAATGGGCTGAGCCCTTTACTGATGAATCCATGTTGACAGATTTATACAATTTAGACACACTTTTTATTACTATATATATTTGAGAGTAAGGGTTTTTAGTTTGCAGTGTTGGTACACATTCAACAAAGTACCATAAACTCTTTAAATAAGGAAGTTCCTGTATTCTGTAATGTGCTGACACTTTCTGTCTAGACGCTGAATGACAATGCCACGCTTGGTTGCTAATGCTTGCAACTGGTGACAAGTTATTCTTCACAATTACCCCTATTTGCCCCATGCCCCACTTCCAGCCCCACCCAGCCAAAATACTGTAAGTGTAAATAGACAACATAATGTGGCAGATGATATCTAGACACTTTAATTGAAAACTGTATTAAATTATCAGGCCAGTTCCATTAAAAATCTGATTTATGTGTAAATGTACCTGTTATGCAATTGAAACAGTAAATGATTAGAGTCAACCCTTCAACCATTTAAACAATTATGGACAGGTCTCGTTATTAAACAAATTGCTGAATCACGCAGTATTATATATTTAGTTGACATCAGAGTCTGACATGCGACAACCCAGGTGAGGAATCAGCATAGGTGGATTCAGGGGGGCTGGGGGTGCGTGTCCCCCAGACCTTTGGAATTTGGTGTGCCCATAGACCTTTTTGAATGGGTCCATATGACCGCCCCTCCCCCTAGATTCTTGGAAATGTGCCCCCATTCAAGTTACAATAAGCTGAAGATTGAATATATGGCGACAAAAACATTTCAACAGCATCCCCCTCACCCTCCCCCTCCCCCTCCCTCACCCCCTCCCTCTCCAACTCTCACACCCCCTCCCTCTCCCCCTCCCCCTCCAACTCTCACTCCCCCTCCCCCGTCTTCTGATATCACCAGTCGAGCCGAGACAGCAGAGAAGCTGAAGTTACAGCAGGGCAGTAGTGTAACATCTTCTACATCATAAAGGTTGGTTCGCCAGCCAGTGTGCCTTCTCTAGACTATCTAGATCCACCACCGAGCTGCTTCAAGCATTTCACTTCTCTGCACTGACTGTAACAGGCAGTGAGGAATGGCTGTTTTGTGGAGTAGTTAGTAGGACTTCCAAAAAATTAATATTGCATGGACACAACCACTAGACTTTGTTCATGACAGGATTCAACCATAAACAGTATTTATGGATTGACGTGACACATTCAGACACCAATTTCTGTGCTGTTATGATGCATTTCCTTGCAAACACGGTTGAACACTTCACATTTACTCGTAAATAATAGCTCTCAAACATTTGTATTTAAAGAGAATTCATGTTTGTATGTACATAACATGCATGTATTGAAACAATCCAGCACTTGTAGGCAGGCAGGCCAAAGTATGTGATTACATTTACACAGCATCTATAAAGGTCTATCCTTGATGTAGATGTAAAACAGTATATTGGATTAAAGTGTTAATATTCAAAAATATACACACACACACGTACGTAATTTTCCGTGTCCATCTACGTTACGTACACCTTCAGAACTTCATTACCACAAAGTTAAAATGCATTACATATCAGTCATGTCGTGACTTTCCAAATGAATTAGTGCCATTGAGCGATCGTGAAACGATCGCTCAATGGCACTAATTCATTTGGAAAGTTATTTTTCTAGAAGCATAAATAACAAGTTTTTTATGCAGACCTAATGAAAGTTACCTTTTGTCGTGTCCATTTATCATTTACGTCCCTCCAAGGAATTTGTTCCAATAAAAAAACTTCACCATTATACATTTAATTTTTTTTCAAAAATGTTACATACACACTCAAATTGTGTCATTACGTACGCAGTCAGAAAGTTTAAAACACTTGTTTACTGTGTTTAAATAAAATCTAACCATTATTTCTTTGTAAAATATATAAATTTGTGGACTTCATTCGGCCCCGATGATCAGTGTGTTCATGTGTTGCATAACTGCTGGATCAGATGTAACTGGGACATTTTTCTTATTTTGCCTTTCTTCTTTTTTCAACAATAATTCTAAATTACTGATTAGAAATTATCCACGCTTTGTAGGTGATATTTTATCTCAATAATATATAATTTGAACTGCTTTTGCTGATGACACTGGTATGTTACCTACCAATGTCGGGCACTGATGAAGTACGTCACTGGACCACCCCCAGCTGTCTTTGCTCTGGGTCTTCGTTACCTTCAGCCATGTAGCGATATTCCTCAGTTGTGAGGACACATTTCCTAGTTGTTCTCCCACTTTATCAAGCAGTAGTTGTTTGGAGTTTGTTTACTTTTTTATTTAAGATTATTTAATTACACTAGTCAGTCTAGTGTTTCTTTTATGTAGGCATCTACGGCTTGTTACATTATTGTTAACATATATTAGTTAAAGTGTTAATTTACTAATCACTGATACTCACAGTGGTATTCCCAATAAGGTAATGCACAATGCTGCCTTTATTTTAACATATATATATACACTAGTAAAGCCACGAACCAACTAGTCCACGTGTCTAGTAAAATCTAACATGTACGTGGCGCCACCATCCGTACGATCAAAACATAACTTTCATGCCGCAATCACGCAGAAAATGAATAAATTATTGTTGGTGTCGCTGATTGGTTGTGGTGTGATATGTATGGCACTGTCGCCGTTGGTCATTTGATGAGAGAAAACGCATATTACGTATCGCTATTACAGTTTTGTTTTATATTAGTTTTGTTTTATTATTTGATTTGTATGTCATTATTCTGCAACCTGCATCACTATTTAATGGACGTTGCAAAGCCAGCAGTAAAACAAGTGTTAGAAAAGCGCGATTGGGACGTGGCTACTTAAAAAATTGGGAGACAGAATACGCATGGCTGTTGTACGACAATCAGCAGTCGGTGATGTTCTGTGAATTGTGCCGAAGATACAAGACGACTGGTATTCGTGGAAAGAACGCGTTCATTGCGGGGTCCGACAATTTTCGGCCAGACAACCTGCGTGCCCATGACCTGAGTGAGGTGCACAAGCGAACAGTCGGCCATCGAGCTGTGGAGTGTTGGCCTTGCCCGCAGACCACACAAGCCATCACTGGGGCGAAGACTGGGTGATGACACTGACAGTGATAGCAGTGTGTCATATGCTGACAGCAGTGTTTCTGACACATAAACACTTGCACGGACTGTGACATTTGTATTACTCTGGTGTGGCTGCTGAGTCCTGACAGTGCTCGGACTGTGACATTTGTATTACCCTGGTGTGGCTGCTGAGTCCTGACAGTGCTCGGACTGTGACATTTGTATTACCCTGGTGTGGCTGCTGAGTCCTGACAGTGCTCGGACTGTGACATTTGTATTACCCTGGTGTGGCTGCTGAGTCCTGACAGTGCTCGGACTGTGACATTGGTATTACCCTGGTGTGGCTGCTGAGTCCTGACAGTGCTCAGACTGTGACATTGGTATTACCCTGGTGTGGCTGCTGAGTCCTGACAGTGCTCGGACTGTGACATTTGTATTACCCTGGTGTGGCTGCTGAGTCCTGACAGTGCTCGGACTGTGACATTTGTATTACCCTGGTGTGGCTGCTGAGTCCTGACAGTGCTCGGACTGTGACATTTGTATTACCCTGGTGTGGCTGCTGAGTCCTGACAGTGCTCGGACTGTGACATTGGTATTACCCTGGTGTGGCTGCTGAGTCCTGACAGTGCTCGGACTGTGACATTGGTATTACCCTGGTGTGGCTGCTGAGTCCTGACAGTGCTCGGACTGTGACATTGGTATTACCCTGGTGTGGCTGCTGAGTCCTGACAGTGCTCGGACTGTGACATTGGTATTACCCTGGTGTGGCTGCTGAGTCCTGACAGTGCTCGGACTGTGACATTGGTATTACCCTGGTGTGGCTGCTGAGTCCTGACAGTGCTCGGACTGTGACATTTGTATTACCCTGGTGTGGCTGCTGAGTCCTGACAGTGCTCGGACTGTGACATTTGTATTACCCTGGTGTGGCTGCTGAGTCCTGACAGTGCTCGGACTGTGACATTTGTATTACCCTGGTGTGGATGCCGAGTCCTGACAGTGCTGTGTTCCATTTCCCATGATGATTATTTGTTAAATAAATTATGGCTGACAGTAAACATACACATTTGTCTAGCTTTGATTATTTTCAGGACTAGTAAACCCCTAGGCGGACTAGTAAACTTTTGTTTTTACTAGTCCTGCTGTCTAGAAAAAAATATAATGAAGTTCTGCCCCTGATTACTATTACACTGTATTTTAGTTCAACCTATTACTATTACTTCAATATTTAGAATCATTACTATTACATATTACTCCAGGCCTGATCATTACAAGTTTACTTTTACAATTACATACTAAAAGTATATTAACACTGGAGTAACTTGTTTCAGATCGTGCATACAGAACCGCTGGGAGTGCGGTACTCTGAAGTGGGACCGCAAGGTCTTTTCTGTGCCACCGAATACACTTATGAAATTCTTGGAGAAGACATTGCCCAACAGCTGGGGGAGCCGATCCCAGTGCCTAAAGGACCTAGGCTTTACTATCGGTTTGATTTGTACATCTACAAATCAAACCAACAGTGGGCCCTAGACTGTGTTTTGTTGATTCCTGTATGCAGCCAAAGGATCTAGGAGCTCTGTATCTTACAATAAACACCAAATTTTTTTCATAAAGTGTTCAGTTCTTTCTTCCTTTACTAAATTTAAGTTGGCGTTTCAAGATCTCCACCTACATCTGTCCATGTTGATGGGATAATGTATAAATTGGTGAAGGTTTTTCTGTTGCTCCCAACAATCTTCCAACTTCAATTGGTTCCAGCACAGAAGAAGGTCTGTTTAGATTTTTTTAAACCAAAATTGAAGGTATTAAAAAAATTGTTACAAAAATGTCCATATTACGCACTGCCTTTTTATACACTAAGCCAATTCTGTATGGTGCAGCAGGATTTCACCTTGCCAGAAATTTAGTTTAGCTATAAGGCTCTTGGGTTACAGTAGCTTCTAGATGGTTCCCATCTACCTCTGGTAGTGATGACACACCAAACTGAAATTTGTGTCCACGTTACCTACTGCCCTCGACCAGCATGGTAAATCTACTATCGTTACATAAGAGAAAACCAAACTTTTATGGAATAGAACACATTTCCTGCATATCTGATACATGAATCTTGCTGGTTTTCTAATTAAGTCTAATCAGGGTGTCATGGTCATATTGACCTTAATTAATTTGTGTCCATGTTATGTACTACCGTTGAGAGCCATCTCTCGACCTTGAGGAATGTTATCCCGGCTTCGATAGCAGTTATGCACAGTTACCTCCTCCTTCAGAATGTAAGCATTTTGAATCAAAATGATGCATTTGAATTTTCAAGTTTGATATCCCCTTTATGTGTACCAGTACTGTGTTCTTGTCCAATGTTTTAAACTTTTTGACTGCATACGTAAAGTTGGGTTAGTTTATCGAAGTCCAAACATAAGCATAGAAGAGAATGAAAAATACAAAACGCTATAAGGGAAGTGAACAAACAGGACTGTGTTATTATCGGGGATTTTAACCACGGGCATATACGATGGAAATCTCTACAGAGTACGGGGAGTGAGGACCACAAGTTTTTAGTTTTAGTACAAGATACTTTCCTTTCTCAACATGTGCTAGAACCAACCAGGGGTGAGAATGTGTTAGACATAGTTTTGTCCTCACAGAATGAATTAGTTGACAATGTCAAGATATGTGAGCCACTGGGGAGTAGTGATCACAACCAGATACATCTTAATACCAAAGTAAAATCAGAAAGGAATAGTAAAAAGCAGTATAGGAGAAATTTCCACAAAGGAAGGTATAAGGACATGAGGAAATATTTAGCAAAGATAGACTGGAATAACACACTGAAAAATAAGACAGCAACAGAATGCTGGAATATGTTAAACAGTGAAATTAAGTGCATAGTCGATAAAGTTGTACCCTTCAAAAACAAGGGAAACGGTCCAAAAAGAAACACTTATCAAAAGAAGCCATTACAAAAATTTTAAATTATAGATATAATATCAGAGGGATTCTTAATGTCAGAAGACCTGAATGAGTATTTTAGTTCAGTGTTTACCAGGGAAGTTATTAGTTCACTGCCAGTACCAGAGGCTAAGTTCAAGGGGGCAGATTCAGACTATTTAGGACAATTAATTGTAATCCCGGAAATGGTTGCTAAGAAAATAAGGGCTATGAAGGATAATAAATCACCTGGAGTGGATGGGATTCCGCCCAAACTACTATTGGAAATTGTAGAACAAATTAGCGTACCGCTTGCAACAGTTTTCAATTTGTCATTAGAAGAGGGAGTGGTTCCTTTAGAATGGAAAGAGGCAAACATTATACCGTTATTTAAAAAAGGTTCGAGAAACAAGTCAGAGAACTATAGACCAGTGAGTTTAACATCAGTGATTTGCAAATTATTAGAAAGACTAATTAAAGATCACATAGTGGATTTTCTTGTTAAACATAAATTGGTAAACCCATCTCAACATGGGTTTTTAAAAGCGAGGTCATGCTTAAAAATATGTTATGTTTTTTGGAAGACATCACAGTGGGTAGATGAGGGATCACCAGTAGATATCGTCTATTTAGATTTTCAAAAAGCTTTCGACAAAGTACAACATCAAAGATTACTGCTTAAACTAATGAAAAATGGCTGATTGACAGAGAGCGACTAAAATGATACCAAAACTGAGGGATCTTAGTTATGAAATTCGCCTAAAAGAATGTGGTTTAACAACACTAGAGACCAGGAGATTGAGAGGAGATCAGAAAGAAGTGTTAAAATAATGAATGGTTATGAAAATATTGATAGAAATATTTTTTTCTCAGTTAAGAAAGATAGAAGGACCAGAGGACATGAAGTTACATTAGTAAAGGAGCAGTGTAGATTAGATATAAGAAAGTTCTCATTTTCATAAAGGACTGTAAATGAATGGAACAGATTATCTGCCGATTGTGTGGGTGCTAGTAGCGTGAATATGTTTAAAAATAAAATCGACACATACCTCAGAAGGGCGGGACACACATAGATAAAAGGGTTGGACTCTCGATAAGCCAAAGGGCTTCCTTGTTCACCTGCCAACTACAGTTAATTCTCTGGGTGGCAACCTAGTCTTGTTAAATCTTGTAATGAGACAATTCGACCAAGAGGGTACATAACATTTTCGAAAAATCGGACAATGAAAATGAAAAACGTGCCTGCAGAATTTCCGATGTCCATGTTGTCGTAGATAGATTCTCTTTGCCATAAATGAGTTCGCGTTACATCCTGGATTCCTGGTATCCATGATGTTGTATAATGGTGAAGATTTTTTTTTTATTGGAACAAATTCATTGAAGGTACATAACTGGTAAAAGGACACGACACAAGGTAACTTTCGTGAGGTCTGTGTCAAAAACTTGTTTTTTATGCTTCAAGAAAAATAACTTCCCAAATTAATTGGTGCCAATGAGCGATCGTTTCACGACATGTCTGATATGCCCTACATTTTAACTTCATGGTTGTAGTGTTCCGAAGGTGTACATCACGTAGAAAGACATGAAATATTACATACCTCCGCGACCTGATATTTTTGGTTGCTGTTTATTAACAATTTGAAGTATTAAAATTATAATTACATAGTTTAAAACACATGTGTTTTGGGGTTATTTTCCAATTAAGGTGAATCTTTTACAATAAAAATCAAAGCCGGATTCATTATGCACTGGTTTTCCCGTGTCTCAAATATGACGTAAAAAATCAGGTCGATTTCGGGTGGACATTATTCATACATAAAACTGGATCGAGTAATGGGATATTTTGTGTGGATGTTATCTCTTTGGGATGTATAGTAAATATATAAGTCAAAGATAAAATTTTATTTTATTGTACAATATTTATTTCACTTATAATTAAGGCACCACAAGTGTGTACCAGTACCGTGTTCTGACACATATACAGGGTGTATATATGTACATACAATAACATTGAATATTGACAAGCAAAGTATAGCAGAGCTTCTAACTTTAGGCAAATAGACATCCCATTCCCACATAACTTTCTTGGTTTTGGCTCTGTCTCAGGCTCATTGTTAAGTATAACAAGACTGCTTATTGGGTGAATAATTAATGACCCCCACCATTCACCAATTACATGGGCAGATACAAATGAGTTTGGCAGTGTATACATGTCATCATATACGCATGGCTGAGTTTTAGTTACCATTATTTAATTAGTTTTAACAACAATGTAACAAAACAAACATTGATTTAAATATCAAATAAAAATATTAAGGTTTAGAGTTGTCATATTTTTCTAGGTAGGGTCGGGTTAGCGGAAACACGGGCGGGCCAGTAAAATATGAAAATTGGTGGTTTGAACTGGCCCGACAGCCTCAAAAAAGGCGCTGGGCCAGTGTTGATGTTGAGGCCTGGTTTATACTATAGCATAATGGATTTACTACGATAAAACGTGGTAAAATATTCAGGAATAATACTAGTTTACCATAGTACCAGGGTAAATTGTTACCACAGTTGGCTATAGTAAATTGTTACAATAGTAAACCTTAATATATTTTAGCATTTAAAACAGTCTCAAAAGTATGTTTTCTGCCTGCTGGGTCGTCGCCTGCTAACCTACCTACTAATAATAACAACTTTATTTGTCAACAAAATGGAAATACATTTTCCACTGAGGGTGCAGAATTTAAATCACACTGCAGCATGTATATAATAAAATCTAATATGTAGACAGTTGCTAATTAGCAATACTGATTGTTGTACATAGATAATAGTACAATCACGAACCATGAATCATTCAGCCACGACGTGCCAGCAGTACTAAATAAACTAAACACATTAAAACAGTATGAATAAATATGCTAAAACAATGTGGCGATATTAAAAGAGAGTAATAACATTGATCAATGATGTGATGTGTTTATGACTGGTTCAAGAACTTGATAGAAGATGGAATCAGTTATTTCAGGGCACGCTGAGTTCGTACAGTTGGCATTCTGTGCCTCCTTCCAGAGGGGAGAAGGTCATACTGGTTGTGTAAGAAGTGGGTGGGGTCAGATAAGATTTTCTTTGCCATTTGCAGGGTTCTCGACTTGTACAGTTGCTGTAAACTGGTTTCGGGTGCACAACATCAGGGTGCGAAATAAGGCCGGTCCGATCATCCAAGACGAGCAGTTTCAGTGACCGGACTAGTCTATATTAAATTAAAGGCCTGAGCAGTTCCATGGGACTAGCTGTGATTCTATGAATTAATTTACACTGTGTATATATAAGCTAGTTGTGTCTTATGATGGAATAAAACAAAATAAGACAATAAGGTAGCATTTTATCACATGCAGCTAAATATTTCGTACGACCGCCGAATAGGAAACTTGCTGAACGCGGAGAATGTAAATGACGGCTGTTTACATCTGGTTATGATAGGTAGTGCCACCTAGCGACCATGAGTGATGAGCGACATGGACAAACATACATGCGCTGGTTACAGACATAGTTATGTGCTATCCCATCGTAGATGCGTTATTCCCGCATCGGATGACTATTTTAGCAAGTTACCAAATGCCAGCAATGCTACTGATTGTTCAGTCATCCGCTTCGAGAAAGGGAATGCTAATTAAAAGCAGCATTCGAAATAGCACTTGTCCGTTTGTCCGGGACAAGTGATTTTTGGCCCGGACAAGTAAAATGACACTACATGGTTATCCGGTGGACAAGTGAAAATTTACAGTAAATAGTGAAGCGTGCAACATCGCAAATGTTTTATTTGAGGAAATTCAAACGTAAATAAAGTTCGCTAGCAATCGAGCACATTCCAATTTTGTTTGTGTGTCTGCGTCTTGTCATTCCGCCGCCAGTGTGTTGTACGTCAGTGTTCGATGAGTTTAGTGCCTGCGTTAACAGGGTCATCTGCTGAGAACACCGACCTAGCTCTGTCATACGCGTAGGACAGACTCCGCATCAGCCATCGTGGATCGAGGCTGTATTTCACAAAATCGTAAATCGTTCAGTTTGGCCGACGTACAACTTGCTTCCACTCACGGATCATATTTTATGGAAACTTTGGAAATAATAGACTTTGTATCGCAACCATTAGTACCCTTAACCCACACAGACTCTGCAATTTTCCAAGACCAAGTCACTGAACGTTAGCCAATCCAGATCGGTGACAATTTTCAAAACTTGTAACTGGCTCTCTGGTAAATCTATGGTGCTGGTTGATAAACGGAATATTAATGAAATTTCAGAAGTGTTGTTGTGTCTATGTAATATTTATTTTAACCATAAATTGCGAGTTTTTGAAGCCGAATTATGCACGACCGGGGACGTGGTGTCAGCCGCCGTTGACATGTCGGTTTCCGCCAACTACGGCAGTATGCGCGAGGCAGCAACGTTATGACGTAATTAAACCTATAAATTATATTCCGCCTGGTAAATGTAATTCGGGCACTGTTAAAACTGTTTTATCATCATTGAAATGGTAATATAACATTTAGAAAAAATATGCGTTTGTTTGCTGATGATCAATTGGATATTACCTTCGTTTATAAAATACAGAACTTTGTTAATATTGAAGTTCATAGAGGTTGAACAAAATAATATCAGATTATATAGTTTGTTATGCTTTTTTTGACAACATTTCCTGGCATTTTCAATGACAAACTGATGCAAATTTTTTACAGCAGCAATATTAAACATAAACAGTTTTTGCAACATTATAACAAATAGCATGGAAAAAAGTTGTCTCGTTCCTATCATCGTAATAATTATTATTTATTAATAAAAAGCATTCATATCAGCATCACTGAAATATTGACCTATACATCATGTAAAGTGTCTACTTTTAATATTCATCATGAATAATAATGATAATGGACCGGAAAATAGTTGCAAATATAATTTTGCAATTTAAAAATTTGTAAATGAAATCAAATTGTGTCTTTGATCACAAGTCACTCAGATGTACATGCAACGAAACAGCAGGAACATTGTGTTGTGTCATAAAAATAAGACAGGCTTTTTTAGGTATATTTCTAACCTTCGATTCCTCTTGACAACCACTCGGACAAGTTAAATTTTTGGCAGACAAGTTGATTTCAAAACTTAGTTAGGTTAGTGTTAGGTTTCACAACTAACCCTAACCCTAACCAAAAGTAAATATTCTGGCTTATTTCTATCGCTGAAAAGTATAGGCCAAATGATGCAACTTAGTCCGACAGTGTCGGTCTTTCATCGCCATTGCCATCAAGTTTCAAATTCTGCTGGCATCGTCTTGTCCACCATTGCCGTTTGCTGTCCCCGATTAAACTTAAGTTATTTCTTCTGATTACTTTGTAATCGGATCTACGAAATCATATGTATTTGTTTCTATTAATGACACATTTAGTTGAGAAATGACTTGTTTTCTTTATGAAATAAAGCCGCTTTTAGTTTTACTATGTGCCATAACTGTCATATATAACAGTATGGTGATACCCATTTAGTTATAAGGACTAGTAAAACAATATCAGGACTACCGGTAGTTGTTTCTGAGTCAGCCAGTCCGACAGACTGTCTGTCAGCTAAAGCCATCATGCACCCAGCAAGAAGTGGTATATATATATAGCTTATTTAGTTCCCCCCTGTTTTTGACTGAAAGGTTTCCCCACCAGCAAATAAGCCTGAAAGTCGTAACACTTTTCACAAATGAATTGTGAAACAGAGACAGGATATTTCTGTCAATGTGCATTGCATTTAAATTTTCTCAAGAAGTACAATCTTTGCTGGCCTTTTTTGTATAAAATCATTGTATTATCATCCCACCTGAATTTGTCATAAATTGTAGTACCAAGATATTTATATGAATGTACAATTTCTGTTTTGCCCTTTGATGCATGCCTAACTTACCTCTGTCCACCTGCGCTTGCGTGTCCTCGCTATCCGAGTCCTCTCTGGGCAAACTGCCACTTCGCATCCATGGTATGCTCTGTCTCTGTGCGGACGTCACGCCGTGACAGGCAACACACAGGAAGATGACCAGAAATATCCACGTCTCCCACGCCCGCACCCGGCCTAACTCTCCAAAGTCACACATTTCTCTAGCCATGTTATCGTCATCGTCGACTGCTGGCCGCCATATTCCATCGTCTCTAGATCAGCGGGACTGTGTTTTGACGACACGCCTAGGCCGACCCTCCATAGCGAGAACTGACGGCTGAGCGTGTGCCGAGTACGACTTCTCCACACTGCAAGGCAAGATCGTGTCGGCAGTCACTGATGCGTGAAGTTTACGCCACGCCTAGCATTGTCTCTCCTAATGTAAACACGACGCTGTCAAACGATGCGATAGTTCTCCGCCGTATTCTGGGTCGATCTTCGCTCGTACTCTCTTAAACTTACTGTTGGCCGGTGGTGATTGACGGGCGCTGCATAACACAGATACTCCGTGCCCGGTCGCCTCGCGCTGCAGACAGTCGTAGACAGGGCGCCGTCGAACGATACACACTGGTACACGTCGATGTGTACGCGTTTACAACACTCAAAAAAAGCTGTCACCGACCCGAAGACAAGCACGGCTCCTTACACTGTTACAGCCGTCTACTCAACTGGTTGGGCGGCACTGTCTAACGCTGACTCATGCGTAGCGAGCCCAAGGCAGCGGGTCGTTCGTTGACGTAGTTCGTTGACGGCCATTCGTGCCGGATGTGAATAACTGCACTGCCTTTTTACTACAAAACGTGGCACACCATGGTTGTGAAATAGATCCAGCGAGGTGACATAGCTTAACTTGTGGCTTTCATGACACGTGTGCTATAAACCGTGACAACAGTTCTTCCTGCGAATACGTGTTACTAACAAGAAATGTACATCTTATTATTCTTGTACGAATCATAAATAATTTACACCAGAAATAGGCCAAGCTGATTGTTTTGTTCGCCAGACGGCAGCACGGGGCAGTCACGATTCACGGTAGCAAGACACTGTTTAGATCGACGTCATTCTCACACGTCGGGGGACCCTACTCCAGTATCAGAGGGCGGTAGACTACGTCATCATTGGAAGTTAACCTTAACCCTAAATCTGACTAAGCCTAACTGTTTTCTACTACTGACGAGTGACCTTAATCCTAACTACTACTACGTAGGGGAAGGTGGGGTAAGACGTACGGCCAACCTAACAAATGGAAGGATATATATTTACCGGTATATATATATATATATATATAATATTATATATATATATATATATATATATATATACACACACCCACACCCACACATATATAGCTAGGACAAGACAGTGGACTTATATCGAATCAAAAAATTGTCTACATTAAAGATGTAGTCTTTGTGAGCAACATATGCAATAATGAACTTACTCGAAGAACTCATTGTTCATTCATCACAAAAACAAAATTTTCGTCACATGCCGTGATTTTAAGGGTAAATCGCCCCCCCACATCGTGGGGTAAAACGTACGGCCCTCATCAATATTGACTAGAAAACCAATTTCCTTTTCAAAAATAAAATGGTGCATGATATATCAAATATGTATAATATTATACATGATCATATATAATAAACTATCAATCGTATGATTAGTTATAATACGTGGGGTAAAACGGCCCCATATACGGCACCGCTGAGGGGCCGTTTTACCCCACCGACATTGGGCATAATGACAGTAATTTTTAATGAGGTCATACTGACGCCAGTAGTAGTAATAATTTGTATTGCAACATTATATATTATATTTGATTAATACAGTTTATGTTGCCTTAGAAGCGCTTTTGTCTTCGATGCTGAATCCAAACATATTTTCCTGATCTGATCGAGTGCGCCTGACGCAAAATTTCTCAAAAATCCGCCCAGGGTGGATGTACAGACCCTACCAGACAGCTTGCAAGAGGATGTTTGGGGGTTCGGGAACGACGCTACCGCTTGTGCCGCGTTCAATACGCTTCCTCTGCCAAGTTCATTGTTAAGGTGATCCGGCGTGCGTCGTATCTAACTGTGGATGATGTGCCCGTAAGGGCATTGTCGATTGCCCACCCCCCCCCCCCCCTCCCACCACCAGCTATATCTGTGAACAACGATTCTCGGTGTTGATCTGTGTTAAACAATGCCGTGCCCGACTTCATTGTATAAACGATAATCTCCAAATCTGCCCTTTTAAAACTGTTCCCCCGAATTGATGGCCTTGGCCATGGGGGGGGGGGGTGCTGTTGAAAATTGTTTGCAGCTCCGTCGGTATAAGTTCACCTTATTGTAATCTGAACGGGGGCACATTTCCAGGGGTTTAGGGGAAAGGTCGCATGGACCCATTATATAACGTCTGCGGGCACACGAAATTCCTAAGGTCTAGGGGGCAAGTGCCCTCAGGCCCTCATGGATCCGCCTAAGTTAACACTCAATTGTTTTCATAAAAATAAAAACGTAATGACAATATATTATTTGTACCCTTTGCCGTATATGCAATGTTGTGTATATTCATATGAAAACCTATGTTTTTTTTCATAATTCAAAGGTGTAGAACTGAAAGCGTGAAATAAAGCGATGATTTGGAATCTGGTTTTCGGCCAGTTAATAATAGGGATATTAAGAGGCGTGTGATGCTAACTGATTAATTTGTTAGATTCAGCGTTAGTTTTTGTCTGCAATGGTCCTCTCTGACTGACTATAGTTTGGAGTCATGCATTTACATTTGGAGTAAAGTTGGCTTATTTTGTATTTATTATCCCACGAGTTTAGACAGCAGCATATCCTGGAAGAGTATAAAATCCCCCCAAAAGCTAAAAGGATAGCGACTTCCTCCAGTGGCGTCCTTTTTCATATAGAGTAATGGAGCCAGACCCCACAGCCAGACTTCCCTTGCATTCATTCACTGATGATCACTTCACTGACAACAGTTCACTCGTTATCACCTGTAGACTCTAACAATCATTGAAACTCCATGCTGCCCAGTCATGTGGGTAATGTCTGAACACAATGCAGCATGTTTTGGGAAGGGGTACCGCTTCTGAGAAACAGGGAATGCTAATTAAGAAATTAAGGCAGTTGGGGGTTCATATTTTGTAAACTGAGGGCGGTTAATTCACATTTTGGAGAAAGGGGGTTCACAACAAGGTTCACGTGAACCATTGGAACCCCGTCGCTACGGGCTTGCCAATTCCAATAAGTATTATAACCGCCAATACACAATTTTACCGGATAAAGAAAACTGAAAACTTATATATATTGTTGTTCAGCTCTTACGCAAAGCAATACGATATAACTGTGCACTTGTCCGTCAGGTGTCGCTAGTGATAGTCTAATCAATCATTTGTAGGCTAACCACACATGTAACGAGGGACATGATGGTGCGGACTACGAGGGACGTGTTGATGTGGACTGTCAGGGACGTGTTTGTTTGAACTATGAGGGAGGTGTTGGTGTGGACTACGATGGACGTGTTGATCTGGACTATGAGGGCGGTGTTAGTGTGGACTATGAGGGAGGTGTTGGTGTGGACTATCAGGGACGTGTTGGTGTGGATTATGAGGAAAGTGTTGGCGTGGAGTACGATGAACATGTAGTATGGACTATGAGGGACGTGTTGGTATGGTCTATGTGGGACGTGTTGGCGTGGTGTATGAGGACGTGTTGGTGTGGAGTATGAGGGACGTGTTGGCGTGGAATATGAGGGACGTGTTGGCGTGGAATATGAGAGACGTGCATGTTGGTGTGGACTATGAGAGACGTGTTGGTGTGGTCTATGTGGGACGTGTTGGCGTGGAGTATGAGAGACGTGTTGGTGTGGAGTATGAGGGACGTGTTGGTGTGGAGTATGAGGGACGTGTTGACGTGGAGTATGAGAGACGTGTTGGTGTGGACTATCAGGGACGTGTTGTTTTGGACGAGTGACGTGTTGGCGTGGAGAATGAGGGGCGTGTTGGAGTGAACTATGGGGGACGTGCTGGCGTGGACATTGAGGGACGAATTGGCGTGGACTATGAGGGACGTGTTGGTGCCTACTATGAGGGATATGTCGGCGTGGATTATGAGGGACGTGTTGGCGTGGATTATGAGGAACGTGTTGGCGTGGACTATGGGGGACGAATTGGTGTGGACTACGAGGGTCGTATTGGTGTGGATTATGAAGGACGTGTTGGAAAGGACTATGGGTGACGTGTTGTTGTGGACTATTGGGGACGTGATGGTGTGGACTATGAGGGACGTGATGGTGTGGACTGTGTGGGACGTGTTGGCGTGGATTACGAGGGACGTGTTGGTGTGGACTATGAGGGACGTGTTGGTGTGAACTATGAGGGACGTGTAGGCCTGGAGAATGAGGTACGTGTTGGTGTGGACTACGAGGGACATGTTGGAATGGATTATGAGGGAGGTGTTGGTATGGACTATGAGAGACATGTTGGAGTGGACTATGAGGGACGTGTTGGCGTGGACTATGAGGGACGTGTTGGTGTGAACTATGAGGGACGTGTAGGCCTGTAGAATGAGGTACGTGTTGGTGTGGACTACGAGGGACATGTTGGAATGGATTATGAGGGAGGTGTTGGTATGGACTATGAGAGACATGTTGGAGTGGACTATGAGGGACGTGTTGGCGTGGACTATGTGGGACGTGTTGGCGTGGATTATGAGGGACGTGTTGGTTTGGACTATGAGGGACATGTAGGCCTCTAGAATGAGGGACGTGTTGGTGTGGACTACGAGGGACGTGTTGGTGTGGACTATGAAAGTCGTGTTGGTGTGGACTATGAGGGACGTGTTGGCCTGGAGTATGAGGGACGTGTTGGCGTGGATTATGAAGGACGTGTAGGTGTGGACTATGGGTGACGTGTTGGCGTGGACTACAAGGGACGTGTTGGTTTGAACTGTGGGGGACGTGTTGGCGTGGACCACGAATATAAGGGACATGTTGGCGTGGAGTATGAGGGACGTGTTGGCGTGGAGTACGAGGGACGTGTTGGCGTGGACAACGAGGGACGTGTTGGTGTGGACTATACAGGTCGTGTTGGTGTGGACTACGAGGGAGGTGATGTGGATTATGTGGGACATGTTGTGGACTATGAGGGATATGTTGTGGACTATGAGAGACGTGTTGGGGTAGACTACGAGGAACGTGTTGGTGTGGACTATGAGGGACGTGTAGGCCTGGAGAATGAGGTACGTGTTGGTGTGGAGTATGAGGGACGTGTTGGTGTGGACTACGAACATGAGAGACATGTTGGCATGGACTTTGAGGGACGTGTTTGCATGGACTATGAGGGACGTGTTGGCGTGGAGTATGAGGGACGTGTTGGTGTGGACTATGAGGGACGTGTTGGTGTGGACTGTGAGGGACGTGTTGGTGTGGACTGTGATGGTGGTGTTGGAGTGGACTATGATGGTGGTGTTGGTGCAGACTATGATGGAGGTGTTGGAGTGGACTATGAGGGACGTGTCGGTGTGGACTATGAGGGACGTGTTGTGGACTATGAGGGACGTGTTGGTGCAGACTCTGATGGAGGCGTTGGTGTGGAGTATGAGGGACTTGTTGGTGTGGAGTATGAGGGACGTGTTGGTGTGGAGTATGAGGGACTTGTTGGTGTGGAGTATGAGGGACTTGTTGGTGTGGAGTATGAGGGACGTGTTGGTGTGGAGTATGAGGGACGTGTTGGTGTGGAGTATGAGGGACGTGTTGGTGTGGAGTATGAGGGACTTGTTGGTGTGGAGTATGAGGGACTTGTTGGTGTGGAGTATGAGGGACGTGTTGGTGTGGAGTATGAGGGACTTGTTGGTGTGGAGTATGAGGGACTTGTTGGTGTGGAGTATGAGGGACGTGTTGGTGTGGAGTATGAGGGACGTGTTGGTGTGGAGTATGAGGGACGTGTTGGTGTGGACTACGAATATGAGAGACGTGTTGGCGTGGACTATAAGGGACGTGTTTGTATGGACTATGAGGGACATGTTGGCGTGGACTATGAGGGACGTGTTGGTGTGGACTATGATGGAGGTGTTGGAGTTGATTATGACTCCGAGGGACGTGTTGTAATCGTCTGATCTATACGTCAACACCTGCAATTGTTTCGAAACTTGGACAACTTCATTCACACGACAATGCATGAGTCCTTCGAAAGTGACACTTAAGACTGTCGCCCCTGTTATCTAGGGTATATGCCGAAGGAAGATAAACAATCCTCATATGATTAGGCCTTCGTGGATTTCACAGGGTCACGGTCTCGAACTCTTGCTTCCACCGACCCGAGTTGCTTCCCGGTCGGGAGTGTGAGTGGCACCGAACGGGTGATAACAATGTCGTCTCTGACACCCTACGTGGGCCTATAGCTTTTTCGTGTGCCGTCGTCTTCGTCAAATGTCCAGGTTGGTCTGATGGAGCCAGTCGCACGTTGTTGGGTCGCATGCCCTGGGTATTTGGTGGATGGGACAGCCTCTACCTATGATGTGCTCGGCGGTTTGGGATGCTCCACATTTACAACAATCGCGCTGGACCGCCCAGCGCAGCATGGAGGCGCTGAACCGTCCCACACCTGACCGTAGACGACTGAATCGTATCCAGGCTCTGTGTGGGAAGTCGACTCCTAAAGCATTGGTTGATGCAGTTGGAATGAACTGGTGTAGTGGTGCATGTGGTTGGGAATGTCCACGACTCACCCACCCAGCGAATGTCCAATGTTTGACGGACCCCTGTGGTTGGGGCCACGAGGCATATGTGGGCACTTCGACACCACACTGAGGCACAGCAAGGTGGCGTATCAGAGCTCTGCGTGCCATGACCTTGCCAAGGAGTCCAAACAAGTGTTCACGGTGTCATAAGTTGTCTATTGGTGTAGTATGCGAGTGGTGCTACCACCTGGCGACCAGGGCAGTGGGCATTACCGGACGGTCATAATAAAGTGTTTTTTTATATGCCCATGTCTGTTGTCACGGACTGTCACAGAACAGAACACACGGTATCTCAGTGTCGTATCGAGTTTAACTCCGAGGTCGGTAGGCAGTGACTGGAATGAGAGTCCAGAGAGTATAACATTACATAACGTTCTTCCCTTGTTGTTCTCATTATGTTATTATATATTATTTGTCTTAATTTTATTTGTATTTGTATGTATTGTAACGAGTTACACTAAATTAGATTTGATTTGATTAGGGTCTTCTTCCGTTGACGAGTCTGTCAATTTCACGTTTAGCGTCACGAGTGTTCAGGTGCTACCGACACCGTCGCCGCATCGCTTGGTTTGAGTCGCCAATCTTTCAGCCGAGTTGTTGCTTAGTCAGGACGTGGTCAAGCCCTGGTGATCAATGTCCATGAACTGTGTCTGTCCAGCAGAATCCCACATTTTGCACCCCTTCCTGTTCGGCCGAGAAACATTCGTCTCAGAACTTGTAGATATACTCCCCAGTCCACGCATCACGCCTTGCCTTCCTCCACAAGGCGTTGACGTCATACCTTGTGAAGTAACTCTGTTAGAACCGATAGTGTAATAATCGACTGATAATGTAATAAGTGCCCGATACTGTAATGAAATCAACTGATTATGTAATAAGTGCCCGATACCGTAATAAAGTCAATCAATAATGTAATAAACCTCCTGCCCGATACTGTAATGATTTTTGACCAATAAAGTAATAACATGGAAATTTCACGTGGACTTAGTCGATTTCGTGGATTTCGTCCGTTTCGTCCATTTCGTCCAGTTCGCAATTCTTCAGATGGCTATAATCAAAACATGCACATTTGCCTTCACATTGACGCGAAAGTAGTCACAATACCTGAAATAAACACATTGTGACACAAATTGCAAACTGACTTGTCTAGCAGCTCCACAAACTCTGACTCCTTGCATATCTACAATGATAATCCTATTATGTTTCCAGTAATGATCTTGAGCGTAATTTTGATAAATTAAAGAGTAACAATTTCCACTCAGACAGAAACAATTCATTTTATTTCGTAGTATTCTTTCAACGTAACTGTAATAACTATACTACCCTGAGGTATGTTCTCATCAAATTGTAGGCCTAATTACGGACATTACAAATGCATATCACATAATTGCGTCAAGAGACTAAACTGGCATTTCCATCGTATATGCAGATAAAATAAAGATAATATGGAGATCACATAGTTACACAAACGACTAAAATTATATTGTCGTCATTATTTGCAAATAAATTAACGATATGTGCATCACAAAATTAAGTATAAAAACTAAGTAATAATAATAATGATGCTGTTGTTATTGGCATATTGATGTCTGAAAATAAATAAGGTCACAAAGTGACGATATTACTATTGCACTAGTCGTGCATCAAACGAGACAAAACAAAAACAAAAAACGGCTTTGTGATCATGAACTTAACGCACACTAAACTATGTGGATAAACAGCACACATTATAATAAAAGAGTATTGCTCTACAAATGATAGGCACATATAGTTGAAATATCCATTTCTGGAAATGATCACAATAATAGCAAACAATATATATATATGCTCTCTCTGAGAAAAAAACGAACTGATTATTCCTAAAACGCATCATCAGCATGGCCTAATCTGAGTCGCCAAAAATATCAGTTACCCTATAGTGCAGGAGTTTTAGGCCAACATACCATCGAACCTTAAAGTCGAAAACAAAAAGCAAATTTTTGCACCACAGATCCATAAAAGTGTCTCGAATAACATACTAAAATATCCCAAGAATCCTCCTTGAGCTAAACGCAGAATTCAAGATAGCGTCCGAGAGGACAGAAACCCGTTTTTAGCCGTAATTACTTAAGCACTTGAGGTAGTAAGCAAATGTTAGTGTCTATGGTGGAGTTTTCGTCCATGACTGATCTAATGAACATCACTAAAAAGTAATAAAGTCATCAAAACATGCATATATTTTGTCTTTTTTTACTATAATCGGGTAATACCAGTCACTTGAAGAGGCTTCTCGAGTCAGCTCGGAACTCGCAGGACCAGACTGTAGTGGCAGTTGATGAGCAGGCTGTTGCATTCAGCAATTAAACGTGTCCAAGAGATGTTAGCTGAGGCTGCTGGGAGGAGCAGAACTGCCAAGCTGTGGGTGCAGTACATCATGTTGGTCGGCCTACTCAAACTCTTCATATTCTCCACGCGCATCGGCAACTTTGTCTTGCACCTCGCTTGTATAGCGGAAATTATTCCAGTAATCAACGCCGCTGGCCACTTCGCTTACACCAAATGTGCCCGTCTCTATCTTTAGCAAATGGGAAAAGCGGAAATGATTCCAGTAATCAACGCCGCTGGCCACTTCGCTTACGCCAAATGTGCCCGTCTCTATCTTTAGCAAATGGGAAAAGCGGAAATGATTCCAGTAATCAACGCCGCTGGCCACTTCGCTTACGCCAAATGTGCCCGTCTCTATCTTTAGCAAATGGGAAATCTGAATCTGATGCCTGAAGCTGAGTTGAAGATGTTTGCTGAAAAGGGAATGTTCGTTGCTAGAAGGACAGACCATTTCTATGGCGGTAACTTCATGGATCAACTGATCGCGCAATGTCTTATGAGACTGCTGAAGGTAAATGTAGGCATTACTCACAGTCGTGGCAGCACGGATTCTACTTTGCCAAAGTTCTCAGGCTCATTACCCAAATGCATTCCGATATGTGCAGCGCTTGGGGAGTTTGCTCGTGTGAACTCACCAACGTCTGATCAGCCCCGGGATTTGAGACCTGAGTCCGTGCACCTGTCTCAAAAGCACTGCAAGCTGTTCACTGACTTCTTCGCTGCTCATCCACCTTTCCCATCTGACACAGCACTCTCATCGACATATCAACAGGAGTAGTCGCGGCTGTAAATGTCAACTGTAGTGACACTTTTGAAGCCTGGAAGGCTGCAGCAACAAAACTGGTTGATGAAGGGGGCGACAGGGTCATCAACATGGCTGCGCGTGTTCATGAGCTTACATGCAGGGGCCAGACGTGCGCAATCAATCCAAATCTCCTATTTAAGCGATTAACAGTTGTTATTGACAACCACCAAGAAACAGCAGCCCCCAGCTCTATGTCAGCATGGTCTGCTCAGAAAGAACAACAAGAGTGATCTGTCCATTGCCCTAAAGGAATCAGTGGAGGAATGCATCTGACTACTTCGGACAACATCAATGTGGTGGTTGGTGGTGGTCATTTGTTGAACACCGTCAAGTGGCCGACTGACGCATCCTACCACGAGATTGCTACCAACTACGTGAAACATGTCTGCATCCAATTCACAGGAATGCCAGTCATAGTGGTGTTTGACGGTTAGTGCTCGGCAAAACCCTCCACAAAGAACGCTGAACACCAGCGTCGCTCGCAGAAAACAGCTTCCCGTGACATCCTGTTTGATACCAACATGAAAAACATGAAACCGTTCGTCCTTCAGCACAGCTTTCTCGGGAATGCAACCGACAAGACGCGCCTTATAGCTATCGTTACGCAATGTTTTGCAAACGAGTGTGTCCACTGCAAGCAGGCCGAATGAGACGCGGGTAGGCTGATTGTCTCGACAGCCCTGGAGATTTCCACCCCAGTCCTTATCGTTGCCACCGACACTGACATCCTAGTAATGCTAGTGAACCAGGTGAGTGGCACACGTCGTGTGTACATGGGGCGATGTCTGTCTTCCTGTGTCAATGTTCTGGATATACAGGATCGGAACTGCTACGATCCACCTGCTCTTCGTCCATGCTGTTTTTGCGTGTGACAGCGCGTCTACGCTCTTCGGCATGGTAAAAAAGACCGTGCTGAATAAGATGATGGATAACGCAGAGAACGTAGGCTACCTGGAGGTGTTCAATCACACTAACAGAACACAAGAAGAAATCGCATATGCTGGTGACCGGTTTTTTAAAACCCTGTATGGAGGTGACCAGAATACCACGCTCGATGCCCTGAGATATAAGGTAAATCCTTATCATAACTGTATAAATATTTATTATGGACAGGTAAGTTCACATGTAGCCATGTATGAAGTTCTTGGGATTGCTCAATGCGCTTTGTACTTACACACGTGTCCGTTCTTCAACTTGGTACCCATTGCAACGTGTGTCTATGCACGTTTGTAGATGTGTTGATAGTTCTACGGGAAAGTCATCAGGAAGTATACATTATCCTCTGTGTTCCGACTGGAGACGCTGCCGCCGACAACTGCCGCTGCCCGGCAGCATTCATTCCGCACCTACCACACAGTGCAGCAGTGGAGTGGAAACACCCCGCCCCCCACTAACTGGGTCATTTTATCAGTTCTAATCACACATTTTAAGTTGGAATGTGTGTTCAAATTGGGACGCGAAAGGTATACTCGGTTACATAGGTTTGTCCTGGATGGTTCTACAGGGCTAGTCATTGCAAGATGACGAACTGTGCCCTCTAACAAGCGAGAAAGCCCCAGCCCCAAGCAAGCTCCGCCGCATGGTATCGTGCGGATGTAAAGGCCAATGTGGGAAGGTCTGCGGCTATCGGAAGGTGGGACTCTACTGCACTCCTAGGTTTGCATCCAGCAGAGGGCAATCTGCTCTAACATCTTCACGCAGGACGAAGCATAGACGCACACATAGACGGTCTGGGGTTGGTGCAGTTGCTTTCAAGTTTGCTTTATATCAGTGTATATGAACGTATATCACGCTGAAGTTGCTTATACTATCTAGTGTCATAATTATGCTGTTGATATTTGAACCTTTAACCTGCCCATTTTAACTTGAAAAATGTGAAATATTGCTTAAAAAGCATGTTCTGTTGATTCAATTATATATTAACTGTGTCCATTGGATAGATCATGGTTAAAACCCCCACTAGATATGTTTGTATGCCTTCTGTCTCTAATAATTTTGCAGACACAGCCGTTTTATCGAATTTCATCATTTTCGGGATGCCATCTTGAATTCTGCGGTTAGCTCAAGGAGGATTCTTTGGGACTTTTAGTATGTTATCTAGGACACTTTCAGGGATCTGTGGTGCAAAAATCAGCTTTTTGTTTTCGACTTCAATGTTTGACCCTAAATTTTTTGGACTACTTACTATACCAACCGAAAGAGACTCGACTGCCAGAGTGAGCCAGGCGTTGTACCATTGGGAATGTCCTGACACCACCTCTCGTACCCTACAAGCTAAGCCACTTCCTGGACGGGCCTCCCGCATCAGTCTTCTGACGCTCACGGTGTTGTTACAATCAGAATCAAAGTTCAAAACTTCTGATAAAGTAACCGAAATGTGTAATAGCGTGGTCGAGAACAACCGGTTTGTCAGGTGAAGAACTGCTAATTCCCTGAAAGTAAACGGCACGCGATGTATGATGCCAAACATTATCAAATCGGATGCGAGCGTCACATTTATGATATGTGAACATATTTCATTCGGGAATAATGGCGGATTGCTCATTAGATCATCATCATCATCAACACCACCACCATCATCATCATCAACACCATATCTGTGTACTGTTTCGCTGCGAGTACTTTAAACAACTTCGTGACTTGTTCTAGTCCTGTCATCATCACCATAATCTAAGTCCGGGAAATCGTCGATCTTTCATTTATCGTCAACTGATCTATCTTCAATATGTTCTTTCCCACTGTCTGCTAACCCTCCTCCTCTGCCCTCGCCACCGTCAGCTAACCACCCTTTCTGCCCTCGTCCTCACTGTCAGCTAACTCTATTCCATCTTCTTCACGGCCGTCCACACTGTCAATCAACACTCTTCCATTGCCATCAAGCTCGTTATCATGTTCATCGTTACGGTCCACACTACCCACTCTGTCAAACATGGAGTTCACTCTCGCCTCGACCTCGTGTGAGCCATCAACACCGAGACAATGTTCACCCCGTCCTTCTCCAAGGTGGGCGAAATACAGTGTAGGAATGTGCTCATCATATTTGCCAGTCGTGGAAATAATAGAATACAGGCAGGTCCCAAAGACGACAAAACTATAAACTGTACATTGCAAAAAAATCACAGTGCATCTCTGAAGGGTAATTGTGCTCTCCATAAGTACCGTCTTAGACCGTCGTTTGAAGATATGACATTAAATCCTGATTATCCAAAAAGTTAGTTAGCGATGAACAATCCCTGCGGTGTGGGTCTTACTGCTCAATGTCCCTGACGATCTCTGCACGTAAAGTGCCTCCAGATCTAAAAATTCCGACGCGGCTGAGCTCGTCGACTATTGTCTCGAACTGGTAATTTCCATTCGGTTCTGGGTTGTACCGCACTTTGAAGTCATGGCGATCAAGCCAGTCCATTTCGCCCGTCGGACCCATAGGTATGTAATAAGTATCACGATGTTGTTGGCGCATGGTTCGACGCCTCTTCTCACGATATCTGGTCAAACTTGTAATGTCGCTAACAAACTTCAATTTGAGTTCCTTCTGCCGGGTAATGGGGGATATGAACTGCACGGAATTGTCCCACAGAAGCCACCAACGTTTACCGCCTAGCCGAAGCGGTAAGGCAGCCGAAGCTTCCTAAGTGCAAAAACGTGTGGCGCTGGCTACAGTCGTATTTCGTTTTCCGTTCTGCACTGAAAACGAAAAACGGTTTGTTTGATCGTTATTTTGTTTTTCTAACATGTATTAGAAATACAACGAATAGTAGATTGTATTCGTTTGTCGTATTTTAAATATGAAAACGAAAAACAAACATTGCTTGCTTTTTTCTTTTTTATTCGCAAATTTCAAAACGAAAAAGAAAAAGATGGTATATATACACGGACTTAGGTGTCCGCATTTACACACATAACGGCGACACACGTTAGGGCCATGCACGCACCTAGAAATTTGGCCCGAGCCCGGTGTAGTAAGTTGAAAACACTACCCCTCGAAAACATTACAGTAGTGTTTTGAGCGTACTTTCAAAACACGTACTACTTCAACACAGAGTAGCACTGTTACGTTCAAAACACTAACCCTATATTTTTCTCGATTTTTCAATTTCAATGTGTTTGGGGCCATTCATAATGTACGTCTCGCTTAAATTTGGTGGCAGGTCGGGGTCTCCGGGCAAGCGATAACAGCTTTACATGGGGTAGGATATCTTGGTAATGAGGGTTACGTAAATATTAAAAACAAAGCTATTGACACTGATGTTATTTTATACTTCGTCGTGTTAGCGACAAGTTCGTGGAGTGCACGAATTAGAGTAGCTTCATTTTATTATTTTAAATTGCTTATCGCCGGCGGGGGACGTCTGGGGGAAACGTCCGGGGGATGTTCGTATTGAAAATATTGTGATGGGTGAGCGAAGTTAACAGTTGTGGAGATGGACGTGAGGCTCATGCATGGCTTTATTCCCAATATCCTAAATACACCGCTGTTGGCATAGTCAGACAATCATGTTAGTGTAATTACTGGCTCGATAGATCTATGTTAGTCAAATGAAACATATATTTTGACGTATTAGTTCATAAGTATAGGCATACAGTGTGGTCACCGGTGTAATCGTTGAGAGCTTAACCCTAACCATAAACAAACCGAGCTATTACCAACCCCAACCAATCGTCTGATTATCACACTAACTATTTATTCCCGTCGTCTGACTAGTTTCAACGATAAACCTATGATTAACGTCAACCTCAATGATAACTAAATCAAACCATAACTCATTATAATAATTACATTAAACATAATTAATATTTATGTCATTTAAATTAATTATTTATTTCCGTTGTCTAATTGGCTCCAACGATTACGAGCTCGACCCTAGGTTAGCGTATGGGATGATTCTCAAAAAGGGGTCTAATGTCATTGGCTTGTAAAATATACTGACAGCAATGTTTGGAAATTGGGTAGTGTTTTGAACTTAACAGTAGTGTTTCGAGGGTACGCTCAAAACACTTCGGTAGTGTTTTGAAAGTACGCTCAATCACCAACGTAGTGTTTTTCAACAGGGTAGTGTTTTGAGCGTCCTACACCGGTCCGCGCCTAACAGTTAGAGACAAGACACAGCCCCGCAACAACAGTTAACGCCCGACCCGGAAGCTTAATTTTAAGCTCGGGCCCGGTCGGAGTATAATGAGATTAAAAAGTATTCATCGAAAATACGACAGGCAAAATGGACGAAATGGATGAAATGGACTAATTCCGAGAAATCCACGAAATCCACGAAATCGAAGTCCACATGAAATGTGTACGTTATTACATTATCATTCAAAAATTATTACAGTATCGGGAAGGAGGTTTATTACATTATCGGTTGATTTTATTACAATGTCGAACACTAATTACATTATTAGTTGATTATTACACTATCGGTTGTAACAAACTCCGTGCTTTCTCCTGGCGTCTGGCACCGGGCGCAGCTAATGACATCAATCTAGAGTCCCTGGATAGACTCTACACCAGTCTAGAGTCCCTGGATAGACTCTACATCAGTCTAGAGTCACTGGATAGACACTACATCAGTTTCAACACCCCTGTCATATCCTCTTGCGAAATGCTGAATTTACACTGTGCTAAAATCTCGTTGCCGTTCTCGATTGTGTACGTTGTTTTTTGTTTCGACCAATCATTACTCATGTTATATCTAATATTTGGTAAATAAAAACAATTATTGGTAAACAATTTATACCGCTCGTGAGAATTGTCGTTATGTTGATGTGGGGCGCGGGAAATTGGCACATTTTCATGGTTCCAACAACAAGGCACGACGGTCAGACAGTTCTACATCAAATTGCAGCAGTACTACATATTGGGTGAACGTCCACACATTGGGTAGATATCTTCCAGGGGTAGTGTAGTCAACGTTCTACCACCACTGGCTTGCGAGGATGGTGTCTGGTGATCCACTCATATCCCCGGAACAGCCTCACAAATTGCTTCACAATATCACCGAACCAGTCCTTAATAGCTATGACAGTCTCCACTCGGGCACTCCAGGGATTCCATTGGGTATTGTACTTCCGTTTAGCTATGACAGTCTCCACTCGGGCACTCCAGGGCTTCCATTGGGTACGTGTTGTACTCCCGTTTAGCTATGACAGTCTCCACTCGGGCACTCCATGGCTTCCACTGGGTACGTGTTGTACTCCCGTTTAGCTATGACAGTCTCCACTCAGGCACTCCAGGGCTTCCACTGGGTGTTGTACTCTCTTTTAGCTATGACAGTCTCCACTCGGTAACTCTAGGGCTTCCATTGGGTGTTGTACTCCCGTTTAGCTATGACAGTCTCCACTCGGGTACTCCAGGGCTTCCATTGGGTGTTGTACTCCCGTTTAGCTATGACAGTCTCCACTCGGGCACTCCAGGGCTTCCATTGGGTGTTGTACTCTCGTTTAGCTATGACAGTCTCCACTCGGGTACTCCAGGGCTTCCATTGGGTGTTGTACTCCCATTTAGCTATGACAGTCTCCACTCGGGTACTCCAGGGCTTCCATTGGGTGTTGTACTTCCGTTTAGCTATGACAGTCTCCACTCGGGCACTCCAGGGCTTCCACTGGGTGTTGTACTTCCGTTTAGCTATGACAATCTCCACTCGGGAACTCCAGGGCATCCACTGGGTGTTGTACACCCCTTTAGCTACGCTACGCCTTGCCTGTCTTAATTTCTCCAATCGCAGAGTTGAACGTGCAAAAAAGAGATACCGTTTTAATTGCCCCGAAGAATGTCACAGAAATGTCGTTCCTGACTGGTAAGTTGAACAACAGCCATGTTCAAATTGTGGTTGTCAACACGGAAGAGCAGAATTGTGGTTGTCAGCACGGAAGAACAGAATTGTGGTTGTCAACACGGAAGAGCAGAATTGTGGTTGTTAACACGGAAGAACAGAATTGTGGTTGTCAACACGGAAGAGCAGAATTGTGGTTGTCAACACGGAAGAGCAGAATTGTGGTTGTCAACACGGAAGAACAGAATTGTGGTTGTCAACACGGAAGAGCAGAATTGTGGTTGTCAACACGGAAGAGCAGAATTGTGGTTGTCAACACGGAAGAACAGAATTGTGGTTGTCAACACGGAAGAACAGAATTGTGGTTGTCAACACGGAAGAACAGAATTGCATATGTAAGTTGACGATTCAGCGCCCCCCAGACCTTGCACCCGAGTGAGAATGCATCCCCGACCCCCGGCTTACTACGCCACTGAGCCACGTCTTGGCTTAGTGATGTCACGGTATCATAGGCAGTAGTCGGGTCAACAAACACAACCCACTTCTGAGGCCTGACTCAAACCCTTCCTCGACGTCAAGTGTCAGTCTGGCCACGTGGTCAGCGGTTGATTGACCTCAGCCTGGTCATTGGCAACCATCAGCCGGCATATGTTGATAAAAGCACGTGATATCTGTTCCCCTAAACAATTTGCACAATACTGTGGGCCGCTTTCTGAAGCTATGTTATGGTCGGTTCAGACGGCCATACGAACGGTGGCTATGCTATGGTCGGTGTACACAGCCATGCGAACGGTGGCTACGCTATGATCGGGGCACACGGCCATACGAACGGTGGCTACGCTATGATCGGGGCACACGGCCATACGAACGGTGGCTACGCTATGATCGGGGCACACGGCCATATGAACGGTGGCTATGCTATGATCGGGGCACACGGCCATATGAACGGTGGCTACGCTATGATCGGGGCACACGGCCATATGAACGGTGGCTACGCTATGATCGGGGCACACGGCCATACGAACGGTGGCTACGCTATGATCGGGGCACACGGCCATATGAACGGTGGCTACGCTATGATCGGGGCACACGGCCATACGAACGGTGGCTACGCTATGATCGGGGCACACGGCCATATGAACGGTGGCTACGCTATGATCGGGGCACACGGCCATACGAACGGTGGCTACGCTATGATCGGGGCACACGGCCATACGAACGGTGGCTATGTGACAAAATAACGCAAAATTATATATAGAATAAGGAAATATTAAGTACACAGATAGAAACGAATCATTACATATCCAGATAACACATAACATAACATAACACAATCTTTATTGCTTCTAGTGGACAATTCGTTCTGCCACATGCTCTCATAGACATATTTCAGAGAATGATGACGTAGGCTCGAACGTGGTGGGTGGATGAATGGAATATGAGGGACGGGAGTGACGACTAAACGAACTGACGGATCGGTAAAGGCAAAGTTAAAAAAGGCAACATTATCGGCTCATTGACTGTTGTATAGGGAAATGGTATTACCTAGAAATGTTCTATCGTTCTGTTCTTGCTTATACTGAGCTAAGGTAATTCGTAGGATGAGATTCATAATTCATGATTGTTATGTTTTCTGTAGGGTTCGTTCCTTGTGCAGCTGTTCTATGGAGGGAGGAGATAAGCCGATAATCTTGCCTGCCATAAAGACAATCCCCTCTAACGAAACCCTAATATATAGACAATTTCAAGTGAAACACGAAATGCAAACTTCACTGTCACATGTCTAAGGAAGCACTAAACACACACATACAAATAACACACTAACTATACACCTACAAAGGTAACAGTAACTACACACTTACAAAGGAAACAGCACCTATACACTTACAAAGGAAACAGTAACTACACACCTACAAAATAAACAGTAACTACACACCTACAAAGGAAACAGTAACTACACACATACAAAGGAAACAGTAACTACACACATACAAAGGAAACAGTAACTACACACCTACAAAGGAAACAGTAACTACACACATACAAAGGAAACAGTAACTACACACCACGTACAAAGGAAACAGTAACTACATACTTACAATGGAAACAGAAACAACACACTTACAAAGGAAACAGTAACTACACACCTGCAAAGGAAACAGTAACTATACACCTACAAAGGAAACGGTAATTGCACACCTACGAAGGAAACAGTAACTACACACCTACAAAGGAAACAGTAACTACACACCTACAAAGGAAACGGTAATTACACACCTACAAAGGAAACAGTAACTACACACCTACAAAATAAACAGTAACTACACACCTACAAAATAAACAGTAACTACACACCTACAAAGGAAACAGTAACTACACACATACAAAACAAAGGAAACAGTAACTACACACCACCTACAAAGGAAACAGTAACTACACACATACAAAGGAAACAGTAACTACACATCTACAAAGGAAACAGTAACTACACACCTACAAAGAACACCGTAACTACACATCTACAAAGGAAACAATAACTACACACCTACAAAGAACACAGTAACTACACACCTACAAAGGAAACAGTAACTACACACCTACAAAGGAAACATTAACTACACATATACAACGGAAACAGTAACTACACACCTACAAAGGAAACTGTAACTACACACCTACAAAGGAAACAGTAACTACACACCTACAAAGGAAATAGTAACTATACACCTACAAATGTAACAGTAACTACACACCTACAAATGAAACAGTAACTACACACCTACAAAAGAAACAGTAACTACACACCTACAAAGGAAACAGTAACTACACACCTACAAAATAAACAGTAACTACACACCTTCAATGGAAACAGTAACTACACACATACAAAACAAAGGAAACAGTAACTACACACCACCTACAAAGGAAACAGTAACTATACACATACAAAGGAAACAGTAACTACACACCTACAAAGGAAATAGTGACTACACACCTACAAAGAACACCGTAACTACACATCTACAAAGGAAACAGTAACTACACACCTACAAAGAACACAGTAACTACACACCTACAAAGGAAACAGTAACTACACACCTACAAAGGAAACATTAACTACACACATACAACGGAAACAGTAACTACGCACCTACAACGGAAACAGTAACTACTAACCTACAAAGGAAACAGTAACTACACACCTACAAAGGAAACAGTAACTACACACCACGTACAAAGGAAACAGTAACTACATACTTACAATGGAAACAGAAACAACACACTTACAAAGGAAACAGTAACTACACACCTGCAAAGGAAACAGTAACTATACACCTACAAAGGAAACGGTAATTGCACACCTACGAAGGAAACAGTAACTACACACCTACAAAGGAAACAGTAACTACACACCTACAAAGGAAACGGTAATTACACACCTACAAAGGAAACAGTAACTACACACCTACAAAATAAACAGTAACTACACACCTACAAAATAAACAGTAACTACACACCTACAAAGGAAACAGTAACTACACACATACAAAACAAAGGAAACAGTAACTACACACCACCTACAAAGGAAACAGTAACTACACACATACAAAGGAAACAGTAACTACACATCTACAAAGGAAACAGTAACTACACACCTACAAAGAACACCGTAACTACACATCTACAAAGGAAACAATAACTACACACCTACAAAGAACACAGTAACTACACACCTACAAAGGAAACAGTAACTACACACCTACAAAGGAAACATTAACTACACATATACAACGGAAACAGTAACTACACACCTACAAAGGAAACTGTAACTACACACCTACAAAGGAAACAGTAACTACACACCTACAAAGGAAATAGTAACTATACACCTACAAATGTAACAGTAACTACACACCTACAAATGAAACAGTAACTACACACCTTAAAAAGAAACAGTAACTACACACCTACAAAGGAAACAGTAACTACACACCTACAAAATAAACAGTAACTACACACCTTCAATGGAAACAGTAACTACACACATACAAAACAAAGGAAACAGTAACTACACACCACCTACAAAGGAAACAGTAACTATACACATACAAAGGAAACAGTAACTACACACCTACAAAGGAAATAGTGACTACACACCTACAAAGAACACCGTAACTACACATCTACAAAGGAAACAGTAACTACACACCTACAAAGAACACAGTAACTACACACCTACAAAGGAAACAGTAACTACACACCTACAAAGGAAACATTAACTACACACATACAACGGAAACAGTAACTACGCACCTACAACGGAAACAGTAACTACTAACCTACAAAGGAAACAGTAACTACACACCTACAAAGGAAACAGTAACTACACACCTACAAAGGAAACATTAACTACACACATACAACGGAAACAGTAACTACGCACCTACAACGGAAACAGTAACTACACACCTACAAAGGAAACAGTAACTACACACCTACAAAGGAAACAGTACACGCAGCCGTCTGAAGTGGACTGAAATATTTCAGTTAAAATGTAATCATATATGTCGGTATGCGCGATTACCTTTGTTCCGTGTCTGCGGCTAACCGGGCGTAGAAGGCACGGATCTACGTTCACCCAATTAAACGGGGTGATTAGAAACGTGTTGTTGAATGACTGGTGGAGCTATTCAGGTTGATAAGAATCACTGCTGAAACGTTTCCAAACAAGCACGTTTATGCAGCGAAGAGCGTGGAAGGAGATTTATGTTGGTATCAAACCGCTTCTACGATTCACCGCAGTGTATACAATTCATAGTACCACGGCAGTGCATTTTGAAAGCTATTGATGTATTGTAATCCTACGTCCATACCTACGTCACATCTCGTGTACGGGCCATCACGATCCTAGATTACCCAGGCTCCGTAGTGTGGCGCCACCGGTTGTCGCTATGTCTAACCTCCTAGGGACAACGTCTCAAATGATGTAAACGACATCTATCAGTCATCTCTGAACAGTCGTTTTTTGGTTAAGTTGGCGACTTATAAAAATGACGTAAAACATACTTATATTAGATGTTTTTATGACGCAACATATAAATATTTACGTAAAAACGAGATGCAATTTAGACTTTCACTGGCCATTTAATTTCCTCAAGTAAGAGCAAACTTTTCTTTAGTTTATACAGAGTATTCGAACCAAATTTAACATTGGATGACACTGAAACCGTCACGTAACAAAACGAAACGAACTACTACACGCAACGTGTAGGTGACGTCACGCTAATAAAATCCTACAAATAAAGAATAATAATACACTTTTCGCAAACTGCTATGGTTTTATTTTATGTACACCAATTAGAAACGAATTTCCTTTATATAAATTACTGATTATAATTATACCATACAGCATTAATGCAGACTCTAGTGCTGCACGGTTTCCGATTAAGTGAGGTACAGCAGACGTGAAAAGGTGTCGGAACGTCAAAACCTATTAAATGGAGAGAGAAGAGGGATGTAGTTGATTTTGGTTGAGTGTTGTTTTAGTCTATGTGAGTGATGTTTGAGTCTGTGAGTGCTGGTTGAGTCTGTGTGAGTATTGGTTGAGTCTGTGTGAGTGCTGGTTGAGCCTGTTTGAATGCTGGTTGAGTCTGTGAGCGCGGGTTGAGTCTGTGAGTGCTGGTTGAGTATGTGTATGTACTGGTTGAATCTTTGTAAGTACTGGTTGAGCCTGTTTGTGTGCTGGTTGAGTCTGTGAGTGCTGGTTGACTCTGTGAGAGTGCTGCTTGAGCATGTGTGAATGTTGGTTATGTCTGTGAGAGTGCTGGATGAGTCTGCGTGAGTGTTGGTTTAGTCTGCCGAATGGCTGTTTGAATGTAGTAGTTCAGCTACTAATTAAGCGTCGACATTCCCACGCTCCAGGGCAGGTTTCACGTAGCGGCTAAGAACGTCCTTAACGCCAAGATGACTGTCTTAGTTAATTATGTTTTTTTTTAATATAAGCGAACGTATAAGTTTACGCAAACACGTGACGCTAAGTAACTTTGTAACTTTAAGTATGCTTCAAGTAACCGGCCCAGTTCCACTACTGGCTCACCCTCGTTGACGGGCAAGGATTGTCAACAGCGATAAATAACGTTCTATCTACGCGCATCTTTTTATCATTGCCATGTTCCCGATCTAAACCACGATGTTATCGTAACCCTGTATTGTGACCTGTCGTGACAGCCTCTGGCCAGGTATGTTATCGATAATAATATATAAGGGCGCCGAAGGCGTGGAAATCGACATAGCGATACGGCGCGACATTTGGCCGCCTGAGTTAGTTGTGCACATCCGGTTTAGTTTGTTGATAGCAGTAATTTATTAATAATTCCTGGCGCGTATAATATAGCAACACAGTCTACTAGAAGTAAAGCCGTTCCCGAATACTTCTAATGTAACTCGGAGTCAGGCTCTACGCAGTTTAGTTCTATCACTGCAACTAATCGCCTTACCAGGTAGCAACATTCATTGGGTATAGATAGATGTCTTTAATTCGCCTATCTATGTCTACATATCGTCAACATCACTTTACGTTTTTGTGTGGTGTCCGTTGGATCAGAATTACAACTTCTACAGCAATGTTTCTAACGACATCCTACAAGTTTGGGTACAAAATGACTACATAAATGGATAAATAACACACCGACATTCGACAGCTGAAATATCTTAATTTGTTTCATGTCGTATGTCTTCATAGCCTCCCGGAAATAATAGCCGACAGACCCGCTGTTTTTGTGCATATGGGCGACGTCTCAAAATGACGTAAAGTGTCGTCTATTAGACATCTATTAGCAGTTGTTTTTGGTCATATCGGCGATGTATCAAAATGAAACGGCGTCTATTAGATGTATTTTTATTACACATAAAAGACATATAAATATTTACGTAAACAGTAGATGCATTTTAGACTTTCACTGTATACTTAATTTCCTAAAATAAGAGCAAATTTACTTGTTTCAGTTTATTCCAAGTATTCGAACCAACTTTTTCTTTGGATGGCATTGAAACCGCCAAGTAACAAAACGAAACGAACTGCTACACGAAAAGTGTCGGTGACGTCACGCTGTTCAAAACCCACAAATAAAAAATGATAGTACATCTTTTTGCACACTTTGATGGTTTTATTTTATGTACTCCAATTAGAAACGAATTTTCATTATATTAATTACTAATTATAATTATACCATACAGCACTAATACAGACTCTAGTGCTGCACGCGGTGTAGCGTGGATCCCACACGCACCCAGAGGCGGTTTCCGATTAAGTTTGGACCAGTACAACCGAGGCGAAAAAAGTGTCGGAGCGTCGAAACGTGTTAAATGGAGAGAAAGAGAGAGAGAGAAAGAGAGAGAGAGAGAGAGAGAGAAAGAGAGAAAGAGAGAGAGAGAGAGAGAGAGAGAGAGAGAGAGAGAGAGAGAGAGAGAGAGAGAGAGAGAGAGAGAGAGAGAGAGAGAGAGAGAGAGAGAGAGAGAGAGAGAGAGAGAGAGAGAGAGAGAGAGAGAGAGAGAGAGAGAGAGAGAGAGAGAGAGAGAGAGAGAGAACGGGGGGAGAGTTGATTTTATTTCAGTTTTGATTGCGTTCACTCGCAGACTCAACCAGCACACAAACAGGCTCAACCAGTGATTTTTGTTGAGTCTGTGAGTGTTGGTTGAGTCTATGTGAGTGTTGATTGAGTCTGTGAGTGTGTGAGAATGCAGGTTGAGCACGTGAAAGTGCTGGTTGATTCACTTAGAGTGCTGGCTGGGTTTGTGCTAGTGTTGGTTGAGTGTGAGTGAGTGATGTTTTAGTCTGTGTTGGTGATTTTTGAGTCTGTGTGAGTGCTGGATGAGTCTGTGTGAGTGCTGGATGAGTCTGTGTGAGTGTCGGTTGAGTGTTGGTTGAATCTGGGTGAGTGTTGTTTAAGTCTGTGTGAGTGAAGGTTTAGTCAGTGAAAGTACTGGTTGAGTCTGTGTGAGTGCTGAATGAGTATGTGAGAGTGCTGGTTGTTTAGTCTGTGTGAGTGTTGGTTTAGTGAGTGTATGTTGAGTTTGTGTGTGCTGTTTGAGTCTGTGTGAGTGCTGGTTGAGTCTGTGTGGGGGGTGGTTGAGTCTGAGTGAGTGTTGGTTGAGTCTGTGTAAGTGGAAGTGGAAACAGCAGAACAGAGATAGATCTGCTGATTGTTAGAAGCAGCCAGTTGAACAAGGTAAGGGACTGCAAATTTCTGGCAGGAGAGCTCATAACTAACCAACATAAACCATTGGTTTATGAAATGTGGATAGGAAGAGGCAAACAGAGAAGGAGGAAATAGACTGGTAATCAAATGGTGGACACTTGAAGGAGAGGGAAGGCCCAATACAACATCAAAGTAGAGAGGAAGTTCAGGCTACTCCAAGAACAAAGGGATGGTATGGAATCAGAGTGGAAAGCACTTAAGGAAGGCTTTGTTAGAACAAGTGAGGAGATGTGGCTGAACATCAGGAAAGCCGACACAAAGTCGAAAGAAGAAAGAACAGTGGTGGTGGAACCAGGAAGTTGAACAAGCAATACGAGAAAAAAAGGAGGCACTGAAGTGTGTGGAAGAAGCGAGTGATGAAGAAAAGACAAGGCTAAAAACAGCAGGAATTATATGATAGGATTGAAGAAGATGGAGGGAAAAAACTGATCTTCAAATTTGCCAGGGATAGAGACAGAGACAGCAAAGATACTATACGAACATCAGCAATGAAGAGTAGCGACGGGACACTGGTCACTGGAGCAAAACAAGTGCTGGATGTTTAGGAGGAATTCTTCAAGAAATTACTAAATCCAGGGGGATAACATGAGATAGAGATACTTCATACTGTAAGGAGAGAGCTGGAGGTGAGGACAATAACAGAAGAAGAGGTGGAGAAAACAATAAAGAAGATGAAAACCGGAAAGGCTGTAAGAGTGGATGAAGTCTCAGAGGAAATGGTGAAAGCAAACAGACTAGTTGGAATCAAGTGGCGAAGAGGAATGATTGTGCCGATATGGAAGGGGAAAGGGGACATCCATGACCCAAGGAGATACGGAGGCATCACATTACTGAGCCAAGCCTTGAAACTATAGTTGAGAGCAAAATCGGAGAGAATCAGCTGGGATTTAGGAAACGGAGAGGAAAAGGCATTTGACACCGTGCCGAGAGAACTCGCATTTGCAGTTATGAGATGGATGGAGGTTGGAGAAGCAGAAGTCAGAATGGTGGAGGAAATGTACAGGGAGACAACAGCGGCAGTGAGAATCGAAGGAGAAATATCGGTACAATTTGGAGTGGAAGTAGGACTCAGACAAGGACATGCCTTAAGTCCCCTGCTTTTCATTATGGTGATGGACCTGATCAGTGGAAATATATCGGAGCAGAAAGAACTTAACAAGATACTGTATGCAGACGACCTAGCAGTGGTGTCTTACAATAAAGAGGAACTACAGAAAGCATTGCAAGAATGGAGTGACACCTTCAGAAAACATGGCCTCCAAATGAATCTGGAGAAGACTGAAGTAATGTGGATAGGTGAACAGGAGGTAGATCTGCTTGTAGTTGTTGACGGAAAGACCATTAAACAAGTGAACAGCTTTGTATACCTGGGCGGTACAGTGTGTGAGGATGGAAGGAGTAGTAAAGAAATACAGAGGAGGGTGCAAGCAGGAGCAGCAGCATGGAAGAGGGTAGAAGGCATTATGTGAGACAGGAAACTGAAGAAACAACTGAAAGGTAAAATGTTGGAAGCCTGCGTTGTACATGCCTGTATATTATGGGTTGGGAACACTGCTACTGACAGAGAGACAGCAGGAGAAACTACAGGTGGCAGAACATAACTGGGTCATAAGAATATGTAGAGTGACGCGAGAGGATAGAAGGAAGATGAAGGAATTGAAAGAGGAGATTAGAATGAAGAAACACCTAAAGAGGAAAGTAGCCGGAAAAAGAATGAGATGGGCGGGACATGTACAAAGAATGGGTGAAGACAGACTGCGGAAAAGAGCGTGGACAGTAGAAGAAGGTGGCACACCACGGAGAGGAAGACCAAGGCTGAGATGGAACGACAACATAAAACGAGACCTGGGGAGGACTGGCGTGAACAGCCATGAATGATGGCCATTGTGGACGAGAGAGAAAGAGGTGGAAAGAACTGATAAGAAAGCAGAAGAAGCTACCAAGTGGCGTGGACCGCTTGGACTAGCTACTAGTTAAACGGCGACATTCCCACGCTCCAGGTCCACCACTGACTCACCCACGTTGACGGGCAAGGATTGTCAACAGCGATAAACAACGTACTATCTACATGCATCTTTTTATCAATGCCATGTTCCCGAGCCAAAGCGCGATGTTATCGTAACCCTGTATTGTGACCTGCCGTGACAGCCTCTGGCTAGGTATGTTATCGATAATAACATATTTCGGCGCCTAAAGCGTTGAAATTGACGTAGCCATACTGCGCGGCTTTTGGCCGCTTCAGATACTTGTGCACATCTGGTTAATTTGTTGATAGCAGTAATTTATTAACAATTCCTGGCGCGTATAACATAGTAACACAGTCTACTAAAAGTAAATCGTTCCCGAACACTTCTAAGGTAACACGGAGTTAGGCTCTACGCAGTTTAGTTCTCTCACTGCAACTAATCGCCTTACCAGGTAGCAACATTCATTGGGTCTAGATAGATTTCTTTAATTCGCGAATATATATATATATATATATATATATATATATATCGACAACATCACTTTACGTTTTTGGGCGGTGTACGTTGGAACAGAATTACAACTTCTACAGACATGTTTCTAACGACATCCTACAAGTTCAGGTACAAAATACTACTTAAACGGATGAATAAAAGATGGACATTCGACAGCTGAGTATGTCGATCTTCATGGCCTCCCGGAAATAATAATTGATAAACTCGTCACAACAATATTCAAAGAAACAATTACACCACAGATAATGCAATACATAGAAGAAAACATTTTGTTAAGTACAAAGCCGTGTGGTACATATCACAACTCAATTATTCAACTTACATAAATTCTACACAATAACGACGTTTTCCACTTGTATATAATCCTGCAATGCCGTTTGATATCACAGTTTAAAATGACACAAGCTGCATGTATTTTCATGTATTTCTAATCTTGACATAAATTTATATGTAATATATTGGCTATTCGGTAATCTCCTCAGCATAAACGTGTGGCTAGCACTGCAGTCTCTATGTTGGCTATTCGGTAATCTCCTCTGCATAAACATGTGGCTAGCACTGCAGTCTCTATGTTGGCTATTCGGTAATCTCCTCAGCATAAACGTGTGGCTAGCACTGCAGTCTCTATGTTGGCTATTCGGTAATCTCCTGTCCATAAACGTGTGACTAGCACTACAGTCTCTACGTTGGCTATTCGGTAATCTCTTCTGCATAAACGTGTGGCTAGCACTGCAGTCTCTATGTTGGCTATTCGGTAATCTCCTCTGCATAAACGTGTGGCTAGCACTACAGTCTATATGTTGGCTATTCGCTAATTTCCTCTGCATAAACGTGTGGCTAGCACTGCAGTCTCTATGTTGGCTATTCGGTAATCTCCTCAGCATAAACGTGTGCCTAGCACTGCAGTCTCTATGATGGCTATTCGGTAATGTCCTCTGCATAAACGTTTGGCTGGCACTGCAGTCTCTATGTTGGCTATTAGGTAATCTCCTCTGCATAAACGTGTGGCTAGCACTGCAGTCTCTATGTTGGCTATTCGGTAATCTCCTCTGCATAAACGTGTGGCTAGCACTGCAGTCTCTATGATGGCTATTCGGTAATGTCCTCTGCATAAACGTGTGGCTGGCACTGCAGTCTCTATGTTGGCTATTCGGGAATCTTCTCTGCATAAACGTGTGGCTAGCACTGCAGTCTCTATGATGGCTATTCGGTAATCTCCTCTGCATAAACGTGTGTCTAGCACTGCAGTCTCTATGTTGGTTATTCGGTAGTCTCCTCTGCATAAATTTGTGGCTATCACTGCAGTCTCTATGTTGGCTATTCGGTAATCTCCTCTGCATAAACGTGTGCCTAGCACTGCAGTCTCTATGATGGCTATTCGGTAATGTCCTCTGCATAAACGTGTGGCTGGCACTGCAGTCTCTATGTTGGCTATTAGGTAATCTCCTCTGCATAAACGTGTGGCTAGCACTGCAATCTCTATGTTGGCTATTCGGTAATCTCCTCTGCATAAACGTGTGGCTAGCACTGCAGTCTCTATGATGGCTATTCGGTAATGTCCTCTGCATAAACGTGTGGCTGGCACTGCAGTCTCTATGTTGGTTATTAGGTAATCTCCTCTGCATAAACGTGTGGCTAGCACTGCAGTCTCTATGATGGCTATTCGGTAATCTCCTCTGCATAAACGTGTGTCTAGCACTGCAGTCTCTATGTTGGTTATTCGGTAGTCTCCTCTGCATAAATGTGTGGCTATCACTGCAGTCTCTATGTTGGCTATTCGGTAATCTCCTCTGCATAAACGTGTGCCTAGCACTGCAGTCTCTATGATGGCTATTCGGTAATGTCCTCTGCATAAACGTGTGGCTGGCACTGCAGTCTCTATGTTGACTATTAGGTAATCTCCTCTGCATAAACGTGTGGCTAGCACTGCAATCTCTATGTTGGCTATTCGGTAATCTCCTCTGCATAAACGTGTGGCTAGCACTGCAGTCTCTATGATGGCTATTCGGTAATGTCCTCTGCATAAACGTGTGGCTGGCACTGCAGTCTCTATGTTGGTTATTCGGTAATCTCCTCTGCGTAAACGTGTGGCTAGCACTGCAGTCTCTATGATGGCTATTCGGTAATCTCCTCTGCATAAACGTGTGTCTAGCACTGCAGTCTCTATGTTGGTTATTCGGTAGTCTCCTCTGCATAAACGTGTGGCTAGCAGTGCAGTCTCTATGTTGGCTATTCGGTAATCTCCTCTGCATAAACGTGTGTCTAGCACTGCAGTCTCTATGTTGGTTATTCGGTAGTCTCCTCTGCATAAACGTGTGGCTAGCACTACAGTCTCTTTGTTGGCTATTCGGTAATCTCCTCTGCATAAACGTGTGGCTAGCACTGCAGTCTCTATGTTGGCTATTCGGTAATCTCCTCTGCACAAACGTGTGGCTAGCACTGCAGTCTCTATGTTGGCTATTCGGTAATCTCCTCTGCATACATGTGTGGCTAGCACTGCATTCTCTATGTTGGCTATTCGGTAATCTCCTCTGTATAAACGTGTGGCTAGCACTGCAGTCTCTATGTTGCCTGATGGCAGTTTTTGTGTGTTTCCACCACAAATGACAAGTATGCACGGGAGAGCAACATTATTTAAACAGAATAAATTTTACAGCGTGTGAGCACATTCGAAATTTTCGAACAAATACATTACCACGTGCATATTACTGATGTCTTTGTAAACACCTTTACCTTACTGTTCCGTTTAAGTTGAAAGGTAATCTTCATACAAAATGTAGGGTCATTCGACATGAAATCAACGAGCATTATCCTTCACACTTGCAATTTTAATGAAATTTGGCACACATATTGGGCCCAGTGGCGGATTAAATCATTCGTGGGCCGCTTCATGAAACTATGCTACATAGTAGCGAACACCGTGCTTCGTGAAGACATCTGAAATGTCTAGTCCACAAGCGAACACATATTGAATACTGGTAATCAGTGTTCAATAATAACAACGCAAAAGCATAGCTCACGCGGAGAAATAGGCACAGGAGGAAGATATTAACTGTTTCCATGCTGTATGATGGTGTGTCTAGCAGTGTAGCTCAATAAAATACTATTTTAGCATGTAAATTGCTTCCGGACTCGGTTACATTCATAGTTTTGAAAATATGGCAAGCTATGTTGTTTGGAACGGAGCTAAATGAGGGCCACAACATTTTATTGGCCCAAAGTAGTTCTGTTAGTTATGCTGGTTGACGGGATGCCATGGTGGTTGACAGTTATGATAGTAATATTTATCAAACGTTGGAAAACACAGTATCGATACATAGGTTGTACCACCTTTCCCCGTGCCGTGGCTGCCTTATCGGGTACTAAATATACCCAAGATAGAATTTAGATACAGACAACGGAATGTTAATTTGCCAGATGTGTTCTATACTACTTCTTTTTTTAGTTTTAGCTTAACCTATCAATTGTAATGGATATTTTTAGACTTAATTGTTTTTATTATATTTATTTATTGATCTTTTATTGTATGTTCGTGGGTATGTTTGATGGAACTGTATGTTTTGACACCAAGTCACATTCCTAATTGACATATATTTTATGTCAGTAATGGCAATCTGTATCTGTATAATTTGCTCGCAGATGTTCGCTGTTTGTTTAAAATAACGAAGGTAACAGGGTCGTTCTATAAAACGAGTCTAGGGGGTGTACAAAAACATCCACTGGCAGCCGACCTAAATCGTGTAGAAATGTTTTCACTGTCTCGCCGCCATAACTTCAGCTTCTCCGCGCTTGCTCGCTTCACCTTATTGTAATCTGAACGGGAGCACATTTCAAACAGTCTAAGGAGCACGGTCACGTGGGCCCATTAAAAAATTCTACGTGCTTGTAAAATTACAAAGGTCTAGGCGGAGACACGTGACCCCCAGTCCCCCTGGATCCGCTTTTGAGTAGGAGAGAATGTGAAGTTCACGCCCATTGTTAGGCCCTAGTCGTGATAGTGTAGAACTGTCAAATGATATTCGTATTGCTCTACTATTGACACGAGGGTAGATATAAAGGCATTTTGTGTCAGCGTCTACTTCATGGTGCCAAGTCGAAGACGCAGGGGCCGTTTTCCCGAAGTATTTGCAGCGCGCACGTGGTTCTTGCGATTGTTAGGTTACGTTTTCCGTATTACGCGCACATTACGTTGTAGAGTGGTTTGTGAATACAGGTCTGTGCGATGCGCCAAGTGCTGTAATGTAGTTTGTAGTGCGCAGTTTGTGCATCATACTCTCGCTTTCAGCTACAACCGCCAGATAGATCCTTGGAGTGAAAAGGGGGCCTAGTGCGTAAGTCTCCCCTGCTGGTACATAGCCAAGACTCTAGCTAAACCTCCTTGGGAGGTTAAAAGTGTGGGGCAGAAGACCATTAAATGGTGGAAATGTCACGGGGACACAGCCAGTGCATACGGAGATAGAGTGGCATCAGAGTATGTGAAACTGCGGCCAACAATAGGAACAGTGGAAGAAGAATGGAAATTGCTTAAAGAGGCTTACAGATGCTTTCATTGGAGCAGCTGAGGAGCTCTGCGCAAGAACATATGTTAAGGGAGGAGCTTCCTCGAAGAGCAAAGACCAGACATGGTGGACTGAAGAAGCCAAAGCAATTGAAGAAAAGAGAGAGGTATGGAAAGAGATAGAAGTGGTCAAAGGGAATGGCGGACAACCTGATATAGCAATACAGCACCAGTATGGACAGAACAAGTAAGCAGCTAGGAGTGCTGGAAGAGGAGCTGTATAGAATGCTTGATGAGGATAGCGGAAACAAGCTGATCTATAAGATGGTCCATGAGAGGGATGAGTACAGCAAGGATGTGGAAGCTGGAACAGTGATCAAAGACAAGAACGGAAAGCTAGTGACAGACATGAAAGAGGTGCTACAGGTCTGGGAGGAGTATTACAAGGCACTGCTAAACCAAAGGGAAAACAGAGAACTGGATCTACCGAGTGCAGTTGAGGGAGAAGTAAAGGTGGAGGAGATTGTGGATGCTGAGGTAGAGAGAGCAATGAAGAAGATGAAGAGAGGTTGAGCAGCAGGTATTGATGAAGTGTGAGTGGAGATGCTCGTGGTGGCTGAAGTTGTTGGAATATTGTGGACAAAAAGATTGCTGAACACCTGCATGAGAGATTGGAACATCCCAGAAGAGTAGAGAACGGGGCTGATTGTCCCAGTATGAAAACGAAAGGGAGACGTGCATGACCCTGGAAAATACAGAAGCATTACTTTGTAAGTCATATGGTGACGATGCTGGAAAGATTCCTGGATGGCAGAATACGAGCAGTAGAGGAAGGGGAAATCGGTGAAGAACAGAAGGGTTTTAAAACAGGAACTGATGGGACGTTTGCCCTGAGACAGCTAGTGGGAAAGAAATTGGAGGGATAGGAAGATATGGAGGTAGAATTCATAGACCTGGAGAAATCATATGATACTGTACCACGAGAGATGGCGAAGGCGACACTGAGGTGGATGGGGGTCCCACCGGCAGAGGTAAGAATGGTAGAAGGGACATATGAAGAAACAAAGAGCAGGGTGTTGTGAGGACCGGGAGTGTCAGGAGAGTTTGAAGTAAATGTTGGCCTGAGACAGGGGAGCGCCCTGAGCCCACTGTTATTTATCACAGTGGTGGAACTGATAAGCAGAAAGACTGGTATGAGAGATATCCTCTGGAAGCTACTGTGTGCATACGATCTGGCAGGACGGGGAAGCCGATCTCCAAGAACAAATGACACAGTGAAAGGATATGTTCAGCAGACATGAACTGAAAGTTAGTTCGGAGATTCAGCAGACATGAACTGAAAGTTAGTTTGGAGAAGACGGAGGTACATTGGGGGGGGGGGGGGGGCAACAAAACAAAGAGCAACACAACATAACACAACACAACACAACATAACACAACACAACACAACATAACACAACATAACATAATAGAAATCCAGATAACACATAACATAACACCACATAACACAACACAATACAACACAACACAATACAATACAACACAACACAACACAATACAACACAACACAACACAATACAACACAACACAACATAACATAACATAACATAACATAATATAACATAACACGACATAGCATAACACCATTCAACACAACACAACACAACACAACACAACATAACACAACATAACATAACATAACACAACACAACATAACATAACATAATATAACACACAACGACATAATATCACACAACATAACACAACATAACACAACACAACATAACATAACATAATATAAATCAACACAACATAACAAAACACAACATTACATAACATAACATAAAATAACACAACACAACATAACATAATACAACACAACATAACACAACACAACACAACACAACATAACATAAAATAACACAACACAACATAACATAAAATAACACAACACAACATAACATAAAATAACACAACACAACATAACATAATACAACATAACATAACACAACATAACATAGCACAACATAACACAACATGATATAACATATAACCACACAACACAGCATAACATAATAGAAACGAATCATTACATATCCAGATAACACATAACATAACATAACATCATATAACACAACACAATACAATATAATATAAACTAGCACAACACAGCATAACATAACACAACATAACATAACTTAACATAACACAACACAGCACAACACAAAACAAAACAACATAACACAACTTAACATAATATAACACAACACAATGCAATATAATATAATACAACATAACACAATCCAGCATAACAAAACACAACACAACAGAACACAAGATAACACAACACAACATAACATAACACCACACAAAACAACACAACATAAGACAACACAACACGACATAACATAACATAATATAACACAACACGACATAACACTTCACAACATAACATAATATAACACAACGTTACATAACGCAACTTAACACAACATAACACAACACAACACAACACATCATAACATAACACCACACAAAACAAGACAACACAACATAACATAACATATCATAATATTACACAACACAACATGATATAACGCAACACGACATAACATAACATAACATAACACAACATAACACAACATAACACAACACAACACATCACAACATAACACTACAAAACACAACATAACATAACACCACACAACACAAAAAAACACAACATAACATAATATACCACAACATGACATAACATAACACCATACAACACAACATAACATAACACAACACAACAAAACATAACACAACAGAAAACAACATAACATAACACCACACCACACCACACCACACAACACAACACAACATAACATAACATAATATAACACAACACGACATAATATAACACAACATAACACAACACAACATAACATAATATAACACAACTCGACATAACATAACACTACACAACACAACACAACATAACACAACACAACACAACACAACACAACATAACATAACATAATATAACACAACTCGACATAATATAACACAACATAACACAACACAACACAACATAACACAACAGAAAACAACATAACATAACATAACACCACACCACACCACACAACACAACACAACACAACACAACATAACATAACATAATATAACACAACACGACATAATATAACACAACATAACACAACATAACATAATATAACACAACTCGACATAACATAACACCACACAACACAACACAACACAACACAACATAACATAACATAATATAACACAACACGACATAATATAACACAACATAACACAACACAACACAACACAACATAACATAATATAACACAACTCGACATAACATAACACTACACAACACAACACAACACAACATAACATAACACAACACAACATAACATAACATAATATAACACAACTCGACATAATATAACACAACATAACACAACACAACACAACATAACACAACACAACAAAACATAACACAACAGAAAACAACATAACATAACATAACACCACACCACACCACACCACACAACACAACACAACACAACACAACACAACACAACACAACATAACATAACATAATATAACACAACACGACATAATATAACACAACATAACACAACACAACACAACACAACACAACACAACATAACATAATATAACACAACTCGACATAACATAACACTACACAACACAACACAACATAACACAACACAACACAACACAACATAACATAACACAACACAACATAACATAACATAACATAATATAACACAACTCGACATAATATAACACAACATAACACAACACAACATAACATAATATAATATAACACAACATAACACAACAAAACACAACTTAATATAACACAACAGAACGTAACATAACACTACAAAACACAACACAACACAATACAACACAACATAACACAACACAACATAACACAACACAACATAACACAACACAACATAACATAACACAACACAACATAACACAACATAACACAACACAACACAACATAACACAACACAACATAACATAACACAACACAACATAACACAACACAACATAACACAACATAACATAACATAATATAACACAACTCGACATAACATAACACCACACAACACAACACAACATAACACAACACAAAACAACACACTATTACAGAACACAACACAACACAACACAACACAACACAACACAACACAACACAACACAACACAACACAACACAACACAACACAACACAACATAACATAACACAACATAGCACAACTTAACACAACACAACACAACACAACATAACATAATATAGTATAACACAACTCGATATAGTATAACACAACATAACACAACACAATACAACTCAAAACAACACAGCACAACACAACATAACATAACATAATATAACACAACATAACATAACACAACACAACACAACATAATATAACATAACATAGTATTACACAACACGACATAATATAACAAAAATAACACAACACAACAAAACATAGCTCAACATAACACAACACAACATAACATAACATAATATAGCACAACACGACGTAATGTAACACAACATAACATAACATAACATAACATAACATAACACAACACAACACGACATAACATAACATAACATAACACAACACAACACAACATAACATAACACAACATAACACAACATAACATAATATAACTTAATATAACACAACATAACATAACACAACATAACATAACACAATCTTTATTGCTTCTAGTTGACAATTCGTTCTGCCACATGCTCTCATAGACAGAGAACGATGACGTAGGCGGGCAAGTGATGGGTGGATGAATGGAATGTGAGAGATGGGAGTGACGACTGAACGAACTGACTGATCGCTAAAGGCAACGTTAAAAAAGGCAATATTATCGGCTCATTGACTGTTGTATAGGGAAACGGTATTACCTAGAAATGTTCCATCGTTCTGTTCTTGCTTATACTGAGCTAAGGTAATTCGTAGGATGAGATTCATAATTCATGATTGTTATGTTTTCTGTAGGGTTCGTTCCTTGTGCAGCTGTTCTATGGAGGGAGGAGATAAGCCGATAATCTTGCCTGCCATAAAGACAATCCCCTCTAACGAAACCCTAATATATAGAAAATTTCAAGTGAAACACGAAATGCAAACATCACTGTCACATGTCTAAGGAAGCTAAACACACACATACAAATAACACACTAACTATATACCTACAAAGGTAACAGTAACTACACACTTACAAAGGAAACAGCACCTATACACTTACAAAGTAAACAGTAACTATACACCTACAAAGGAAACCGTAACTACACACCTACAAAGGAAACAGCACCTATACAACAAGACAACGTTAAAAAACGGCAAGATAATCGGCTCATTGACTGTTGTATAGGGAAATGGTATTATGTAGAAATGTTCTTTTATATATTTATGTTCTTGCGTATATAATGCGCTGAAGTAATTCGTAGGGTGAGATTCATAATTCGTGATTGTTATTGCTTTCTGTAGGGTTCGCTCCTTGTACAGCTGTCCTGTGGACAGAGGAGATAAGTCAATAATCTTGTACAGCTGTTCTATGGAGGGAGGAGATAAGCTGATAATCTTGAACAGCTGTTCTATGGAAGGAGGAGATAAACCGATAATCTTATACAGCAGTTCTACGGAGGGAGGAGATAAGTCGATCATCTTGTACAGCTGTCCTACGGAGGGAGGAGATAAGCCAATAATATTGTACAGCTGTCATATGGAGGGAGGAGATAAGCCGATAATCTTATACAGCAGTTCTGCGGAGGGAGGAGATAAGTCGATAATCTTGTACAGCTGTCCTATGGAGAGAGGAGATAAGTCGATAATCTTATACAGCTGTTCTATGAAGGGAGGAGATAAGCCGATAATCTTGTACAGCTGTCGTATGGAGGGAGGACATCAGCTGATAATCTTGCCTGCCGCAAAGACAATCCTCGCTAACAAAACACCAATAGACAAATTCAAACGAACCACGAAATGCAAACATCACTGTCACATGTCTAAGGAAGCACTAAACACACCCATACAAATAACACACTAACTATACACCTACAAAGGAAAGAGTAACTACACACCTACAAAGGAAACAGTAACTATACACATACAAAGGAAACAGTAACTACACACCTACAAAGGAAACAGTAACTACACACATGCAAAGGAAACAGTAACAACACACCTACAAAGGAGACTGTAACTATACACCTACAAAGGAAACAGTAACTACACACATACAAAGGTGACAGTAACTACACACTTACAAAGGAAACAGTAACTACACACCTACAAAGGAAACAGTAACTACACACCTAAAAAGGAATCAGTAACTACACACCTACAAAGGAAACAGTAACTACACACCTACAAAGGAAACATTAACTACACACACACAAAGGTAACAGTAAGTACACACCTACAACGGAAACAGTAACTACTCACCTACAAAGGAAACAGTAACTACACACCTACAAAGGAAACAGTAACTACACACTTACAAAGGAAACAGTAACTACACACTTACACAGGAAACAGTAACTACACACCTACAAAGGAAACAGTAACTACACACCTACAAAGGAAACAGTAACTACACACCTACAAAGGAAACAGTAACTACACACCTACAAAGGAAACAGTAACTACACACCTATAAAGGAAACAGTAACTACACACCTACAAAGGAAACAGTAATTACACACCTATAAAGGAAACAGTAACTACACACCTACAAAGGCAACAGTACACCTAGCCGTCTGAAGTGGACTGACATATTTCAGTTCAAGTGTAATCATATATGTTGGTACGCGCGATGTCTTTTGTTGTCGTGAACAAAGAGTTCCGTGTATGCTGCTGGCCGGGCGTAGAAGGCATGGATCTACGTTCACCCAATTAAACGGGGTGATTAGAAACGTGTTGTTGAATGACTGGTGGAGCTATTCAGGTTGATAAGAATCACTGCTGAAACGTTTCCAAACAAGCACGTTTATGCAGCGGAGATCGTGGAAGGAGCTTTGTGTTGGTATCAAACCGCTTCTACGATTCTATGCAGTGTATACAATTCATAGTACCACGGTAGTGCATTTTGAAAGCTATTGGTGTATTGTAATCCTACGTCACATCCCGTGTACGAGCCACCACGATCCTAGATTACCCAGGCAACGGAATGTGGCCCCACCGGTTGTCGCTATGTCTAACCTCCGATGGACAACGTCTCAAATGACGTAAACGACACCTATCAGACGTCTTTGAGCAGTAATTTTTTGGTTATGTTGACAACTTATCAAAATGACGTAAAACATACGTTTATTAGATGTTTTTTTATGACGCACAAAAGACTTTTTACGTAAAACGAGATGCAATTTAGACTTTCAATGGCCATTTAATTTCTTCAAGTAAGTGCCAGCATTTTTTTAGTTTATTCCAAGTATTCGAAACAACTTTAACTTTGGATTACTTTGAAATCGTCACATAACAAAACGAAACGAACTGCTACACGCAACGTTTAGTTGACGTCACGGTGTTCAAATCCCAAAAATGAAGAATAAGGATAAGGATAAGGATGATTTTATTTTCCCAACAGCATTACAAAAACACAAATTATGTATAATTATATACACACATACACGTATTACATACATATACACACATACCGGCATATACAGTAATATTGAAATGTGAAATATATAATACAACTGAAAATATGCAATCAACAGAATATAGTATACATTTTGTAAAAAAATAAAAAATAAAAAAAAAGTTGCTGTGGGATGGGAGACTCCTATTAAGATCAAAACTGATCGCTATCATAGGAGCCACCCACACACACAAAATTATTGTACCAAATCCTAGGATTTATATAACAAAATATAATGATTATGTCAAACATTAAAAAAAGAAATGTAATTATCTTCTCTTACATAATGTGTATGATGGTTGTTTTGTTGATGTAATGTGCTTCGTAATGTGTTGAGTTCGCGTGTACGCGTGTACG